>OY757187.1:68021704-68621704 GCA_963583895.1 Melanophora roralis
GCATTCCATTAGTCCTAAAAATTATCTAAGAAATATTTAAATAAGGTTATTTAAATATTTAAGAAAACGTCGAATTTATTTGTGATGTTGATATGTTAGAACCGTAATCTTACAATAAGCAAAATAAATTAAATTGAAGTGAGCTTGCACCATTTTATTATACCCTTCACATAGTGATAGGGTATATATCACTTTGTCATTCCGTTTGTAATTTCTTTATTATTCATTTGCGACCCCATAAAGTATATATATTCTGGATCCTTATAGATAGGGAAGCCGATTTAGCGATGTCCGTCTGTCCGTCTGTCCGTCTGTCCGTCTGTTGAAATCAAGTTTCCGGAGTCAAATAAAAAGATACAGACCAGTTAATGGTGTCAAACGATCAGAAATATCCCGCTAACAATCGCTATTTAAAATCAGCAAAATCGGTTCACTATTGACCGAGATATAAGCGAAAACCCAGAGTAACCCATTTTTTTTTGGACAAAATCCGTGCATATATCCCCATATATCTCAGTAAGTATAGTCACTCTTGCCACAAAACTTGGCACGGATACTCCTAAAGAAGGGACCTAAATAATGGAAAAAGTTTTTTCAGATAGGACCAGGGGAAGGGGTATTTTTCCTACAATTGCACAAATTTGGTGAAATATTTTATGCGCCATATCTCGGAAACTATAACAGCTATCGACATAAAATGTTCTACAAAAAGTGATTGTACGCAAAGATCTACACTTTAAAGAAAAAATTTTTTGAGTGGGGGCAAAAAATGGGGTAGCTCCCATACAAATCGACAAATGTTATAAAATATTCGATACGCTATATCTCGGAAACTGTAACAGCTATCGACATAAAATGTTCCACAAAAAGTAATTGTACGCAAAGATCTACACTTTAAAGAAAAAATTTTTCGAGTGGGGGCAAAAAATGGGGTAGCTCCCATACAAATCGACAATTGTTATAAAATATTCGATACGCTATATCTCGGAAACTATAACAGCTATCGACATAAAATGTTCTACAAAAAGTGATTGTACGCAAAGATCTACACTTTAAAGAAAAAATTTTTCGAGTGGGGGCAAAAAATGGGGTAGCTCCCATACAAATCGACAATTGTTATAAAATATTCGATACGCTATATCTCGGAAACTGTAACAGCTATCGACATAAAATGTTCTACAAAAAGTAATTGTACGCAAAGATCTACACTTTAAAAAAAAAATTTTTTGAGTGGGGGCAAAAAATGGGGTAGCTCCCATACAAATCGACATTTGTTATAAAATATTCGATACGCTATATCTCGGAAACTGTAACAGCTATCGACATAAAATGTTCAACAAAAAGTAATTGTACGCAAAGATCTACACTTAAAAGAAAAAATTTTTCGAGTGGGGGCAAAAAATGGGGTAGCTCCCATACAAATCGACAATTGTTATAAAATATTCGATACGCTATATCTCGGAAACTATAACAGCTATCGACATAAAATGTTCTACAAAAAGTGATTGTACGCAAAGATCTACACTTTAAAGAAAAAATTTTTCGAGTGGGGGCAAAAAATGGGGTAGCTCCCATACAAATCGACAATTATTATAAAATATTCGATACGCTATATCTCGGAAACTATAACAGCTATCGACATAAAATGTTCTACAAAAAGTGATTGTACGCAAAGATCTACACTTTAAAGAAAAAATTTTTCGAGTGGGGGCAAAAAATGGGGTAGCTCCCATACAAATCGACAATTGTTATAAAATATTCGATACGCTATATCTCGGAAACTATAACAGCTATCGACATAAAATGTTCTACAAAAAGTGATTGTACGCAAAGATCTACACTTTAAAGAAAAAATTTTTCGAGTGGGGGCAAAAAATGGGGTAGCTCCCATACAAATCGACAATTGTTATAAAATATTCGATACGCTATATCTCGGAAACTGTAACAGCTATCGACATAAAATGTTCTACAAAAAGTAATTGTACGCAAAGATCTACACTTTAAAGAAAAAAGTTTTTGAGTGGGGGCAAAAAATGGGGTAGCTCCCATACAAATCGACATTTGTTATAAAATATTCGATACGCTATATCTCGGAAACTGTAACAGCTATCGACATAAAATGTTCAACAAAAAGTAATTGTACGCAAAGATCTACACTTAAAAGAAAAAATTTTTCGAGTGGGGGCAAAAAATGGGGTAGCTCCCATACAAATCGACAATTGTTATAAAATATTCGATACGCTATATCTCGGAAACTATAACAGCTATCGACATAAAATGTTCTACAAAAAGTGATTGTACGCAAAGATCTACACTTTAAAGAAAAAATTTTTCGAGTGGGGGCAAAAAATGGGGTAGCTCCCATACAAATCGACAATTGTTATAAAATATTCGATACGCTATATCTCGGAAACTATAACAGCTATCGACATAAAATGTTCTACAAAAAGTGATTGTACGCAAAGATCTACACTTTAAAGAAAAAATTTTTCGAGTGGGGGCAAAAAATGGGGTAGCTCCCAGACAAATCGACAATTGTTATAAAATATTCGATACGCTATATCTCGGAAACTAAAACAGCTATCGACATAAAATGTTCTACAAAAAGTGATTGTACGCAAAGATCTACACTTTAAAGAAAAAATGTTTTGAGTGGGGGCAAAAAATGGGGTAGCTCCCATACAAATCGACAATTGTTATAAAATATTGGATACGCTATATCTCGGAAACTGTAACAGCTATCGACATAATATGTTCTGCAAAAAGTAATTGTACGCAAAGATCTACACTTTAAAGAAAAAATTTTTTGAGTGGGGGCAAAAAAAGGGGTAGCTCCCATACAAATCGACAATTATTATAAAATATTCGATACGCTATATCTCGGAAACTGTAACAGCTATCGACATAAAATGTTCTACAAAAAGTGATTGTACGCAAAGATCTACACTTTAGAGAAAAAATTTTTTGAGTGAGGGCAAAAAATGGGGTAGCTCCCATACAAATCGACAATTGTTATAAAATATTCGATACGCTATATCTCGGAAACTATAAAAGTTATCGACATAAAATGTTCAACAAAAAGTAATTGTACGCAAAGATCTACACTTTAAAGAAAAAAATTTTTAAGTGGGGGCTAAAAAAGGGGTAGCTCCCATACAAATCGACAATTATTATAAAATATTCGATACGCTATATCTCGGAAACTATAACAGCTATCGACATAAAATGTTCTACAAAAAGTGATTGTACGCAAAGATCTACACTTTAAAGAAAAAATTTTTTGAGTGGGGGCAAAAAAAGGGGTAGCTCCCATACAAATCGACAATTATTATAAAATATTCGATACGCTATGTCTCGGAAACTGTAACAGCTATCGACATAAAATGTTCTGCAAAAAGTAATTGTAGGCAAAGATCTACACTTTAAAGAAAAAATTTTTTGAGTGGGGGCAAAAAATGGGGTAGCTCCCATACAAATCGACAATTATTATAAAATATTCGATACGCTATATCTCGGAAACTATAACAGCTATCGACATAAAATGTTCCGCAAAAAGTCATTGTACGCAAAGATCTACACTTTAAAGAAAAAATTTTTTGAGTGGGGGCAAAAAAAGGGGTAGCTCCCATACAAATCGACAATTATTATAAAATATTCGATACGCTATATCTCGGAAACTATAACAGCTATCGACATAAAATGTTCTACAAAAAGTGATTGTACGCAAAGATCTACACTTTAAAGAAAAAATTTTTCGAGTGGGGGCAAAAAATGGGGTAGCTCCCATACAAATCGACAATTGTTATAAAATATTCGATACGCTATATCTCGGAAACTGTAACAGCTATCGACATAAAATGTTCTACAAAAAGTAATTGTACGCAAAGATCTACACTTTAAAGAAAAAATTTTTTGAGTGGGGGCAAAAAATGGGGTAGCTCCCATACAAATCGACATTTGTTATAAAATATTCGATACGCTATATCTCGGAAACTATAACAGCTATCGACATAAAATGTTCTACAAAAAGTGATTGTACGCAAAGATCTACACTTTAAAGAAAAAATTTTTTGAGTGGGGGCAAAAAAAGGGGTAGCTCCCATACAAATCGACAATTATTATAAAATATTCGATACGCTATGTCTCGGAAACTGTAACAGCTATCGACATAAAATGTTCTGCAAAAAGTAATTGTAGGCAAAGATCTACACTTTAAAGAAAAAATTTTTTGAGTGGGGGCAAAAAATGGGGTAGCTCCCATACAAATCGACAATTATTATAAAATATTCGATACGCTATATCTCGGAAACTGTAACAGCTATCGACATAAAATGTTCTGCAAAAAGTAATTGTAGGCAAAGATCTACACTTTAAAGAAAAAATTTTTTGAGTGGGGGCAAAAAATGGGGTAGCTCCCATACAAATCGACAATTATTATAAAATATTCGATACGCTATATCTCGGAAACTAAAACAGCTATCGACATAAAATGTTCTACAAAAAGTGATTGTACGCAAAGATCTACACTTTAAAGAAAAAATGTTTTGAGTGGGGGCAAAAAATGGGGTAGCTCCCATACAAATCGACAATTGTTATAAAATATTGGATACGCTATATCTCGGAAACTGTAACAGCTATCGACATAATATGTTCTGCAAAAAGTAATTGTACGCAAAGATCTACACTTTAAAGAAAAAATTTTTTGAGTGGGGGCAAAAAAAGGGGTAGCTCCCATACAAATCGACAATTATTATAAAATATTCGATACGCTATATCTCGGAAACTGTAACAGCTATCGACATAAAATGTTCTACAAAAAGTGATTGTACGCAAAGATCTACACTTTAGAGAAAAAATTTTTTGAGTGAGGGCAAAAAATGGGGTAGCTCCCATACAAATCGACAATTGTTATAAAATATTCGATACGCTATATCTCGGAAACTATAAAAGTTATCGACATAAAATGTTCAACAAAAAGTAATTGTACGCAAAGATCTACACTTTAAAGAAAAAAATTTTTAAGTGGGGGCTAAAAAAGGGGTAGCTCCCATACAAATCGACAATTATTATAAAATATTCGATACGCTATATCTCGGAAACTATAACAGCTATCGACATAAAATGTTCTACAAAAAGTGATTGTACGCAAAGATCTACACTTTAAAGAAAAAATTTTTTGAGTGGGGGCAAAAAAAGGGGTAGCTCCCATACAAATCGACAATTATTATAAAATATTCGATACGCTATGTCTCGGAAACTGTAACAGCTATCGACATAAAATGTTCTGCAAAAAGTAATTGTAGGCAAAGATCTACACTTTAAAGAAAAAATTTTTTGAGTGGGGGCAAAAAATGGGGTAGCTCCCATACAAATCGACAATTATTATAAAATATTCGATACGCTATATCTCGGAAACTATAACAGCTATCGACATAAAATGTTCCGCAAAAAGTCATTGTACGCAAAGATCTACACTTTAAAGAAAAAATTTTTTGAGTGGGGGCAAAAAAAGGGGTAGCTCCCATACAAATCGACAATTATTATAAAATATTCGATACGCTATATCTCGGAAACTATAACAGCTATCGACATAAAATGTTCTGCAAAAAGTAATTGTACGCAAAGATCTACACTTTAAAGAAAAAATTTTTTGAGTGGGGGCAAAAAATGGGGTAGCTCCCATAAAAATCGACAATTGTTATAAAATATTCGATACGCTATATCTCGGAAACTGTAACAGATATCGAAACCAAATGTTCTACAAAGAGTAATTGGGCAATAAGGCCTACGCTTTAAAGAAAAAATTTTTTGAGTGGGGGCAAAAAAAGGGGTAGCTCCCATACAAATTGACAATTGCTATAAAATATTCGATACGCTATATCTCGGAAACTATAACAGCTATCGACATAAAATGTTCTACAAAAAGTGATTGTACGCAAAGATCTACACTTTAAAGAAAAAATTTTTTTAATGGGGGCAAAAAAAGGGGTAGCTCCCATACAAATCGAAAATTATTATAAAATATTCGATACGCTATGTCTCGGAAACTATAACAGCTATCGACATAAAATGTTCTACAAAAAGTAATTGTACGCAAAGATCTACACTTTAAAGAAAAAAATTTTTGAGTGGGGGCAAAAAATGGGGTAGCTCCCATAAAAATCGACAATTGTTATAAAATATTCGATACGCTATATCTCGGAAACTGTAACAGATATCGAAACCAAATGTTCTACAAAGAGTAATTGGGCAATAAGGCCTACGCTTTAAAGAAAAAATTTTTTGAGTGGGGGCAAAAAAAGGGGTAGCTCCCATACAAATTGACAATTGCTATAAAATATTCGATACGCTATATCTCGGAAACTGTAACAGATATCGAAATGGAATGTTCTACAAAAAGTAATTGCGCAAGAATGCCTACGCTTTAAAGAAAAAATTTTTTGAGTGGGGGCAAAAAAAGGGGTAGCACCCATACAAATTAACAATTTTTGTTAAATTTTCGATATGCTATATCTCGTAAACTATAACAGCTATCAACTCAAAATGTTCTACAAAAAGTAATTGTACGCAAAGATCTACACTTTAAAGAAAAAATTTTTTGAGTGGGGGCAAAAAATGGGGTAGCTCCCATACAAATCGACAATTATTATAAAATATTCGATACGCTATATCTCGGAAACTGTAACAGCTATCGACATAAAATGTTCTGCAAAAAGTAATTGTAGGCAAAGATCTACACTTTAAAGAAAAAATTTTTTGAGTGAGGGCAAAAAATGGGGTAGCTCCCATACAAATCGACAATTATTATAAAATATTCGATACGCTATATCTCGGAAACTATAACAGCTATCGACATAAAATGTTCTACAAAAAGTGATTGTACGCAAAGATCTACACTTTAAAGAAAAAATTTTTCGAGTGGGGGCAAAAAATGGGGTAGCTCCCATACAAATCGACAATTGTTATAAAATATTCGATACGCTATATCTCGGAAACTGTAACAGCTATCGACATAAAATGTTCTACAAAAAGTAATTGTACGCAAAGATCTACACTTTAAAGAAAAAATTTTTTGAGTGGGGGCAAAAAATGGGGTAGCTCCCATACAAATCGACATTTGTTATAAAATATTCGATACGCTATATCTCGGAAACTATAACAGCTATCGACATAAAATGTTCTACAAAAAGTGATTGTACGCAAAGATCTACACTTTAAAGAAAAAATTTTTTGAGTGGGGGCAAAAAAAGGGGTAGCTCCCATACAAATCGAAAATTATTATAAAATATTCGATACGCTATGTCTCGGAAACTATAACAGCTATCGACATAAAATGTTCTACAAAAAGTAATTGTACGCAAAGATCTACACTTTAAAGAAAAAAATTTTTGAGTGGGGGCAAAAAATGGGGTAGCTCCCATAAAAATCGACAATTGTTATAAAATATTCGATACGCTATATCTCGGAAACTGTAACAGATATCGAAACCAAATGTTCTACAAAGAGTAATTGGGCAATAAGGCCTACGCTTTAAAGAAAAAATTTTTTGAGTGGGGGCAAAAAAAGGGGTAGCTCCCATACAAATTGACAATTGCTATAAAATATTCGATACGCTATATCTCGGAAACTGTAACAGATATCGAAATGGAATGTTCTACAAAAAGTAATTGCGCAAGAATGCCTACGCTTTAAAGAAAAACATTTTTGAGTGAGGGCAAAAAAAGGGGTAGCTCCCATACAAATTAACAATTTTTATAAAATATTCGATACGCTATATCTCGGAAACTAAAAAAGATATCGAAATGAAATGTTCTACAAAAAGTAATTGGACAAAAAGGCCTACGCTTTAAAGAAAAATATTTTTGAGTGGGGGCAAAAAAAGGGGTAGCCCCAATGCAAATTAATAATTTTTGTTAAATTTACGATATGCTATATCTCGGAAACTATAACAGATATCGAAATCAAATGTTCTACAAAAAGTGATTGGATATCAAGGGCTACGCTCTGAAGGAAAAAATTTTCGGATGGGGGGGTGAAGAAGGGGTAGCTCCCATACAAATTAACAATTTTTATAAAATTTTCGATACGCTTCTGGAAAACTATTACAGCTATCGACTTCGAATATTCTACAAAAAGTAATAATCAAATAATTTATACATTTTGGAAAAAAGTTGGAGAAGAGCAGCGGGACTAGAACATTTAATAAGTTTTATTAACCTTTAAATATGGATAATGTCGAAAACTTTTAAAACTTTCGACCTCAAATCTTCTTCATCTATGTATTTCTATTATTCATACAAACGTTAAAATTTTGTTATTTTTTCTATGGGCTTTAAAACTCGCACAAGGTTTTTTATTAAATTATTTGCAGTGCAAAATTACTCGGCTGGGTATATTTAAAGACCAATGTGAAGGGTATATAAGATTCGGCACAGCCGAATATAGCGCTCTTACTTGTTTTTTATCAGTGTGCTATGCTCCGTCCACAAAAAGGCGATAATAATAATATCTATGCCGATTATAGAGAGATTACAAAATACCGTCACGTATGTTGTGTGAAATATTGAAAACCTAAGTCGACGAAATAATGGGTTATTATCAAGTTGTCTTTTAATCTGGAAAATCGACAACTAAACACATGAAATGAATCTCGAAGAAAACCTAAAAGTAACGGATCGACAGTTATACCTATTCGAGGATTAAGAGTATTTTTATAAAACTTTCAGAATATCTCTTTAGCTATAACACTGTTAAAAAATTGAGAGGGATATAACTTAAAGATTGTTTTGTTACAAATCATTCTGTTTTTTAATCGAATAACTACCCAGGCAGAAATATACGATTCTAAAACGATGGTCCAAAAATGTTGTACCACCACAGCCCTGTTAACACAAAATTTCGACTCTTTCAAAATATTGTACCATTACAGTACTGTATATACAAAATCGTAACCCTAGCTTGTAAATGCCAAATTTGCTTTTAAAATGAAAAATGTTTACATTTTTAATTGAAAAAAATTTATAAACGTATGAAAAAACTAAAAAAACTCTTAAGATGCGTTGGAAAGTCTTTTGCATGTTTTAGTTTGCTAAATATAAACATATTTATTTAAGGTAATCTCTTATTTAAAAGCCTAAAGTAGCAATGTCCACCATTTTTACAAAAGCGAGTCGAACTCCAAAGACAGAAAAGATAAAAAATATTATTCTAATACCGTAAATTTACAGTATTGCTACAACATAAAAACCAAGAGTCGAAAGACGCCCATTTGGCGTTATCATTTTAACATCGAGACAGCATTGTTAACTTGTTAAATTTACGTTATTTTGATATTGAGAGTCCTCTCCCAACGTCAGGACAGAGTCGTTTTGATTGCCTTTTTCTGCCTGGGTAGTTATCGAGTAAATGTCAATTATGAGATGCAGCCTCCACTTTTTTCTTCATTACGGAAAATTTTGAAATACAGAGTTAATTCAAAAAAAGTGATTTATAGTAATTGATGCTTAGTACCAAGTATATTCAAACTGCCCAGGCAGAAATATACGATTCTAAAACGATGGTGCAAAAATGTTGTACCACCGCAGCCCTGTAAACACAAAATTTCGATTCTTTCAAAATATTGTACCATTACAGTACTGCAAACACAAAATCGTAATCCTAGTTTGTAAATGTCAAATTTGCTTCAAAATAAAAAATTTTTAATTTAAACAAATGTATAAACCTAAGAAAAAACTAAAAAAAACTCTTAAGATGCATTGGAAAGTCTTTGCATGTTTTATTTTGCTAAATATAAACATATTTTTTTAAGGAAATCTTTTAAATCAAAACCTAAAGTAACAATGTCCACCATTTTAACAAAAGCAAGTTAAACTCCGAAGACAGAGAAGATAAAAAATGTTATTCTAATACTGGAAATTTAAATTTACAGTATTGCTACAACATAAAAACCAAGAGTCGAGAGACGCTCATTTGGCGTTATCATTTTAACATCGAGACAGCATTGTTAATTTATTAAATTTACGTTATTTTGATATTGAGAGTCCTCTTCCAACGTCAGGACAGAATCGGTTTGATTGTCTTTTTCTGCCTGGCGGACTACGAAACCTTCTACCTAAAATTAAAATTTAATATTGTTGGCCAGTGTAAACAACTGACCCTTTCAAAATTTGGTATAGCCATTTCCCTCCAAAAATACCTCTGAATACGTTATTTAATTTCGATAGCATTATTTATTCTCAATTTATGCGATTTACCAAAATCTACCGAAATTTGACTTGTATGGAACCCATAACCACAGTTGCTAGTCGATTCTAATACAAAGTGTCCGCCCGCTAGGTATCTATACTATTTTGTTTTGCCGTCATTTTGGTAAACATTAGTCTTGCCAATTCGTATTTGGCAGTCATGAAGCACAGACGTGGCAAATTTGTTATGGAAAAATATTCGGTAAACAAACGTGTTTTAATCTTTAAAACATTTAATCAAAATAAATCATCGATTTTAATGAAAAAATCATAATGAGTGACGAGTCACATTTTAATTTGAATTAATATGTGAATAAACATAGTCGGCTCTGGGCAGTGGAAAACCCTCAAAGGAGGAGGAATCATTTACTTTTTTGAAACTGAAAACGACGTAACGGTAACATTCAATGGGGAGCGATATCGTGATATGATTGAAAACTTTTTAATACCACACGTGTATGCTTTGGGCTGGGTTAACATGTGGTATCAACAAGACGGTGCCACATCGCACACAGCCAGGATTACAATGAACTTACTGCGAGATCTCTTTTCACAACAAATTACTTCAATTGATGGTGATGTTGATTGACCTCCACGGTTGCCTGATTTGACTTCTCCGAACTTCTTTTTGTGTGGATATCTGAAAAGCAAGGTTTATGCAAACAAATCAGAAACGCTGGAGCAGCTCAAACAAAATATTCGGGATGAAATTAATGATATACCACGTGAAATGTGTGAGAATTTAATGAAAAATGTGCTCAAAAGGACTCGCATTTGTAAGACCAACAGAGGTGGACATTTATCTGATATTGTATTTCATACATAATTTCTGACATTAAATAAAACATTTATCAATATAAGATTCATTCTCTTTCATTTAATCAACAGTCATAAACCAACAAATTAGTATACCTTTTCGGCGGTCACCCTGTATTTTGTAAGTTTATTAAGTCAAATGCCACATTTGCAATTGGACTAATTAACTAACGCAGCGATTGGGTGCAAGTGACCTTTTGCTCTTAAAAATAAAAAGAAACTAGAAAAGCAGAAAACTTCTACTGCAAGTAAGCGCTGAAATTGTACCTTATTTCTTTGGAGATGGTTTCAAATTAAATATATTGGGTCACTAATTCATAGCAAAAGACTTAGATTAGTTTTCGACAACCCTAAAAAGACAGTTTTAAATGCATTGCATCTACAATGTAGGAATTGCATTTTTAAAAACTTATTCCCTGTTCTAAGTAATTTCTTTTAATTATGAAAAAATAAATTCCTTTAGTTTTGTGTTTTTAATACCATAAAAGAAGACGGCCTGCAATTATTTCAGGGTGGGTTATTTTGAAATCTTCTAAGATTGGCTTGCCCGAACTCATGGGTTAAAAAGTAGAACAAATATTTTTCACCTTGTTTTTAAACCAAAACCCAAGAAAATTAATTTTATATTTTTAAGGTTGTAAAGCACAGATATTTGTTCGACTTTAATTTTTAGACTTTACTCAAAATGTTGATGTCAGTAGCGGTGTAATAACTGAAATTGTTTAAAGCGTTAACTCAAGTATGGTGGGTGCAGTTGTTGACCCGTTAAAATATCGAAAGCAAAAACAACATAAAGAAAAAAACACATATATATGAACACAACGTAATATATCAATGTTTGAGGATACTTTTGCTTTTTCATGTTCTTGTATTTGGTTGATGATTTTTTATGCTTTCATGGTAACAATGGTGGTTGATGATCACAATCACCAGCATCAGCATCACAATTCTGATTGTTTTGTTTTTCACAATGTCTGGTTTTATATATATTTTTATACCAGTAATCCATATCTTGGCACTGACGACCTTTACTTCGGATTAAACTAGTGCAATAGTTAAACGCACTTGTTTAGTTAAACTCCTTACTTGCTTCACGATATACATATGTATTTACAAAACAAAATCACATTTTTCTATCTTGTGCATTGTGTTTTTTACGATTTTAGTTTTCATATTTTTAATACCATAGAGATGGATGAGACAAAACGTTATTACAAGAAGAATAAATAAAAACGAAGAAGTGTTACCTTAAATGAAAAAGTGGGATTTCGTTAAGAAATATAAATAATTAAGGAAATAAAATACAAAAATAAAAACTCCTTTTTACTAAAGGAGTTTTTTTTTACAAAAAAAAAGAGTTTTATATATCATTTTGTATACAAATTTCATTTCAGAGTTATTTGAAAGTACCACATTAGATTGTTAAAGTCGTGTAAGGACTAACAGAGGCGCTGACAAATGGCAGAGAGAAATTCATCAGGATAATTTAAGAGTTGCTATGTAAAACTATATATAACCGATAAGATAAAGAAGATTTAAATTTTTATACTTACTTTCCTCTAAAACTTAAAAAATGCAAAAAAACTATTCTACGATTTTTTTATTGTAAATTGCATAAAGATTTAATTTAAAACATTTTTCCAGTAAAATTACATTCTATCGCTTATTTTCTAATTTTAATTACGAACAAAAAGTTTAAATTCTTAAATGAATTTATAAAGTTTTCCATCCAATTATGTTTTAAAAAAATTTTCGTTTAGATTTGTTAATCGTTAACTTCGTACTTTAATAATTTTTATTTTAAATTTTACAAACATTTATTTTTTAAATAATTTTAGACTTAAAACTTACAACAATTGTGCTCAGAATACAATTTTAACTTGTTTCTTAGATACATTTAATTATATTGTGTTTAATATTTTCGTTTGTTAGAATGTTTAAAATATTCATTGTACTAAACACTAAACATCAGTAAAAACTACTTTATTTAAGGACATTTAAAAGGATTATTTTTCTGGGGGTGACAAATGAAAATAATTAAAAAGGATGAGATTGTTTTTGAAATATATTTAACTAAACGGAATGATTACAAAAATGTTTTTATAAAAAAATAATTCTTAATATAAAATAGTTATTTTTTTATTTTAAATATTTTTTTATTTATATAAATGAATTATTATTAACTTGTTAAAAAGAATAAAATACTTCTTTTTTAAATAAAATAAAAACAATTTGAAGAGAGACCGGTTGGCTGCTGATGATGATGATGGTTGAGATTGTTTTTATTGATTTCTCTACAACAAAAATTTAAAACATGAAAATAAATAAAAAATATTAAAAACTTAAATAAATTTAAAGCTAAAACAAATATTTGATTTAAATAAATAAATTAAATTTTGTTTTGCTACACAAAGGTCCAATAAAGCATTTTAGGATTTTCTTTCGGTTTTCATTTTAACGAGTTTTTCTTTTAAAAAGTTTTATTTTCTTATATTCCTTTTAAATAGATTTTTTAAATACTACTGCTCATATATGATAAAAAATCTAACTAAAAATTTAAATAAATAATTATTAAAAGAAAAAAAAATTATTAGCTACAAATGCATGAATTGTACGTTTGTAAAATGATTAAAGAAAAATGTTTTTTTTTTTGGTTAATAACACGTTAAGATGTAAACTAATTAAATGTATAAATGCATATGAATTAAATTAATAAACTTTTTAATTTTTTTAATATTAAGTTATAATTTTAAAGTTTTTTGCTATTATTAAGTAATGATATTTGATTACGTTTTTTAACCTGTTAATGTTTAATGATGAAATACTCAATAAAAAAGATAAATAAAATAATTTATAGCTGCGGTCATATTAATGGAAGTTTTCAGATGAGTAAGTTAATATCAAAATATATTATCGAATACGCTGATAATATATACCTTTTATCACTCGACTATGCAGCTAAACTTAACTCTTTCAAAAGAGAAGCTGCAAAGGCTGGCCTAAGGGTAGGCAAAGACCCATAGTATCCTTAGCACGTATGCGCATGCTTAATTATAATTTATGAGGTTAAATGTGATTTCCTTGAGTTTTGTTTTTATGGAACCCTAAGTTATTTTAGAACTTTAGACTCTATTAAAAATTTCGTAGCAAAAGTTGATATATGGATGTAAAATTTTGTGGATATTCAGAGCAGTTAAAGCCCATAATGCTTATTCCGGGAGAATATATGCATGGGGATTGTGGCAAAAGATGGACCTGTCAGCACCACAAAAAAGGGTTGATTTTTATGCAAAACAACTTATCTATGCAAAATTTTATCAAAATATCTTTTAAAGTAGGACCCGTTATTTGTGCATAAATATATCAGACAGATGGAAGGGCATTCTTTAGTCGACTCAAGAGACAAAAGGCACAAAAAAGGAAACTGAACGATGAAGTAGAAACTGCTCAGTGAACAAACCTTTTAACATGTTTCAGTTTACTGAATAGTTGAATTAAAACTAGTTCGTTTATGAACTACGAACTGTAGTATCAAAAACGTACTTGATAATTCAGCTGATAGAAAGCCGTGCGTTTTTAGATAGGAAAGAAACCAAAACATAAATGCATCTACATTTGATAGTTTTTCATTGATTGCTCTAATTTTATTTTATTAATAATTGAAAAAAATATTTTGAAAAAAACTTCTACTTTCCTTACATTTTTTTAATTAACTTTTGATGCTGCATGACAATCAATTAATCTATTTATTTACCTACTCCAAAATGCAACCCTGAAAGAAAGTGTTTAGAACTTACTTCAAGGTTTCAAGTACCGTGAAAAGAAAACGTTATTGAGTACTCAGTGCTTAAATATTCAATACTTTTACATCAGTAGTTTTAAGGGATGGTTATTTCCAACAATTTTGGAATATTCTTTTTGCTGTCAATTTTAAAAGAATTATGGAAGGTTGTGGGGCAACTAGTTGCTGCGCACATATACATATACATATTAAATAAATTATTTTGATTTGTGAGTAGTATGGGACATACGTAAAAAAAAAAGTTTTTCTTGATTATAAAGGACTTTCAAATATCACTATTTTACTCATATTCAATTTGCACTTTTATAATCGAAAATCAAGAAGCAGTCATGATTAGGCAGTGCCCATACTAGAGGACAAAATTATAACCTTTAAGACGCTGCTTACTCCATTGCTTTTCTAGTACAATAGCTATTCCCAAATGTAAAATAATCATAATTGGCAAACAAATTAAATTTTATATCACAACTATTTTGTTTCTTAAAACCAGTTTGAAAAACACAAAATAACTTATTTACTTTAAACAACACGGCTCATAAAAAACGCAAAAAATATCTCTAATAAAAAACCTAAAACTTTAAGAAAAGCGCACGTTTGAAAAAAAAACCTCTTAAACTGAAAAAGAAGAAATAAAACTCCTAATGCTAAAATCCCATACCATCATCATCGTTGTCGTTATGTTGCTGCTGGTGAGGTGTGGTAAGCACGTACTTTATTTGTGATGCGTATCGGGGGAGTTTGGTGGGCGCTACAGTTTAAAAAAGAAATGCACAACCATAAACCTCAAATAATATAAAGTTTTTTTTTATGTTTCTTCAACATTATTTCCAAATCTATGAGGGTCTTTATTATCATTGTTTTTATCGGTTTGAGTTTTAACTAGCTTTTCCACGTGTCTGGCAGTGCGCGGTATGCCACTAGTTGTAATGTTCGATATGGTTGTTGTTGTAGTTGTTATAACTGTACCATCATCCTCGGTGCAGGTGGTTGTGGTACTAGTAAGAGTTTCATCGGTTTCTTGGTCAAAAAGCTGTTTGCGTGAACCACCAGCTTCCAAAAGACGATTAAAGATTTCTTCGCCTGTCTCACTATCCGTTTCACCCGATGACTGCCTTAATGGTATGATCTTGGAGGCTTTATTTTTAGAAATCGCTTTCTTGGTTTTAATTTTTTGCATCGTATCTTTTGTTTGTGAATCTTCTGAAGCCAAGTTGGTGTTAGTAGAGCTACTGGTGTCGTCATGGTTACCCTCATCATCAATTAAAAGATTTTCAACTGAATGTCGCAATTGCTTTGAAATTTCAGCATATTTTTGTTGTTCAGCTAATAACTTCTCTAAAGTAGTTAAAGAAATTTCTTCATCTTTTAGGGCATTTTTATCTTCACTATAGAACTCGTCTTGTTTTTCCAATGCACCTAATAGTATATCTTCCGGATTTTCTGCACTGGCCTCTTTTGCCTCTTGCATGGTAGTGTAGGTTTGTGATTTTTGCAGCTTTAAGGGAGTATTGGTATTGAAGTTTTCAATAACTTTGGCACCATCTACGAAAGTAATGTGTATTGTTTCATCATCATCGTCTTCGTCATCATCACTACCACTACTTTCGCTTTCTTCAGAATCCTCTGATTCTTCCTCCTCCTCCTCTTCCTCGTCCTCCTCGCCTGCTTCCTCTTCATCTACATCGTATTCTTCTTCCTCGTCCTCGTCCTTATCATTATTATCCTTATCTTGCTGTCTTAGTTGACTTTGTAGTTTTTGTAAAGTATTTTTGTTATTGTCTCTCATTAAAGCATTTAAAACATGGCGATTACCGTTTTTATCACTTAAAGTTTGTGCGACAGAAAAATCCATTTCGTCAGTTGTTTTCTGAACAGCCTCCTCTTCTTTCTCACCAAAAGCTGGATCAGTGATGTCGCCTTTATGAGCTTGTTCCTCTAGGCTTTTTTGTAAATTGTATTTCACACGTTCATTTTTCAACAGCTCTTCTAAAACATTTTTCATTTTGGCACTCAGAGAAAGCTCTTCGTATTCTTTTGAAGTTGGCAAAACAAAAGTATCGCTGCGCAAAATTTGCAGTGAAGCAGGCAAACTTTCAAAATCTTCATTCTTATCGATTCCGGCTGCAAAATCACCATCATCATCATTATCAAAACAAGGATATGCACTGTGCTGAGAACGACTGAAAGCGATGCATTGGACTGTACCATCGCCTGTAATTAAAGGATTCACAACTTCCACTATGCTTTGAGTTCTTGTTGTTGACGTCGTGGTAGTTGTTGTTGCAGCAACAGGTGCTAACGAAATTGACGCTTCGCTGGATTTGCACTTAATATCTTTATTACCACCATGAAGGTCTTCCTCCATTTCTTGGTATGGTTTTAAATGTGTGGTCTTTACGGTTGTGCCAGTTTTTGAAGACGCCGGTATGACCACTTCTTTTGCCAGCGTCTGATGCAAGATTATTGCTGAGGGTTTTATGGTTACCCTTTTGCCGGAGCCTATGCTTTCAAGAGACGAAGGTCCAAAAATGCCACCACTACTAAGGCTTTCCAACTCAATTGAGGGAAACTCATCATCATTATCGTTACGCAAAAATAGTTTTTCTGTATTTTGTTGAACCGTAACAATAGAAGCAGAATCTGTCTCTTCCTCTTCTTCGTCGACGTCAGCGTATGCCTTTGTCGCTGCTTCATTATCATCATCATCATCCTCACCATAAATGGGATTAATATTTTCAGAGTCCTTCTTATGTTCTTTATCTACGTGTTCGTTATTACTGTCATATTCATTTTGATATTTCTGGCTTAAGTGCAACTTTTCTTTTGTTTCAACTAATGTTCTACTCATTACTCCAGGCAATTGAAAATTTATTTTGCTTTTTTCTTTTGTTTTATCTACTAACACATGGCTGGGCAAATGGTGATGTAGCATTTGTTCATCATCAAAGCTCTGTTCCAACTTTTTGATTTCCTCATGCTGTGCCATTAAGTCTATTGATGCGTTTGGTGTCTCGCTGTTTTCTGGGTCTTGCAACTCTAATGAGATTATCTTTTCTCGACTAGTCTCCACCTGAATAAAGTTGTAAGATGATGTATATTTTTTTTTGTCCCACACACGCATTGTTTATGTTATTAAAAAATAAAAGAAGAAGGAGAACAAAAATTGAATAAAAAATTCATAAATGTTGGTTGTATTTTCTACTTCAGCAGTGTAGTTTTGCAGTTAAGAGTAATTTCAAATTTTTGCATTTTTAAGTTTGTGTAAGTAAAGATGAAAAAATTAATTTTAAATATATTTACATATTCTCTTTTTAGTTGCAAAAGAGTAAAAATAAAAAAAATAAGAAAGAAAAATTAATTGTGGAAAATAGTTGAAATATCAAAGCAAGTGCTTTACTTATTTAACGCAGATCAGATATTTTATATTGAGGCAGATATAAGGCGAAAGAAAATATATTGTTAGAATATTTTAAAACTAAAGCAACAAAAAAAATTAAAAGCAATTAAGAAAGAAAACACGTTTATAATTAGAAGTTTAACTAAACATTTTAATATATTGAGCCCAAATCGTAACACAGAAAAGCAACCGGTAATATTTTTTGAAATTGCTTTCTGGTGCACAAATAGTATTTTTCTTTACGCCAAAATATGTAAAATTTTAATTTATTTTAACATAATAAACTTTATACCACATAATTGCTTGCAATTTAACTGGTAAAACATTATATAGCAACTTAATTTATTTAACCAATTTATTAAAATTAATTTTAACTAATATTCATGCTGTTGAGAGTTTTGAAATACAAATTAAAAGAAAATTACATTTCCACAACCGTTATGACAATTTTCATGCAATTTGTAAATTGTTTTTGTTTTTATTAGAAAAGCTAAAAAATAATAATGCTAAAATGTACAACATTGCTACTAAAGTAAAATATTTATTTTTTAAGTAAAAGCAAAAAAAAAAAGATTTCAAAACATGAAAAGGTCGATCACACTTATTGTAAACTTTATTGTAATTTCCTCTTAACACCACCATACATAAGACATTTAGAGATCAACTATGGTTTGGTAAAGGCCAGTATAAAGTAATACATTGTGCACGTATTTATTTGCGATAATAAAAAAATTTAAGATATTTTAAGGATATACTGAGTATATTCCACAGCTAAAATAGGCTTTGCTCCAAATGCGAAAAAAGTAGCTTGCGGCAGATTTTAGCTTACATTCTTCTAAAAAGGCGTTCTTAGCTTTTATCACAAAGTTTGGTGATGCAGGTATTTAAGCCGAAGTTTTATCAGACTATCAATTATCCCGCTGCTTTTAAGCGCAGTTTAAAATATTAACTTAAACATGGAAATAAATGCAAAAAAGTTCTTACTTTGAGCACAAAAAGTAATTTTCTACGATTTTTCCTGATTTACCCTTACTTCAAAAATCTAGGTTAAAAGAAACGCAAAAACCTACCCGAAATTTGAAAAAAGTTTTATCCATCTAGTTAAGTCAATAATTTTAAATTCAAAAATTATAAAATCCAAAATCTGTAAAACAAATACCAAAAATATTAAAGAAGTCCTTTTTGTTCACTCAATTGGTGACCAAATCCTTGTCTTCTATACACCTAATCCCAAAAATTTTAAAGAGCTAAAAAAATATTTCAAGGCTCATAGTCTGAAACCCCGTCAAATATTCAAAAAATTTGAAAAGAATACTTTTTGTTCACTTAGCTGGGTCAATAACCCTTAATTTCATATTTAAAGACTTCTATTCCACCCCCCTCTCCTGCCCCAGAAAAATGGATAAAAGTACACAAAATTAAAAAAAAAAACACTTTTTGTTCGCTTAGTTGACTTCCGGCCTTAATTAGGTTTAACGCGTTTCCTTTCATTTTTGTAAACTCATTATCTAATAATATACAAGAAGGTATCTTAAAAGTACATTAATATAATATTTAGCCTTTTTTGGACCCTTGGTGGTACACAATTATAGAAAGAAATAAAAAAAATAGCACTCATCTTTCTTCGAAACCACTTGAACGCAATTACAATTATATTTCTGTCTTTATTTGTTTAAAAGTTGTAATTGGACGTAAGCAGTTTTAAAATAAAGATTTTGACTCTTATGATTCAAAGTTTTGAAAAAGTGACAGCCACGGGTCCGTTCAATTTTTTGAAGAATAATTTTTTAATTTTTTTCAATCATATACATATAGCTTAGGAGATTATAACTTTCCCTTTTTGTCTCATTTTATCCCCTTGGGGACCGAGCTTCCCGTCTAAGTCATTTAAAGGTGGGGTTTAAACTTTTACCTGTTGGCATTACACACAAACATACATGTTTATATACCTTTCGCCAGGTTGCGAAGAGAAATATTGAGAAGTAAACAATTGGAGACCCTCTAGGTCCATTGTGCGTGTCTTAAAAAGAAATAATAAAAGACATCCAGAAAAGCAGAAAAGAAGTTGTATGACTAACAATAAGGAAAGAGGTAGCTTAAGACCAGAAAAAAGAAACTCATGTACATCTAGAAATCCCATTTCCTGAGCACCTTACATTTATGACAAGCCCAATAATGTTTTTTAGCTTATGCCTCAAAAACTCTTACTTACCCAACCATTTGGCTGTATGGCTCTCTATGGCAGTGAAAGACAACATACTCTATCGTCTCTTACTTCCCATCATTCTATTTAATTGTACTAGTCCTAACCGAATGGTGCCCAGTGATTACTCTAATCGTGGCCCTTAGACCTCATTAACCCAGTCTCATGAGCTACATTATGTCAGCTGAGCTTAGCCCCGAACATGTAGTCTTAGCTACCCTACAGTCACTCCTGTTATTTTTCGAAAGATTCGTCTGATTAAGCATGCTTGTCGTGATATTTCCATATAGGTGGTTTTACAGTTTCCTTTTTATGTAACAACTTAAGGGCTGATCAGGTGAGCAAATTCATTGTCGCAGTGCCCCAAAATCCAGCATTATAAAAACATATATTATTTTTTAAATAAAGAAAAATTTACATAATTTTAAAGGCTAGAATACTCACTATAAAAATATGGAAGTAAAAAAATCCTAATGGGTCTAGTCTTTAACGAAGGGTACAAAAAGGTTAATTATAATGAACGATTAGGTAATTATACAACATCACAAATTTGATATCAATGTAGGAATAATATCCTTATTTGCTTTAACATAAGTAAAACATTCTTTGTTTAAGGATTTTTTTTTAAATTGTTGCGATCTACTAAATCTTAAAAACTACTTTATTTTTATACAACAAAAAAATAATTGCAATTGTTTGCGACCGCCTAAGACACACAAGAACTTAATATTCTCTTCTAACTACCGTTTACCATTTTAAATTAACTTTTAATTCATTAAACAAATATTTTTATTTTACTGCTTTAGGCAAGACAGCATAAATTCAAATAATCTTTGAAAAGCGAGTTTTACTTCATAAAATGTCAAAACTCGTTGAATATATGACAAGTGCCTGAGGCTGTTGTTATAATAAATAATAAAACTATTAAAGCAAAATGTGTAAATTGTTATCATTACAACAATAAAACACACTTACTTACGGTGTAATTTATCATATAATTTTAAGAAAATCCTTCCTTAAGGATCACAAATCAAAAATGTTCTGTTAAGACTACTGCAGCACATGCAAACGTACAAATATACAAATATGAATTATACAAACTGAAATTAAAGACAAACCCAGCAAATAATTTAACTACAAGATAAGGGTAGTTGAAGACAAGCTCATCCATCCTCTTGTACATATTAACTTTCGCTGGAGGTCCATGAAGCTTTTTTCGTTTCCTCTAAAAGAGAAAAGAAGTTGTAGAAAGTCACTCCAATAGCCATGAGAAATCCACCTTTTCTTTGCCTATCTCCTAGCTACCTGATTGCCATGATGACCCCAGTAATGTTTTCTAGTTTACGCTTAGAAACCCCGCTTATTTCTTCGTAAAATATTTTATTCAACTACTTGACTCTTTGGTCCTGAAATAATAATGGCAGCTGGTCCCCGGAGCCCGAACGCAAATCGGGTTTAACATGTACACTACAGAACTTAAAAATTAGGATAAAAGCACAAAAAATTTTCTCAGTACCATAGTACAAAAAACCAACAACAACACATATTGATGTTGCATTATTTTTTTTATTTTCCTATTAGGCTTCTATGTTTTAAAATCTCGGACAGTGATAGGCAATATGCTCTACCGTCTCTAATTTCTTGTCATCTTTACACATCCTACAATATTTTTATGTGACGCGATCCCAGCCCCAGTACATAAAAAAATTACTACAAACTTATTGTCATGTTAACAACAAAATTGAATATATAATTATTTTATTGTTGAATTTGCACTAACAACTAATATACAATCAATATTTTTGTTAGCAGCAGTCGTTAATTAATTTTTGATAATTGTAAAACGTTATGGAGAAATTTAGAAATACATTTATGTACAACTGGCTCAAGAAAAAACAAAATTATTGTTAAAAGTTTTCGATAATATTAAAATGATTTTTTGTAATCACTTGATATCTGTTGTCATTCTTTTCTGTGATTGAGTCATCCCATTTGTGGTCTATCTTTCCCAGGTTGAAAAATAGCTTAGTGTTCGCCGAGCTCAGCCCTGACCCTATAGGCTTGACTACTACTACACCTGTTTTCCACAAAAATTCCGTCAAAGCCCCAATATTGTAATCCTACCATAGTGAGACCTCCAATAGGCTACCACAGTTTACTCTTTCTATATGACTTCAGCTGCTCAAGGTCAGTGATCCGAAACCTTATATACCTTTACGTTAGAGGGATCCGTAATACCATTAATAGTGCTTTTTCGATCCCTTATTAACCCAAACTTGACGCATTGAGTCTCCCAGGCCTTAAAGAGCTTATTAGCAAAGATAAATTAATAAAGCAAGTGCAAACCTTTCTTTTAATTTTTGTGTCTACAAATTAAATATTAACTAAGCAGGTTTTTAAACATAATTTAATATTGAATTCCTAACGCTGGAAATTATTTTGAATTAACGACTTTTTGATGAAAAACTGAACGATAGATGCTGAGGCAGTTTGATGACTGATTTTTACTTACTAATTAACGAACACTCGTCTTTAAAAGAAGCCTCCGGGCATACCTTTGACCGCTTTTGTTCTAGCAGTCGCCATGCAGTCAAAGGTTATAAATCGAAAGTTTAATATTTTTTTTTTTATATAACAATATTATTAAAGTAGGTGCAAGAAAACCAAATTTCAAGCTTTTCAATTATTACTAAAGAAGCAGGTTTCCGCTCCTGACCCATGAAACGTCTAAGTCCTCTACGTGTTCCTCAGTTAGTCTTGGGTTTTAGATAAGAATATAGGCATCCCTTTCATATGCGAACCATTCATGTCTTTATTGACTAATTCCTAAATACACAGGTTTGCCAATTACCTGCTTTGCAAAATACAGATTTAATTTTGTTAAATAAAGCAGAGTTAAACATAAATTTTAAATCTTTAGTTCTAATAAACAACCGCGTTTTTTTAATTATTTATTTTAAACCAGTCTTGTTCCTTGAAGGAGTAGTTTTTCAATAGAAAAAAATAGCTAACAGACAGTTTAACATACCCAGATTAGGGTGGGGGGTTTTATTTTGAAACGTTCAATGACAATAAGAATGACCTAATTTCTTAAATTCTGGGTCGGTTTCTATACTACTATGCATGTCTTCGGGAAGTAGAAAGTTTTTTTTATTCTTTTTTTTTTAACAAATTCAATTCACATTTAAGAAATATAGGAAACGAAACGATCATTAAGGTTTTCTTATTCTGAATGACTACCCTGCAAATAATATTGGACCCCCTGACCCCTTTTAGATCTTGCAACTAGTCCACAACATAGTTTAGTGACGGGTGTTTGTGTCTTAACGGTCGTATATTGAGTTGTCGTAGTTGTAAATTCGTCATCTATGGCGTACTAGAGAGTAGTTTTAAAACAACTGCGATGTAATGCACAGATGGGGACATCATAATGTTAAGTAGACCATGTTTTCTACATACAATTGGGTCACTAATGGAGTAGTTTTTCTAGTCGATAGACGACCAGTCGCGTTATCTGCAGGGTATTATGTTAAAATAATTACCTGATATCGTGATATATTACCAATTTGATTCCCTAGGCTTAGAAATATTTTTTGCAGGGTTGATTTGTATGTTTGTGTTTCAAGTATGTTTGTAAGTATGTATAAATAAGAAATCGTGTGTTGCAGACATTTTGCCTTTAACTTAACACAATATAATGTGGGTCAATAAAGACAACAACTTTGTACGTTTCTACGAACTTTAATGACACATAAAGTATATATGCATCAAAAGACAAACATAATATCTTAGTTTTATATAGCAACGGCGACCACTGTTATATCGCACACACACACATTAAAAAGGTATTAAAACTGGTTTAAAAATGTTCTTAAAAAATTTAAATATCAAAACATTTTCTAGAATACTATTAAAACTGCTTGTAAAGTATGCAACTAAACCACAAACTGCTTTTCATGCGAATTGCTTTAAAAGTACTACTTTATAGCATCCGGATTTTCTAGTTCTGGCTAAATAAATACTAGAAGTGTATTTTATAACCTTTTTTGTAATAAAAAAATAAAAGTTATTGGCTTTATTTTTAAATGTAAAATATTTTTTTGGAAATATTTATTTATTGAAGCAGGGTTTTAATTATAAGGAAGTAACAAAAACTTTGTTATAAAATGGGGGAAAATATTTTTAGTCAAGTTTTGCGTTTTGGTATTGCTATTGTCATGAGCCACCGTATACAAAACTGTTTAAGACGGAAATAAAAATATTAAAAAAAATATATCTAAACTTTTTTTTTTTGCAATTTGGCATAGAAAAATGTTCAATTATACAAGTTTCTTAGTTTATGTGTATCTGAGAATAAAGAAGTACATTTATGTATAAAATAATAGGAAAAGAATGAAATAAAGGAAAATATATATAAAGACAAGTCTCATGATCCTAAGGCTGCAAACTTGTCGCCATTGAAAATAAAAAAAACCAAAATAAAATCTTTAACAACATTTTTTTCATTGTGCTGGTAGTGTGCAAGTTTGTTCAGTTTTTGCAAAAAAAAAAAACAAAAAAAAAACAGGGAAACAGCAACAAAAATACTTTAGACCGATAACGAAAAAAAAAAAAAAATTAGGGAGAAAATCGTATTAAATACACATTAAGTTGCTGCTGTTGCTTGTAGTATTATTTCAGTTGTTGCTGTTGTGTTTTGTAAATATCCTTCCGTGGCTGCTTAACAAATACTTTCAGCAACACAATACAAATACAAACACATACATATACACCCTTACACAGTCACACTATTGTGTTGTTGACATTCATTATTTTGCTCCAATTTATTTCTTTCAATGCATTTTTACCACAAAGAACAACAAAAACATTAACAACCCTGACAACAATGCAAAGACAAGACGACGATACAACACATTATAATGCGTATAAATGGCAAATAGAATGACAAAACAATGTTAAAGACAACTTTTGAGGTTGAAGAAGAAAAGGAATCAAGTCATCCAACAACAAAAAGTGAGCAAAAGATTACACTATTGACATAAAAAATTGACATATCGTTTGCTCAACATTACAAGGATATATTTGTAAATTCAAAATTGTAAGGAAAAAGAACTATACATACGCTTGTTAATGAGCTCTGACCCACTTTTGAGGAATAACTAAGAAACAATGTTCCTGAAGGAGCTAAAAATACTCTGCCGTATTTAAACTAAGTTTGAAGGTTGTAAATTGTCACAGATGATTCCGAAACATTAAAAACTAACATGGAAAAAGTATGTTACACACTACTTTGTATATATTGAGCAAGCGATAAATGTACACACTTTAACTATCTTTTAATAAAAAAATGATCTAAAAAGTTTTAGAAAGTTTAAAAGGCCCCTTTTACAGCCCAGGTTTAATTTTATTTTTATTTTTGATTAAGAAATGAAAAGTAAAAGTTTACTATTTTAGCTCCTTGTGTTTGAATATTTCAAAACTGGTTACATTTGTATTCAAAGGAAGAAAAAAAACTTTTTTTTGTATTTTGGAAATCACTCTTTTCTACTTTTAGCGCTGGCCATTTGAGGGGTTCGCCACGGGCCCTTATTTAAGAACCATTTTTCTATAGAATACACGATGAAAACAACATAAAAAACCTTTCGTATTCCGTTAAAAAAATAAACGGACACGTTTTTATACCATTCCCATGATAAGGATTAATATTAGTTTGTCATTCCGTTTGTAATTTCTTTAATATCCATTTGCGACCCCATAAAGTCTATATATGTATATACTGGATCCTTAAAGATATGGAAGCCGATACAATTGTTCAAATGTTGTTAATTTTCTGCTTCGAAAACTATGACAGCTATGCACCTTAAGCCCACCATAAATACTTATAATATTTACGGTTGGAAAACTTCTTGCCTAGATCGCGTGACTGGGTAAACATAAAGACCATTGTGAAGGGTATATAAAATTCGGCACAACCGAATATAGTACTCTTACTTGTTGCTACATATTTTTATTATTGAATCTTCGGTTATGCGAACTAACAATAAGTATTCAAATCTTAAAACTAAGTACTTAATATTAGTCCAGCCAGTGCCAGACTAAAATTTAAGTTCTCATAAATAAAAAATAAAAATTAATTAATTTCAATTGTTTCATCTAAGCGCAATGGTATAAATTCTTTTGCTATATTGCAAGATGCTGCGAGCAAGCTTATTTGAATGTTTATCCAGTTTATTTAAATACGAGTCCACATAGTTAAGAATTTCTAATTTAACTAGCAGAACATGTAGATCTTATTAGATGTTGCTGTTTTTAATATACTAAGGAGCACCCGTTATCATTCTTAGAATTCTATTTTGACGGCGTTGAATTTTTTCTATGTTGGATGCGGAAGCAGTGCCCGATAATTCTATACCGTAGCACCAAAGGGAACACGTACCTGGTACTCGTACTTTTTGTAACTTTACGAAAATTTCGGATCTTGAAAATTTACAATTACCCTTTAATATATGAAGTAAATCCAAAATAATAAAAGAAAAATTTTTGTTAAAAACAATAAGTTCAACAAAAAAAAAGCAAGGAAATTTTTATTATTGAAGTTTTTCAAAATAACTACAAAATTTTCCTATATTTCACGAAAATAAAAAAATTACTGCCTAACTTTTTACTGCAATGTGTAAACAAATTCCGAGAAAAAATTTAATTTTTGTTCCTTTTTTGTGTAGATAGATGTGTTCATTGCAAATAAATTTTTGCTGTTTCTTTAATATTAAAAATACACAAAATTTGTTTTTTGCTCTGATAGAAAATAAACCAATGAATGCATAAGTTTATATATTAAAGTGCGATTTAACCATCACTTAAGAACGTGCTAAAGTGTTGTAACAATACTTACTCTCATTGAATTATTAATTAAGTTTTTATATTCATACATACGAATGAGTTGTTTGCAATACAGTTGCTGTGCGGTTAAATGTAAGTGGGGCTTAACTACTTATAAGGCAAGTGAATGATAACAAAACATATTGCACTTTTCACAACTACATACATAGATACATACACATTTATATAAAAAGTATATGGATATATGTAAATATGTATATAATTACAAACCTATGCATATGTTAAACATAATATAAGGGATTGATGTGATTGGTATTGATTGGAAATTGATTGTGCTCTCTTTAAGATGCTAATACTATCATTTTGTTTTTGTGAATACTATCGCAACGCTACAAAAGGTTAACAAAACCAACAACCTGAACAATATAGACAGATATAAAGGATAAACAAAAAATTATTCAAGTGAAAAAAGAAAGGAAACCTTAATTTACTGTTGTTTGTTTTATATTAAACCGTAAGACAGAATAGAAAGAACAAGCAATACAAATCAATATCTTTTTACCTAAATTGAGAAGATAATCAAACTCATTTCTTTTTAAATGTTTTTTTTTTAATTTTATTATATAAACTTGTACGTATTGAAGTATACTTATTGTATGTAAAAGTTTATTTAATAAAATCACAGAGCATAATATGTACTACAAAAACAACTTAATTTTGTTTAAAGCAATAATATTTAGCTTAAAAAATTATTAATTTGAAAATTATGTGTAAAATATAAAAGGGTGCTCTTTAACTATATTTTACTAAAAAAATACTAAAAACTACACTTTGAGTTAAAGCTCAAATTTATTTTCAAAAATAAAAAACAATTGCTTTAATGTGCGTTTGTATATGTGTGAGTTTCTTTTAAAGTTTAAGGTCTAACCTCGGTTTCGATGATCTTTTCTATGTACTCAACTGTACGCAATTGAGGTTGTCCCGTTATGGGACATGGTACCTCTTCTGTACGTCGTACAATTTTCTCATCAAGTATTTTCTCTCGCTCGCGTATTATGACCGGACCTTCACAAGACTTTATAGCAATTTTTGGGAAAACGATCTTTTTTGTCTGCTTAAAAAGTGAAAAATACAACAAATAAAAAAAAATTTAAAAATTATACATTTATTGAAAATAATAAAAAATATTTGGTTTTTAAGGCTTTAAAAAACAAAATAAAACAGTACTTTTATAAACCAAACTTAAATCAAATAATTTTTCTAAGAGCATAAATTTAAATCAATACTTTTTATTTGAAATAAGAATAACGTGAAACAATGATTTTGCATATTTAAATTTTTGGTTGCCAAACAACTTTGCCGGCATTTTATTTTATTTTGTTTGTTTAAATTCATTAGCGCAAAAGTTTCCTTAAAAAAAGGACAAAAAACATGACCAATGTTATAAGGAAGATCTTTTATTTTATTGTAACAATGAATTTGTTTGACATTTTTCCGATTAAATATTCAAAAGTACATAATGAGGTCAGAAAAGGGAGAAATCGAAAAAATTAAGTAAGCATTGGCAGACATTTTTCCGTCACGCTGCACATTGTAAAAAATTTAATTTTTCTGGCCAAAATTAATTAACTTGATAAAGTAATCATATTTTGTTTATAATTTATTAATTATCCGTTTTATTTTTAGAATTCCGTGATATTTGACCCTAGAATATGAAAAAAAAACTTACTTCCTGCCAACAATTTTGTGCAACACTATGAATTTGCAAGGTATTTTCGACACTGTTCTCATTTATAATGGGAAAAAAACCTGTTTATAGCAAAAAAACAAAAAAAAATTCTTTGCATATTCTTATATGGACATCGCAGTAAAGCCTTTCGGAAAAAATATTTTATATGAGAAAACCAGTGCTTTCTCGTTGAAAAGATTAACAGGGGATTTTGATGGCATGTCTTTCTGATTTTATACGTATTTGATAGACTTTTTATTGTTTTTTTTTTTTTTTTTTTGTAAATCAATCTTTCCCTTTTTTCTGGACTAACATGCATGCTGCATGCGATAAAAAATTTTTTTATATAGCAATCGTGGTCAACCAGCTGCTGAGGTGCTAAGCAATTTTCATTAATTTTTTAATTTATCTAACGTCAGCAATTTTTTATTTCACTAAAGTTTAACTACCAGTTTTCCCAGATCCATGTAAAATTAAGAGATAAGGCGGCAAGGAAACACGAGGGAAACAGTTAAAGTCAAACAGTTTACCTTACCACCGGTGTTAAACCAGGATGCATTATTTACTTCTCCATATACGGCTAGAAAAAAATTTTTCTAAATTTAAAAATTTATTTCTTGAATTTATACAAAATCGTACTTAAAATTTTGTTTTTCATTTTTGGATTAATCCCTTCTGCGTTTTTATCAATCCTTTTAAGATTGCATCAAGTATAATTTTGAAATTAAATCAATCCCTTTTGGCTTATATGTAGCCAAAAGTACGCAGATAAATCGCACTTGGGTTAAGGAACTTCCCATTTGGCTTAAGAAAATCCGTACTCCGCTCCGTAAGGATTAATTAGTTTACTTTTTGTGTGGATTCACCAAAAAACAGAAGAATATTAAAAACTATTTGGTTAGAAACTATTACAATTGGTAAATTTTTTTGTAAATAATGGTATTAAAAATCCACATTTTTGAAAAAAAAAACGTAGTTTATTCTGAGCAAGGAGAGTACCCGTCGTATAAATGAACCAACTTTATGGAATTTTTACAATGCCATTTCTGGTTCATTACATTACTAGGTTTGGTGCCACTATTGTAACTCCGGATTGTAACAATAAATAGACTAACAAACGAATAACGGTTACAGATCTTTAAATTATTAACAAAATTCATGCTGTGTGAGAAATATGATTCTATGCATTTTTCTATCGAAAAATTGTCTGTAGTCGCAAAGCTCATTTTTGGCTAAAAACCCGAATCAGGAAAATTTGGCAAAAGTTGCCCATTAACCCTGAGAGGCACAAGCAAAGTACCGTGCAAAGTCGGTAATGACTTTTTTGCCCAAAGTGAAAAACTGGACTTGGTTGAATTATGATATCAGCAAGACGGGGCTTTATAAATAAGTTGTGTTTTCATTAGATTTTTGGCATTAAATTAAAAAAAAAATATTTCTTGATTTATACTAATTGAGCTTGAGGCGAAAAATCTTTGCAATATATAATATATAAAACAAAACAGTGAATCATAATTATTAGTGAATAATTACTACAATCAATTTATTATTTTATTTCTCATAGTTAAGACAGCTTTAAGTAGTTATGACACCGGTAATATTTAGTGAGTGATGATGATTTGCATTGTGTGATTGTTTTTGAGCGCATAGTTCAAAAGTTAGAAAAAAATTAATTATTTGTATCAACTAAATCTTTAGTTAAAGAAAATGGTTGCATTTCTATTAATTTAACAATGAGTGTTGCTTTGATTTTTTTTAATGAAATCCAATCAATAAACGCACAAAAGTTTTCTTAAGAACATAGTTTAACCACAATTCTAAATAATAAGGAACATTGATGATAGAAACCAACTGCTCATGTGCAGATTTTTAAAAGAATTAATAGGATCGCAATCAGACAAAAAAAAATTATTGATTCTGTTAAATGTTTTACGGTTTCGGTCCAATAAACAAAATTGTAATATCAGATATATAATTCGAATTTTGAAAAAGATTCTAACTCTAATTTCAATAAAAAAAATTTCAATAAAAAAAATTATGGTTTTGAAAAATATTCATCTTGATTTTGCGTTTTTTTGTTTGACAAAGCAATCAGATACCAAAATTATAAAGATCTAATAAAATATTGTCCGAATAAAAAAATATTTTTTAAAAAAACTATTTATTTCAATAATTTGATCGACACAACTTTCTTTTACACGGTTTTACCTAACATTCTTTTAATTCTTGCTGTGTAGGTTAAGATACAGTGGGTACATTCTCAAACGAAAAAATTTGGGTCAACGACTTTAAGCCCAAAAAATTGGTGTTGTAAAGATATTATCAAAGACACACATTCTTCAAGATCCGACTATAAATGCAAAAGATGTAACGAAAAACTGAAAAAGGCGTTCCCTACTTTAAGCCTAAAAGCATTTATGCTTTAAACGTGTTCTAATAGACATACTTATCAAAATATTTCCTTCACAAAAGTTAAATAATATAATCATGTAGCATATGGAGCTAAAGGCAAGTATTTCGACAAAAAACTATTTTCTCAGTTTTAATTGTCGTAACGTAAATTTTAAGTAAGATTAATGTATTAAAGGTTGCCAATTTATACACTGGAAACAATGCATTTTCTTGTTAAAATAAAATTTTTTCCGCGAAAATTATGCTTGTTAGGAAATATGTTTTATTCTTAGAAAACACCTAAAATTCAAAACATTTCAACAAATACATTTATTTACAGCTCTGTACGCATGTAAGCATATTAAGTAAATGAAAATAAAATAAAAAACAATAAACTTGTCCCCAATGATTTTAAATTAAATATAAAAATTTCTACCTTTCCCTATTAAGACAAAAGAAAAACAAGACTACAAATAAATATATGAAACAAGTATGTATGTAGTTTGTTAGTAAAGCACTAATCATTATTCATTATGTAGCAATTTAATAAATTAAATTATTGGTTCTATATTTTATTTCAGTTAGTTCAATTAAATTACGATTATTTATTATTTAACAATGTTACAAAATACAAAACAAACAGAAATTCGAAACCATTTTATACACAGGAGTGTACAAGTAAAGAACTGCTAAAAATATTAAGGGAAAAAACAACAAAGGAAAAAAAGTACAGACAGTTAGTAAATATGTAATCAAGGGACGATAATCAACTAACTAAATTTAATATACTTATGTATATACACTTACAATTGTTAGTTAAATTTTTTTTAATATTGTTTTAGTACATAACAACAACAGCACATATACTAACCTCAGTTGGTAGAGTCTCAGTCAAGAGATCATCGGTTATTTTTGCCATATTTTGTATAACAGTTTGAGCCTCAACAGCTCCCTTTTCTAAAGAACGCAAACGGGCAGCACGCCATGAAGCACGTTTTTCAGCACTGTATTGTAAAAAAAAATAAATAAAAAAAAAGTGGGTGGTAAAATATTGACTATACTTAAATGTATAACATGAAATAAGGTATAGGGTACTTGAAGGAATTATGAAATGTTTACAAAAACTCTTTTTAATAATAAAAAGAAAAATATGAAACCTAAACCAAAATTCAGTTTCACATTTCTACAAATTTTTATAATTGTTGAATTATAATTAAAGAAACATATTTACAAAACAGAAGTACATACATAAACTAACATAACGCACACTCAATCAAAAAGAGTCATAACTTAAAATCAGGGAGCGTAATCATGCAAAAAATAAATAAATCTCAAAACATATTATTTATTTTTGAATGTTTTTAATTTTTGCTAAAAAATTATAATTATTATTTTTAATTTTTTATAAAAATCAATTAAATATTTTCACTAAAGTAATTCTTTCTGATTTGGTATTATAACCAAATTGATTTTATCAGTAATAAAACAGTGAAATAAAGCTTTCATAAAAAGAAAATAAATTTTGGTGTTCGTTAAAGCTTTGAACTAATAACTGTTTTTTTCTTAATGAAATAATTTTAAAAGATTTTGAGTTGTGACTGTTTTTGACTATTAGCATATTCACACTGTAATATGAACCACTAGGTTGGCTATCTGAACCACGATTGCGAACCCTTGTAGGCTGATCTATACATTAATTTTTTCTGAGGTCCTTGTTTTAATTTTTTTGGTTGATATACTAGCAATAACTTGTTGTAAAATTTGTGCTAATAGTAAATTCTTCATGGTTCGGAACAAAATGTAAAACGAACCGAACCGTGCAAACCGTGAATAAGAGAGCGAACCTCGGATTTTGGTGCCCGTGTGAACATGCTATTTGTGCGTGATATTCATACATACATATGTAAATAGGTAGCAAAAAGACATTTTATATTTACTTTGGCTTAACTAACACCTCCAACAAATATTTAATGACTTTAATTTGTACAAGAAATCATTAAAGTGCCATAAAAACTGTGTGAGTGAGAAGGAAAGAGAAAAGGAAGGAAAACCAAACTAAAAACTAAATTTATAAACCGCATAATTATAAAATTACATTAACAAATTTACATAGAGATTTGCGTGCCAATCCTACATTTTGCTTAATATTTTTACACACACATATAGATGTTGTACGCAAATTTGTTACATAGTTTTAAAGCAATTTAGTTGAAAAAGAAAAAAGTTATAAAAATAATCATACATTTTTCACAAGACATCAATGTAAAAGCTACCTTTTAAATATATTAAACGCAAAGCTTCACAAAAAATACATACAAACATATGTTCTTGTATAACTATGTATCTTTAAACATCTCTAATTGCCTTAATGCTGGTATCAGCAAATATATTTTACATAAAACATTAAAAACACACACATTCAACATATACATATAAACAACATACATACACACATACTATATTTTAATAATAATAATACACACATAAGGATGAAACTGGTATTTAATATTAAAAAGGAATATGCTTATCCTTGGATTACAAATTATACTAACAAGTCTTTCAACTTAGTCTAGTGAGAACAGGTAAAATTGAAAATGGTAAGTTTTCACAGTGTTTTGTTGACTTGTTTTCATCAGTTCGTTTTTTTTTTTTATCAACAAACGCGTACTGCGTTTCCTTAACTCATTTATGTTTGGAAATCTTCTATCACAAATATAATTTTTAGTTTAGCGTGAAATTCACAGTGATTTACGTTAACGAAAAATGGCATAATACACCTCGCGACAAACAGTCTCTCTAAGTGCTTGTCAGCAAATGCTTTCACCATATTTGGAGCGTTATGTAGCTCTTTACTGTTGTCCTGTTTCCAAATCTGGTAAGACACAGATTACTAACGAATTGAGATTAAAATAAAAAGACATAAATGGGACTTGCCCATCATACACCTGGAAACGTTAAATCACAACAAAACTTTCCAGGCTAAACCTACATTGCCAAGAACAAAACAAATGTCGTGCTGATGCTCCCCACAGGAGTTAAAGGAAATATAAAAATAACAAAACTACACAGGTTATAGTATCAAAGTTTTTACTGGGTAGATTAGTAACATCCTTTTTAAACTTTAAACAGTTTTTACAGCTAATACATCTCTGAAGGCCATATCCGAATTGCTTACATTTGTATTGAGGAAAATTATAGTTATAAACGCTTATTTAAAAAAACTTTAATAAATTGTTTTTTTAAATATAAAAAGTTTTAAATTTTTCAACAAAAGAAATTGTCACGAAAACACTGTGCAAACGAAATTTTCAATATAATTTTTCAGGTTTAATATGATAAATACTATTTTACCCCATTAAACTGTCTAAATTATTTATCTGTTTTCCCTGTTTTTTTAAACGTTCTTAGCATGAGGTGTATGGGAGTGTCTATACGAGTAGAAACAATTACGTCGTACAAACACTTTTCACAAAATCTCATGTTTCAATTCAGGTGTGAGCTAGGAAGTGAATATAAAATTCAAGGATGGGAGACTTGATTACACATTATACACAAACAAACATACATTTATACAAAAATACCAAGATGAAAAAGTGTTCTCCTTGTATTTGTTGTTGTAGTTGGGGTTTTTTTAATTTTAGGATGGAGAGTTGGGGGTTAGTAAACATGCAGAACTTACTTTATCAGTGATTTGGTTTGTTTCAAATCAGAAGCAGAGGAGGGTAAAAGCTTATCGTTGGCAAACGAGGTGCCTGCCAATAAAGCTCGTTTCTCAGCATTGGCTGCAAGAACGGGTATTCGACTAGAAGATGTCGAAGCAACATCTGGTTCATGTTCCTCATCAACAATGTAATCGTTTTCATCTATAGCTCCATCATTTATTTCAAATTGTTGCTCCTGTTGATGAGGCTGGGGCTGCTCTTGATGTTTTTGTTGTTTCTTTTGCTTTTGTAATAGGGCTGGTGGTATTACAACTTTAACCTTTGGTTTTGGCAACAATGAAGGTTTCTTTGCTTGTGCTAGCGCCGAAGTTGTTTCCGTTACATCTGATGGCACCTGTGTTACTTGAGGTTTATGCTGAACACTTTTCTTATTTTCTTTTTCATTTTGAGTTACAACTACTGTTTGCAAAATTGTTGGTATAGATGTTGCTCTTACCTTTGTTGGCGTTGTTGTTGTCGTCTTTGGTTTGAGAATTACCTTTTCAGTTGCCTTGTTCGTTAGCGACTCTAGTTTTAAATTTTCTTTTGCTTTTAAATTTGGAGGCTTGTTTGCAGTGGTGGTGCTTTTTGTTGTTGTTTTAGAGTTCTTAGCCTCATTTGAAATTTTACAACTTTTGTTGTAATTGTGCCAGTGATGTGAAAGTGCATTTTTACGACACATACATATGTATATCGAACATGTGGTTGTGAACATAAAACATTTAAAATTGTTTGTGTCGATATATGAAGTTTTTTCAATTAAACGAAATCGTTTGTATTTTAAAATGTTGCATTTTAATGTTATCGTTTATTGATTTTTTTTTGTTTAAAGAAAAGTTTACAAAAAAAATAAAAAAAGAATCATAAATTTGCAATATTTAAAAATAAATCTATGAATTTGATTTGACTATGAGTTTCACTTTTTGTGGGGGTTAGGAACATTCGATATCTGATTGTTGTTATTATGTGATGTTCTTTGTTTATGTTGGCGATTTTATTAGTCACAGTTTTAGTTCCAATACAAAGTGCAGCACTAAAGGTTAGTTTTCATTTTATAACATAATTTATTTAATTTTTTTTTGCTTTGTTTGGTTTTTAGTTACGATGAAACATAAAAAACTATTAAGCAAAACATTCCATTAAATTACTTAATTAAATGAATAATTAAATGAACAACAATAAATTTTATAAAAGGGCATAAGACAAAAGTTTTTTAATTAAACATATTCATATAATAATTAAATCTCTTAATGTAACTTTAAATAGCTATTACACTTCAGTAAGAAATTTCTTAAAACTGGTCTTATCATTATTTAATTTTTCTTTCATTTTATAAAAAAAAAGATTTGCTTCAGAAAAAATAAGCTTTGACTTAAGCTATGATCTCGATTCCCAGCGAATTTAACCTTTATAAAATACTGGCAGATTCGCAATTGAAGATTAAAAAAAACTGCTGGTCTAGTCAGGTCACCTATAGATTTTCTCTAAGTCAGGGCCTTAGGAAAAATAACAGGTTTAATCGAAATGCTAATTTCAATCATATAGTCTTGAACGATACTTTAAAATTTTATATAAAATTGTTGATTTTGAAATTTTATAAAAATAAAAAACAGGGGCTCGCCTCAAAATTTTCTTTCCATTTTTTTGAACCAGACAAATGTGAAAATCTTTTTTGAGGATTTTTTTGAAATCCTATGGAAGACTTAAAATGCACTTATTAAACTGCAATTATTAAAATGGGATGTTCGAGTAAATTATTTAACTAACTTTTAAACACCATTTTGTAAACACCATTTTTGGGGTCATAAAGAACTTAAAATTTTTTAACAAAAAAAGTCTCAAATTATCTTATTACGTTGCCTTTCGTACAAATAATTTTACTTAATTTATCTTTAAAACATTAAAACTTTATATCTATTCATGTGGCAACCTTTGCGATGACAAATTTTTTCAACACTTCACTTATAACACTTGCGTTAACTACATTCTGCCACAAATGACTTTAAATTAAACTAACAAATTACAACAATAACAACAAGATATAAAATAATTTAAATTAAAAAAGTGGAAAAGTTAACAAGTGAAACAACATGAAATACCTGTCAACCACGTTGAACTTTGTTTAAAAGAACGAGAGTAAAAGAGACTTGCTCCTAAGGTACATAAATTTTTGTAGAAAGTACTTTAAGAATTTAATTTTTTTTCTTTTAGCTTAAGAAAAACTTTAAAAAATAACGAGAAAATTGCAAAACATAAATCACTCAGGCTGAACCAAACTTTTTTTCTTACACAAACAAATATTATTTTTCTACTTTTTGTTTCATTTCAAAAATTATTTTTAAAAACTGGTACTAAAAACAGTTAAGACTGAGGAGGCGAAAAAGGCAAAGCACAGTAGAAAAACAAGGTTAAGAGCGCTGTAGAGTGTTGTCAGATTGAAAGTTTATATACTAAGAACACATTCTGTAAAATAACGTAAAAATATTTGCTCAACTCACAAGCTTCGCGTATTGTTTTATTGTACTATTTTACTATTAAAATACAATATTTTTTTTCTTAAAAATTTTCATACAAAATTGTGCTACATACATATATACAAAATAATTTCATATGTTTTTGAAAAATTGTATTTTAACTATACCTCGGATTGTTCAATTTTTTTTTACATTTTGTGTAGATCTATCTTCTTTTCAGTCGTCCATATGGAAATCACAATAAAATACTTTTTTTTAATTTAAAAGTAAATTAATCAGGCGACTATTTAAATAGTCGATAGAACTTTAAAAAGGTCTTGTGAATTAAGCAAATTATTTTATGATTTTAATAAATAATAATAATAACCCAGCAAACACTGCTGCTTTGCGGTAAGAAGTGTAAAAACATCCAATCTAATATATGGCATGATGCTTGTTCGCGATGTCCCTCCCACTTAGTTGCATTTCGTTTTAAGCGCTTGTTTCGTCTGAAGTCTAGTTAAATAATAGACTTTCGGCGCTTCTTTAGCTGCTTAAACTTTTTGCCTCATCCAAATATATGTTTTTTCTTGTTTTTATCTTTGTTGCTCGAAAGAAAAATAAATTGCGTTTTACTTACTTTCTTCTAGAAGTTCTTTCTAGTATGCACTGCAATAATCGAATGTGTGAAAAGTAAAATTTTTGCATTTATTAAGTTAATTAATACATAGAAACACGCTTGCTGCAAACCGCAATTGTATTCTAGAAAATGTATTTCTTACTGCGAAGTAATTAGAACCCTGCTAACAAAGTTTAAAGACTTAAAATCAAAAACAAGAATGAACCATTTTTATAACACTATTAAAAATGATATGCCTTTGCGGATCATTTAAAGAACGTGTTTACCCCTAATACATGTGCTGTTTCTAGGCGACCTATAGAAATATGATTTCGATTTTTAAATATAAAACAAGCAACAAAATACTTTTGGAGCTGCCTTACACAGCAAAGGGTTTAATTTTATTTTTTTCTATCAACATACCACAGCTGGGACACTTTTCGCAAATATTGAAGGTTGGCTTCGTAGAGATGTTTTCCATTTTTGAAAATGATGGTTAAAGTCTCACAGGTCTAAAAGTGTGTATTAAAATTGTTCGAGAAATTGTTTAAAGTCAAGCCTACCATGATGTTGAATGATAGCCACTGCATTTTCAATCACCAATTTGATTTTAGATGACAACATTAACGGTGCACCCTCGAAAAGAATCCTAGATTGGTGCAGATTATTAGAAGATGACATGAAGAAGCTCGGTAGGGAAGAATCACATATCACATATTTGAACTTTACATCGAACATTGAGATACCCATACACTTATAGGCCACTGATGGAGACTGGAACTGCAGTATATTCCAATCGAAGATATTTGCGATAAAGTGAGCCGCGGATTTGGCTCGCGGATATGGAATGCAATATTCCAGAGCATTTTTAAATACCCGTATATGAGACTTAAGGTGAAATAACATGAAAGGGAACTGGAGCAGAAGCCAATATAGTAACAAGTTTAGTTTTCCCCACTGTGTGGATTCTGCAAAATGACTGGGAAACACTTAAGGAATAAAGCAATCAGGAAATGGGTTGTGGTTTTTTTTATTTATTTATTTATTTGAGTCTATGGATAATTTCCTTACAGACTTAATAATTTTGTTATTATAGTAAAAAAAAAGTAAACAAACAAATACAATCACGATCAAATTAGTAAAGAAAATTAATTATTTAAATTATTTAAATACACAATAATGTTTCTTTTAATGGCATCAATGCTTAAAGAGAAATCAATTAAGTTGTACATTTCGTTAAAGCAACAGCACAGTCTTCGAAACGGATCTGACATGGCAAAGTTAGTACGATATGTTTTTACATACAGCGGGTTAAAAGACCGTAATGTGCGTTGAGGAATATTGAAAGTAACGTTACCCAGCAGAAATTCCGAACAGATCTTACCATTAATAAGATTAAACATGAACGATATATTCAGCATGATTCTCCGGCTTTTTAAAGTTGGTAAATTGATCTCTGCTAATCTTATGGCGTATGAAGGGAGCTCAGTATAATTACGATAATTATTCCTTAAACAAAAAATAAGAAATTGTTTTTGAACGGATTCAATACGATCGCTGTGTAAGTTATAATGAGGGTCCCAAATAATTGAGCCAAACTCCAAAATGGGTCTCACCAGGGATGTATATAAGCGCAAAGTAATACAGGGATCATTGAATTCTTTCGCCCACCTCTTAATAAAAGCTAATGTGCTCCGGGATTTATTAACGCTTAACGTTATATGTCTGACAAAGCTTAGTTTACTGTCTAGAAGTATTCCCAAATCCATAATCACATCAACAGACTTTAAGTTATTATTATCAAGTATGTAGGTATAAGGAGTAATGCGTACTCTTGAGAATTGCATATGCTCACATTTTCCAAGGTTTAATTCCATAAGGTTAAATTCACACCAATTACTAAAATTATTTAAGTCCTTCTGCAGAAGAATGTGATCAGACGGTTCTTTAATATCCAGAAATATTTTGACATCATCAGCATACATCAATATATTACAATGTTTAATTGCCTCTGGCATATCATTAATAAATAGTAAAAACAATAACGGGCCGAGGTGACTACCTTGCGGTACACCAGAGTTTACAAGAAATTTCCTTGAAAAGCAAGAATTAAATTTGACAGATTGCGTTCTACATAAAAGATAAGATTTCAGCCAGCCTAAGAAATTGCTATTGAATCCCATTAAGTTCAATTTTTCCAATAAAAGAGTATGATTTACTTTATCAAACGCCTTACTAAAATCCGTGTAAACAGCGTCAGTGGGGTGGCCATTATTAAAAGCATTATTCACGAATGTTGTTAAATGTAGAACATTAGTCATAGCAGATAATCCCTTTCGAAATCCATGTTGAAGTGGTGTCAGCAGACAGGAAATTTGGTGAAAAAGACCATCGATTAAGCATTTTTCGAACAGTTTTGGTATATCACTAAGTTTTGCTATACCTCTGTAGTTAGATATAACTGATTTGTTTCCGGATTTAAACAGCGGGATAATATATGATTCCTTCCAGATTTTGGGAAAATATCCATATTTTAAAGAAATATTAAAGATTATAGATAAAGGTACAGCTAAAGCTGCAGCACAATTCAACAAAACACAACTTGGAATGCCATCAGGTCCACTTAAAAAAGATGATTTGAAATTTTTTAAGCAGTCAAGGATCTGAGTGGTGGAAATTGTAGACGTAGAAATATTTTGATAACTGATAATTCTGTATGGATAGACAGTACTAGTGCTATAAACTGCATTCGAGTATGTAGAAGCAAAGAAGTCGGCAAACATGTCACTAATTATATTCTCATGACTTGACTCATTTGCAAAATATTTCATGACTTTTGGAAACCCAGACGACTTGCGTTTAGAGTTTACAAACTTAAAGAAACACTTTGGGTCTTGAATTAAATTCCGTTTCATGTTTTGAATATAGTTATTGTACATTTGTAAATTTAATAAATTATATTCTGCACGAAGAACTAAATATTTACTGTAATAAAAAGATGATCCAGAGCTTTTGTATTTCCTAAAGTGTTTGTTTTTTAAATTCTTTAACCTTGAAAGTTGCTTGCAGTTCCAAGGTGGGCCAGACCTTATACGCGGAATATATTTAGGGATGCATTCATCCATATATTCAAACAGGATTTTGTAAAACACATCGATCATGTCATCAATAGAGTGCGATGAACCATTTGGTGTTGATAGCAGTTCCAGCCAGTTGGTATTACAAAGAAGATTAATTAGATCAGAGTAATTAGCTCGGTTGAAGCAATAAACTTTATTGTAACTTATTTTGTTTTTTACGTGATTATCTACGTGTAAGTTAAAGCTTATTTGGATAGTAGGATGGTAACGGTCCTCAGGTAGAGTAACAGGTTCAACACGGCAAACAGTACATTCATTGGGCTCGTTAGAAAAAACTAAATCCAGTATTTTCCCAAAAGTATTCGGAATTCCATTTATTTGGTTAAGGTTTAAATCAGAAATATTTTTAAAAATTTCATCGGCATTGGTGTCCGTTGAAGTAGGTAAATAATAATAAGAATCGGTTAAAAATTCCCAAGTGATGTATGGTAAGTTAAAATCGCCAAAAACAAAAATTGCATCAACAGGATTAGTTAGAGAAATGACGAATTTAATTGCCTCAGTATGATAATTATATATGATTAGATCAGAATTTGGTGGAATGTAGGAACAGGTGATATAGATGTTTTTGTGGTTGACTTTTAAAACAACTGCAATGAATTCAATATTAGGTGGCAAGTCTGTTTTGATTTCTTCCATAGAATAAAGCTTAGAGATGGCTATTAATACTCCACCACCAGTTGTATTTGTAATTCTATCACGACGAAAAATTCTAAAGTTATCGCAAAGTATTTCAGCATTAAAATAGGTACTATTCAACCAGGTTTCAGTCAGGACAATAACATGATGATTAAAATTAAAACTTTGCAAAAATAAGTTAGGTAGTTTAGTTTTAATACCACGTACATTTTGATAAATAATAAAAAGTTGATTATCCAAAGAACTAACTAGTTTTTTGAAATTGTAGGCTCACAGGGAGGAATCCGGGCAATGTTGTATGTGCGTTGATTATACACATATTCACGAACTAAAACATGATGCGGCCAGAAAGAATGATCACATATTTTGGTGTCAAAATCTCTATGACGGGGAGCATCTGCTAGCACAACCAAAGTTTTTGTCATCTTTGGGTTAAAAAAGGCCTGAAACTGCTCGCCGCTATTCTCACTGGTCATTGCAACATGAGGAGGCGAATTTCGGCATTCAAATCAAATTGAAATCTTATAATGAAAGATTAAGTAAAACTTCAAATCAAATCGAATGCCGTAATTTGTCCCCAGGGCATTATTAACTATTTTGTAAATCATTTATCGACCAAGGGCGCCTAAAATGGCTAACGGGTATTTTGCTATCCACCGAGTATAATTTCTCTACTTTTCATTCTTGTTACACTTTTAGGGCGACACCAATGGCATATGCACGTATTTGTCACCGCGTGTCATGATGCATCACTTAAGAATTCATCACGAATCCTTAAAATTGCCTGCATAAAACCCATCCAGATTTAAAGTGAACAATTAGTTTAATATTTTATATTAGTTCTTAGTATATCCCATATATGATAGGGTTTTACTAATTTTGACACCACCAGTAATTCTAAGGTAGTTAAATGCAAACAGCTTCATTTGTCAAATTAATTGTTAAGACACTTTAAATACTGTTTCTTAAAAACAAAAACTACTGCTTCCATTATATTTTTGCTTAAATTTTATTTAATATAATTTTAAGTAGTTAAAAAAAAATATTAATAATACCTATAGCAAAACTGCAAGTATTTGTGTTTTTTCTTATAAAACAAGAAGTAAAAGCATAAATCAAAATAAAAAAGTATGTAAATTTACAAAAGCAAACGAATAGTAAATACAAAACAAAAAAACTTCCAAGTGTTTCAGTTGCTCTTCTAATTTACAATAGTATTTTTTACCGTAATAAAAACAACGAAAAGAGTACAAAAATAGTTCTATTTCTAATGTTTTCTTAATTACATAAATATATATTTTAAATATTATATTAATATTTAATATTATTTCTTTAATTATGCATGTTTTTTTAAGTTGTAAGTATGTATGCATGTATGTATGTTATATACTCCGAAACAATTTTAGTTGAATTAATAAGCTAAAGGAGGAAGTGTTTGTGTGCATGCTTGCATATGCAATCCAAGAGAGTGCGAAAAAGAGGGAATATTCATTTAGTAATGGCGTCTTAATGTTTGTTTTTGTTTTTCACTTTGTTTTTATTATTTGCTTTTAAAAGTGTGAGTGTGCATTTAGTTTCAAATTTAAGTGTGAAAGGAAATTGCAGTAGATTCAAGAACCGGAAGCTTAGTGTGTATTTTGATTATACTAGTGTACGTGATAAAAGTTTTATATTTTATTTTCAATTACGCTTTAATAGTGCAAAAACTTTAATAAAGTTTTTTATACTTCTTTTTTATCTAAAAAAACACATCAAGGCAATTTATTTTTCATAATGCGTAGTAGTATGTTATTTTTCATTAAATGCTTATTGTTTTTATTTCTTGGCACTTAAGTTATTACATATTAAAAAATCATAAATGAAACAGTTTTTATAAAATATTATTAATACTTATTATGAGAAAACTATAATATTATTTGCTATTAAGGATTAGTGAAATTTTAAGTGAAGCAAGCATCATTCACATATAGAACAGTTTAAGTTTCCCCTTATAAATAAAAAAAATATTTATTAATTTGGCTAACATAGTTACTATGAGAAATTATCAATCAGTTATTTTAACATATTAAACATCAGTTTAAAATTACATGTACAATGACGTCTTTTTCATAAAGGCTTTCGGTTCTTTTAAATTAATTTACACTTTCATCATGATTTAATCGATTGCATTATATTGAAAAAAATATATATTCAATTGAAACAAGATACTCGAGTACCATTAAAAAATAAATGTGGATAAATGAATGATTAAATCTTTTACGTACAATACATTTTCAATTATGCTTGTTTAAAAATAGCAAATAATACATATTGCTTTTAAAAATAAAAATGCTATTAATTATTTCATAACAGACATTAATGTATGTAGAGAAGAAAACAGTTTATAAATACAACGTGAAAAATAAACATTTACTTTTGAACAGTTAAACGAACAACAAAACGAGATAAATAAATTGGCTTTTTAATTAACGTTATTAATAAGGCTTTCACGAGGATATTTCATTTATAAAACTGTTTATATGTCGAAATTAATAAATAGATTCTTAACCAGGGACCGAAAATAACAGTTATTTCTAAAATTTGAAATCAAAAAGTCAGGTGGATATAATTTGTCTATCAGATTTTTGAATACAGCATATTGATGCTGTTATGCTAAGGAATAACAAACTTAAAAGACTTTAATTTTTTTGACTTTTTTAAAAAAAGTCAAAATATAATAGTTATTTTTTGACTTTTATTTTTTCGGTCAGAAATAAAAGTTAAAATTTGACTTTTATTTTTTAAGTCAAAAATAAAAGTTAAAATTTGACTTTTATTTTTTAAGTCAAAAATAAAAGTTAAAATTTGACTTTTATTTTTTCGGTCAAAAATTAAAGTTAAAATTTGACTTTTATTTTTTAAGTCAGAAATAAAAGTTAAAGTTTGACTTTTGTTCCTCTTGAAAGCAGATGTTAAAAAAGTTAAATAAAATATTAATTAAATATTAATACAGTTTTTATTTTTAGAATTATAAGTACATGTTGTATTTGTATTAAAACAAAAAGAAAACCAAATATAATAGAGTACATATGTATATAAAAACGGTTATTGGCTAGAAAGTTAAGGAGTTGGTGTTTTGCATATTTTGCTCTGAAAATACCAATTACATTTAACTTTTATTTTTGACTTAAAAAATAAAAGTCTAATTTTAACTTTTATTTTTGACCGAAAAAATAAAAGTCAGATTTTAACTTTTATTTTTGACCGAAAAAATAAAAGTCAGATTTTAACTTTTATTTTTGACTTAAAAAATAAAAGTCAAATTTTAACTTTTATTTTTGACCGAAAAAATAAAAGTCAAATTTTAACTTTTATTTTTGACTTAAAAAATAAAAGTCAAAAAATAACTATTATGTTTTGACTTTTTTGAAAAAAGTCATAACTGTTACGGTCCCTGTTCTTAACAGTTAAAACATTAAACGTATAAACATTAGTAATTGTTTTAATTTTATTAAATACATTTTTATTTTATTTTAGGGGAATTTAAATATATTTATAACGTTTTAAAAATGCTAGTAAAATGTTTAATAAAATAAACTCTTATTTTAACCTAACAAATTTTATTAATTCTAGACTTTAGTTTCTTAACCGTTTTACATTCTAATAGTGGAAAATGTGACATTAAAAAAATAATATTTTAACCTTACGTGATTTTGAAATACTGATAAATAATTGTTTGCCAGTTTAGCTATGTTAAGGATATTATTCTTATAATACTTTACTTTTTTAGAGAAAATACAATTTTGGCATATAAAAATCTTAAACGACTATAAGTAAAAACAACACAATCTACATAATTTAGAAATATAAATTTTATATAAAAATTCGCTTAACCATTAGAAACTTAAATTTTATTAGTTTTATTGTATTTAATATGTACTTAAAGTCTTGCAGTTAAATCTTTCCCTTTTCAAAAATAATAAAAAAGTTACAAAAATTTCATTAAGGACCTATAAAATCATCGTAGTTTATAAAGTGTAAAAGAGGTGTGGAATGAGTAAATAATCATTTGTGATTGTGATTAAAACTATTTAACTTTGTAAAACAGCTTCAAATTCTTCATCGTTATTTTAATTTCCTTGATTGTTTTTTGTGCAGACACAAATAGTTGGTAAAGAAAGAAACAAAAAAACAAAAATTGATATTTACAATAAAAACAAATATTAAGAATTTGGTGCATTGTAAGTGGTATAAAATGAAAACATATAAAAGGATTTGAAAAATGTACTCAAATAGAAAAATTGTTCAAGTGAAAGTAGATTTGTATTATGGGAAAAATGTTAACCAGTTTGTTAAACGCGAACTTTCGATACTATAAAATGACGTAACAAATGGCTCTTATGAAATAAATTTCATTTCATTGGCTTTTAAGCCAAAAATGTAGACATCAACGAATTATATTTTTCACTTGATTAACTTTTTAATATTTGTTACCCAAAATTTTAAAAAAGCCTTCTAGTAAAACGGAAATGTTAAACATTCTAAGTGGAAAATTGCCCAAATAATCAAAAACCTGATTTGCGGTTTTCTGACAAACTAATAAACAAAAGCTGAGAATATAATAGCTCGTCCAACCAGACTATCTAATACCCTGCACAGAAACTCACCAAATACACTTAACAGTTTCATTGGGGCAGGTGTGAAATTGTTTCTCCCTTTTTTGTTTATAACTATACAATTTAAAAAAAGGCTTTTATTGCCACAGGTGGTGGCGTGTTTGATCATAGGTGGACACTAAAAGAATAAAACCTTTTCTCAAAATTGGTACGGGGAGACTGTGATGGGTTTGATATTACGAAATCGAGTTTTAAAGAATTTTGACTTTAAGGTCATTCGAAGTAAATTATTCTTAGGAAAATACATATATACAATTTTTTCTTATACTTAAAAGTACCCTCAGTTATATATCTTACTTAATTTCTGTAAAAAGCAATTAAAAATAAAAAGTTTTTTTCGGGAATGTGACATTTTTATCAAAACGTAAATATAACAAAAAAAAAAAAAAAAATTATTAAGTATATGATCATTTTAAACACTCGCTAAACTAATAAAATAAAATATGTACCAATTTTATAATTTTTTTTTAAATTTCGATCATTATTATTCTCTTTTAAACGTAAACTGATCGATTTAAAATTGAAAAATAACAAAAACAGCTTTCTTCGTTTAGAGCCATTTCACGTGGAACTGCCCATATACACTTTATTGGGTCGCAAAAAATATTTTAGAATTATCAAAATAATTATATATTCCCTTATCAAAATGTGAAGCGATAATAATCAATTAAATATATCTTGCACAGCCACTGAAATCCCACGACATTATCAACACAATACGGCATTATCGCCTGTTGTAAATAGGTGTTCCCATTGTCGATATGAATATTTTAAAAAATTTTTTTGAAAAAAATTTAATGGTACCATTTTATTCCAACAAAATAATCGATAAATTTAAACAAAGACAATGCATTCAGTTTCGAAACAGGTACGATTACAAAAGATAGTTATCGTTGTTACCGTTGTTACCGCTGTTGATTCTTAGTTACTTGGCCTTTTTTTTGCTTGTACACAAAAATATCTTCTACTTTTAAAGCTATTTGTTTCAAGTTAAGTCATTTTTCTTCTAATCTTCCATTCTTTTTTTTAGCCAAGTAAGTACAGACTCATATTCGACACTGGTAAATATATGCTCATATTTTTTACTAAATTTTATATATTAAAAGTGTTTATGATTTCAATAGCATAATTAGAAAAAAAGCCCACCTTTTTTAACAAATTTTAGTTTCAATTTTATATTAAAACATAAACTTTAGATCAATACTTTTCGTTTGGTCTTGGCATAAATGCAGAAAAAGTTTTGCTATAATTTTAAATAATCACACACACGTTTTAACCAAATAATATGGAAAACCCCAAATTGAATTTAATTGTGCAAATTAAGTTTTATATGAATTAATTTAAAAAAAAAAACTTAAAAAACGAAATCTAAAAATAAGTTTTGTGTTATTAATAGATCGATGAAGAGGGAGAATATAGTAAAATAAACATAAAAGTGTCAACGAAACAAAAAACAAAACTAAAATATGTTTAAGTTAAAAAAGATAATAAATTTAAAAAAATTAAAATCAGAAGAAGAAAAAGCTACATACAATTTAAACGAAGGCGTTACACAAAAGGTCGTTTAACTACACAAGTTTACAAATTCCGGTCAACTTTTGGAGCTGAGCCGATGAGAACAAATCTAAACGTTACTTGAGGCGCTGAATTCGAATTCGGGTTCCGTTTTTCCAGATTGGTTTTAGTTTTCGAGATATTGCATAATTACCGTTATTTGCGTTTTTTAAAAAGATGATGTTACTTATATGCAAATATCTTCAAAAGTATTCATCGGTTTATGCAATTGTTAATTTTCATTGAAAGATAATAAAATTGCTAAAACAACCATGGGTCGTTTGTGAAGATTAGTCAAGAAATGATTGTGTTACAGTGGACACAATTTCAAAATTCATGAAACATTTTATGATATTTTGAAATTTTGCTCTTTTCAACTAATTTTTTTTACACCAGACAATTAAAAATTTTGCTATTTTATTACATAAGACATTAGTTTATTTCAATACGCACATTTTGCGCTAAACAAGACCCAGATTGGTGCAAAAATGACAAAGCTACAGAAGATTTAGTAAATAAACCCACTTTTTGCTTCCAAATGATTGGAAGTGATTTTTGTTTTAGTGTGAAGACAGTTCCACTCCTGCAACCGTGACGCGAGCAATTCTGCTTCTTGTTTCGATAAATCTAAATCACGAATCAAGTCATAAACATACTTTGCGATATTATGTGTGTTTCTTCCATGCTAAAATCTTCGGTCGGTGACGAACAGTTCGTCGGTGACAAACTGAAAGTTCACCTAGCATTTGCACTCACACCTGGGCAAATTGGCAAAGGGTCATTGTTCGTACGGGGAAGTAGCTTTGACACTGATGACACTTTAGCATATTTATACTTTGATAGTTTTTTTGCATTAAAACCGATCACACTCATCAAGCAAAAATAACAATCATCTACATGATTTTTCGGCTGTCTCCATAATATTGGCATTAAAACTAAAAAGTATGCTTCTTGACTAAGTGACCAGTTGTACAGTTTTGTGCTTCACGGTTTACAAAATAATTTCGGTGCCTACGGCTTGTGAGTGTTTTCCACACAGATACTAAAATAATAAGAATATGCATCTCTCAGCGCTTTTGATATATTTCTTCCACTTTTTCCAATAACACAAGTTCACAAATTCCGGTCAACTTTTGGAGCTGAGCCGATGAGAACAAATCTGAACGTTACTTGAGGCGCTGAATTCGAATCCGGTTTTTGTTTTTCAAGATTGGTTCTAGTTTTCGGGCTCTTGCATCTTGGCTGCAATGCACTGTAATAACGGCAATCAGCTGTTGGCATCGGTGGAAACGCCAATTCAATTGTAAACTTAAAGTTATTTTTTGTTCCAAAACATGTGAAAATGGAAAGAAAAAAGGGCAAAGTTGATTCTAAGAGTTTTTGTTATGTTTGGGGATGTTATATTATTGGAAAAAGTGGAAGAAATATATCAAAAGCGCTGAGAGATGCATATTCTTATTATTTTAGTATCTGTGTGGAAAACACTCACAAGCCGTAGGCACCGAAATTATTTTGTAAACCGTGAAGCACAAAACTGTACAACTGGTCACTTAGTCAAGAAGCATACTTTTTAGTTTTAATGCCAATATTATGGAGACAGCCGAAAAATCATGTAGATGATTGTTATTTTTGCTTGATGAGTGTGATCGGTTTTAATGCAAAAAAACTATCAAAGTATAAATATGCTAAAGTGTCATCAGTGTCAAAGCTACTTCCCCGTACGAACAATGACCCTTTGCCAATTTGCCCAGGTGTGAGTGCAAATGCTAGGTGAACTTTCAGTTTGTCACCGACGAACTGTTCGTCACCGACCGAAGATTTTAGCATGGAAGAAACACACATAATATCGCAAAGTATGTTTATGACTTGATTCGTGATTTAGATTTATCGAAACAAGAAGCAGAATTGCTCGCGTCACGGTTGCAGGAGTGGAACTGTCTTCACACTAAAACAAAAATCACTTCCAATCATTTGGAAGCAAAAAGTGGGTTTATTTACTAAATCTTCTGTAGCTTTGTCATTTTTGCACCAATCTGGGTCTTGTTTAGCGCAAAATGTGCGTATTGAAATAAACTAATGTCTTATGTAATAAAATAGCAAAATTTTTAATTGTCTGGTGTAAAAAAAATTAGTTGAAAAGAGCAAAATTTCAAAATATCATAAAATGTTTCATGAATTTTGAAATTGTGTCCACTGTAACACAATCATTTCTTGACTAATCTTCACAAACGACCCATGGTTGTTTTAGCAATTTTATTATCTTTCAATGAAAATTAACAATTGCATAAACCGATGAATACTTTTGAAGATATTTGCATATAAGTAACATCATCTTTTTAAAAAACGCAAATAACGGTAATTATGCAATATCTCGAAAACTAAAACCAATCTGGAAAAACGGAACCCGGATTCGAATTTAGCGCTCCAAATAACTTTAGGAATAACTTGTAGTTGCTCAGCTCCAAAACCGTGTATACTTGTGCTATTAATTAATAATAAATAATCAAAACGTTTTTATTTGTAGGTAAAAAGTAGTTTTTACGTTTATCTAAAACTAGTATTTAACCTGTGACTTCGTAAGCGCAGTTTAAATTATTGCTTGAAACAAGAAAAAAATGTGATTTGATTTATGAGATTTGATATTAGGGTATATAAGAGCACGTTTTTCATATTTTCATGTTCACTTTTTCAAATTTTAAAGATAAGAGATTCTGGTTTACGTTTGTATAAAAAATTTTGCGAATTTAGCTTTTTAGGCTTATAATACTTAGTACTTTGGTTTAGTTAATTTTTAAAACTGCGCATACGAAGTAGCGGGTCAATTTCTAATTTTTTATATATTTCTTTAAATCTGTTTTTTAACTTATAAAGAAAATATCAATATCTACTTTTTTGGCAAAACCCCGATTTTTTAAAAATTCGCGAGTTCAGCTGCTGACAACTTTAAATTTTAGTTTTTTTTCCTTTTGTCCCTAGTTAAATAAAATAAAAATTTTAGAAATCGAATGAGATTTGGTTTTTCTATTTGCTAAGAAGCGAACAAGGGCTGGTCAAAAAATTACAATAATAGTTTTTTATGTCGAATACATATAAAATTAACTATAAAAGTTAAGGTTCATTTATACGTGACAGTAAACAGCTGTTCGAACCAAACTTATGGGCAACACTGTATTTGATTATAGATGACTTACCATTACGCCATAACCATAACCTTAGAAAACAATTCAGTTTTGGTTTTTATGGCAACGGTTATTTATGGTTATGGCGTTATGGTAAGTCACATTTAATTGAACCTTTAGTCCATACCTGCCACGAAGTTTTTTTTGTCATTAGTTGGAAGAATTCCATTGTAAACAAATTTTTATACCTACACCACACACGAGGTAGGGGTATTATGCGTTTTGGCAGATGTGTGTAACGCTCAACAATTCAGATCGACTCAGAATCACTTCCTGAGTCGATTTCAGCAAGATAGTTTTAAAAAGTTTGGCACAGATAAGTATTTTGGCACTGTCACGAAGCCTATTCTTTGTGGTTATGATCAAATGTTGTCCCGAAATAAGCGTTATTGGATGTTATTGAATAATATATTACTTTATCTTCACAAAATTTTGCACTTTATGTCATCAACTAGTATACGGAAAATATATATGATCGGCCCGGCCCATACATATTTTGATATCGCGCCCAACCATATGTCCTCCCGAAACAAACATTTTAGTCTTTAAATGGCTCGAATTCTCAAAATTTTGCACACGTCTTTATCTTTTTGCTATCAACAATTACACTGAATAAAAAAAATCGGTATATTTTTGATATAGCCCCCATACCAATGTGGTGTAGGGTATAATATCAGCGGGCTTGACCGACTATAACATTCTTAATTGTTTTATTTAAATAAAATATCTCAGTTATCACATGTGTCTTTTTTAAAACTCACTAGACAAATAAATAGTTAAACCATGACAATGAACTTTAAGTTAAAAATAAAAATGAACCAAAGATTGTTGTAACTTGTTTTCTTTTATATTTTATGCATTTTATTAATTTAAACTAACCAAAACTCTTTTCGAAACAAATACCAAAAGATAAATGTAAGCAATTTAAGCGCGGAATGATATGAACCGCAAGGTCGTTAAGTTTCGTTAGAAGAATAAATAAAAAACTTTGTCGCTCTTTGAAAATATTTAATCAAAAACGAGATCAAGAATAACATTAAGGTATAATTTTTCCTTATGAAGAAGACACAGTTCAACCTTTTTTTACTCTTTTTTAATTTAATTGCCGTATGACTTAAGAGTTAAAGACCTCTAAATAGTTGTCCATTTGCTTTGAGCGACTTGTTTCAATTTCAAAAGTAACATAAATTACAAACTAAAAAATCATCTACGAATCCATAAATTAAATTTTACAGTCATATTTATTTTAATTTTTTAAATAAATCAAAGTCATATGAAAGAAAATATTTTTTTTTTTTAATTTGATATGAGCTAAACGAGCATTTAATTAATTTTTTTAATCCCGTTTTAAAGTGTTTCTCCGTTTATCGCTCCATTAAAATTTTTAATCAAATTTATAGGCCGTTGTTAAGGTTTGATGTCGGCTTTTTTCTGATTTCTTTAGACGAACGTATGAATTTGATTATTTATTTATTAGAAGAATAAGCTCTTAAATTAGGCATTAATTTATCAAATTATTATTACTTAATACTTTTATAAATGTTGTTGTTTAATTCTGTGTATGTTGTTGTTTTTAAAAAATTCCGTATGAAGGTCAATAGTGATAAACTAAATATTTGTTAACTAAGATATTTAGCAAGATATTAAGACAGAAAATTAAATACTATCCAGAGTAACCACAGTTTCATATTAGATGGTAGAATTTACAACGCGTTCAATATTTCCTTTACTCTAAAACGTTTCACAATTTTTGCTGTTGAAAAGTTAGCGAACCTAAAGTAAATCATTGTTAGTTTCAATAATATTTCATTTCGAATCAAAGCTAAGTAGCTTATACGTATCACCAATATTTTGCACTAAACTTAACTACACGTTTACATAACTTAGGATGTGTCTAAATCAATTTTGAAGAAAAAAAACAAATCGTTTATCTTTTAAGGAAAAGTCCCTAAAATGCCTTTTTATAATAAATATTTGACGCGCCTTTTTTCGATAAATTAAAATCTCTTACTCAAGGACTCTTTAATTTTTTTTAAGTAAAATATCGAAAACATATTTTCATTTACATTTTTGTATTTCTATAGCATATTCTTTTCATGCGGCATACTGGCAAATTAACTTTTGCTCCCTTTAGAGTTTATTTGCAGCAGAAAAGGCAATAGAGACAAATAAAATTTTAAATAAAGAAAAAACATGTTGCCTTAACTGTAGGCAACAAATTAAGTAAGTTACAACGTCTGATCTAATAACAGGCGATGGCACTACTTTCTTACAACATCTTATAGCCAGTGGGGCTAATAAGAGAAGCAACAAAAACACTGGATTGTATTCCCCAATCGTACTTGTTATTGGCCTAATATTTCCATTAGGGATTCCATCTACAGTAAGAAAAAAAATCAAAATAAACAAACAACTAAATGAACAAAAACAAACACATAAATATTTATTTATTTGTATTTTTCTATCGTATGCAGGGGTGGCAGTTATGAAGAAGGAAAATTGGCGTCTTAGAACAATATATTTAAAAAATCCTTGGAAATAAAAACGCTAAAGGCCAAATAGAATGAAAACAGTAAACAACTTTTAATAATTGTAGGAAACAAGAAGTAACATATAAATAAACAAATTTTGCCCACAATAAATTGGCAGTAAATAAATAGAAAATGTTCTCTCTACGCATATTAAGGTTTACTTCTTCCTTATCACATTAAAGGCATATTTACAAATTACAAGCAAATAAAATTTAATGAATTCCATTACTTTAACCAATTAATTAATTCTTAATAACTTAAACGTTAAAGCTTCCCAGAAGGACAATCATTTATTAGACAGATTTAATTATTTAAATAAAAATATGGTCATGCGAGCTGCGTTATTATAAAGAAAATTTTAAAAATGGGGATGTCCGTTAAAATTTGAGAGATCGAAACAAATACTGTCTCTCATTCGGTGGTTGTGTTTATTTTATTTTAAATTTGGCAAAAAAATTTAATTTAAAATTAAATAAATTTGGTATGGCTGCGTATTTTTGAAACGAATATATTTCAGCTCAGTTGCGGAAATCATATTACTGATGGCAACTGACAGTCAAATTATTAACTTTTTCGATTAGGCAGAGGTATAGGAAGACCCGTTATCGCAAAACCGCTACTTCATAATTTCAGAGAGTTTTAAGTAAGAAATTACGAAAAAAATTTAAAATTTCCGCAAATTATTTAAAACCGTTTTAGTCCCAATAGTTCTACCATTTCTAACGGTTGGTCCGATTACCGTGGTCATGGTCGCAGCAAAGGAGCATTAAAGCTTAGGCTTTGAGTAAAATTACCCCTCTTAGCATAGGGGCACCGCTATAAAGTCGCAAAAGGGGATACTTTATTTTATTATTTATTATTTATTTATTTTATACATTAACTATTTTCAAACGCTTGCTATTTGTGAGTCTCGCATCCGATTTCATTTTTTTTTTTTTTTTTGCATAATTAAAGCCCGCATAAAGTTTATAAGTGCTACTTTACTTCAACAATAAGTAAGTTATGCCCTTTTAAAAATTAAAATTTCGAAATTTTTCAATGCCCTTGGTCCAGCTTTTTTTAGTTTTAGGATCAAATGCACAGAAAAACTCATGACAGTTGAGAATTATTATAAGCAAACTAAAGCATTCAAATGTCCTTTCAAAAAAACTCAAACAAAACAAAACCAAAAATCAATACAGTTGAATAACGAAAAATTAATTGTTGAGTTTTTTTGAAAATAATGTTGAATGCTTTGGCTTTCTTATATCTGGTTCATAGAGAACCGATCTTGCTGATTTTAAATAGCGTCCTCCTTTGGAATATTTCTAATAGTTTCACAGCAAAGCGTAATCCGTTAGATTTACCTGGAGTCCGGAAACTTCAACAGGGGGACATCGGACAGGGTTAAATCGACTTTTCTATTTATAAAGATCCGGAATATATATATTTTTCTTATGGGATCGCAAGTTTATATTTTGGAAACGACAAACGAATTGACAAACTGATTTATACCCTAATTACTCTTGATAAGTTAACTATGAAATAATGCAGGAAAGTAATGCAGCTTTGACCATTCTTTTAGATGTTCACAAGTGACCCGGATTTGTGAGAATGGGTTCTTACACCAAAAAGAAGTAGAAAAATATGCATTTCCATTTAATTATTTAGGTTAATTAGAATAGGTTGAAAAAGGACCTCAAAAATGGCCGGAAATGGCGCCAGACATACACCTAAGCCTAAGTGATCGGCTAAAAAAATTTCAACGTCGTCAAAACAAAATCCTGAGAATTATATTAACAACAGCAACATCTACAAGGATTTACAAGTTCCACTAGTTAAATGTAAAATTTTGAACTAGGTGGACAAGTATTTAAATGAACTGAAAACACACCCAAATCCGCTCGCTCGAAACATCTTGCAACATGACGGTCACACTCGTTCGAAGAGAAGTGATACTATTACCTTCAGAAAAAATCATTGGAATGAATAATTTTATTATAAGAATTTAAATTTTGGTCTGGCACTGGCTGGACTTATACTATCTACTTATTTTGAAGACTTGAATACTTAATGTTAGTTCGGAGAAGCAAAGATTCAATAAAAAATATAAAAAAAATTTAATTTTAATACTGTTACGTTCTTAATGATCAAATCTTATTAAACTTACTTTTTATTCAAATAGTAATGACTTATAAATAACACAATAATTTTATGTATTAACCAATCGTAATCGAAATTAGACCAAACTTACAAAATTAATTGTTCCACCCGAAAGAAAGACTAAAGAATCGATCTACAACCGAAACAATATCAAACCTAAGTTAATGGTAGAAGATTAAACTTTAAACCGAATGCAAAATCGTTTATCGCTCGAAAACTACAGTTTGCTACAAAAAAGAAACTACATTTCAATTACAAACAGGACTTTGTCAAAAGCCCTTTAACATTCAATTAAATACACAATTCAATATGTATTTAATTTAAGGAATTTGTTTAAAGTAATTTGTTGATTTAACATTATTGTATTAAATCACGGTGATGGTGGTTTGTAAGCGTGAATGTGAAATTACAAAAAAATGAAAATTACAAGAGAGAAAAGAAAAGAGTAAAGAAAAAAATTAAAAGACATTAAAACCTCTCTTAAACCTTTAAACAACTTTATTTAAACCCATAAAACTTAAAGTTTAAATATTTAGTAAAATACATTTTTAAGTCCTTAAAATTAAATTATGGTTGTAGATGTTTTACAAAACCATATGTTCTTATAACAAAAATAAGCAAAAAAAAAAAACACACACACAAACATACATATGTATATGGGAGATTTAATGTCAAGTGACCCAACTTTTAAAACCGATGTCTTCCGATTGGAAAGAAATTTGGACCAAAGTAAGTTCTTGCAGAGAGTTGCTTAGACACAATTTTTTAACACGATCGGTCAAGAACTTCTTTGAAGAGCTTGGAGGTCGCTTAGTGGGATGCGAGTGGGATATCTATAAAAAATAATGTTTTGTAACTCAAGGCAGAGGTTTTCCAATTTTCGCGTATATTCTATTTTGATTTTTTTTGCTATTTATGTAAAATTATCTCTTAAGCAAAAAAAAATATTTTATGCTAAGAAACAAAATAATTTAACCTTTCCGACAGAGAGTTCTTGACCGATCGTGTTAAAAAATTGTGTCTAAACTACTCTCTGCAAGAACTTACTTTGGTCCAAATTTCTTTCCAATCGAAAAAAAAGTTGGGTCACTTGACATGAAATACCCCATATACGTATATACAAACCTACAAACATACGTATGTATATGTGTATGTGCAAAATGTGGAGCAAAGCTTTTTTGCATCAGCCAAAACCAAAAACTAAAGCATTAAATTACAATATTAAACTTAATTTTTTTTTATTTAATATTTCACCATGTCATAAGCAGAAAAAGGGTAATTTATATAAAAATGTGGAAAATAAGTATATTTTGCATTTTAATTAGTAATAGAGCCAGTTTTATAGTTTGAGATTAAAAATTAAACAATAACTTTGAACTTGATTAAAAGTTTTAAAACAAAAAACTTTAAAAATAAAAAAAGTTTAAAATGTCATATCAATAAGTTAAATTTGATTCAATTCCTAAACTCTTAAGAGTTTAATAGCTAATGAAAATTTAATATTGGAGTGTACAACTTTTTTGAGGTTAAAAATTTATGTATATTACTAAATTCTTTTTGAAATATCTTTCGCAACTTTTGATATTATTCACAATTAAGTGATGTTTGGCACATATTAGGGGGTCGCTCAAATTGAAAATCTAAAATTGATTTCTTGGGGTCGCCCTAATGTACATACATTTCATATGGAAACATTTCTCTATTTACGTATTAAATTTGAAAATCGATAAGTTACAATTAAGCTCAAATACTAAAAAAATAACTCAAACGTGATAAGCCTTTAAACACGATTGAAATGTTAAACAAGTCAAGTGTTACTTCTATATTTCATTCATCTGTAATTAATATAATACTTAGGCACCTCCTTACGTTAAATACATGATTTAATCTGAAGCATATTTTTTCAGCCACTTTATGTGTTGAAATGTGGCAGGCATTTGATAACATTTTAAAATTTAAACTATAAAACTGGCTCTTGAGAAGAAAAAAAGAACAAACACCAGTTACCAATTAATTATTTCCAATTGATTAATAATTTCTTTTAAATAAATTAAAATTAAAAGTGAATATTTTTAAGTGTGACATAGTTCTAGGGTGAATTTTAAAGCTAAAGTATTTATTTTATGTGCTGGTTGTTTGGTGTTATATTGTGTAGAGATATAATAATTTTACACATTATGTGTCGAATGACAATACAAACATGGCCGTGTAAAAAAATATATTTTTTAAAACAATGTGAGTTAAAATATTCGTTTAAAAAAAGTTAAGAGCAAACATACTTTCACCAAAAAAATTTAACTAATTTGAGTAAAATGAATAAATAAAAAGCCACAAATGAAAGAAATGATTTGTGCATATAGGAAAATTTCCACTTCACTTACCTGATATCATCGACATCATCGTCATTCAATGTTTCATGTAAAATATCAATATTGTCATTTGCATTTTTCGCTTGAATATGTTGCCGTTTATGCATATCGAAAGCTTTCTTGTTGTAGTACTTATTATCTTCGTCGACATCATCATCGTTGTCTTCGCTATAATCATCTTCATTATCATTGTCGTCATCGTCATGCCTGTCATCATCATCATAATTTTTGCCGTCAGTTTTGCTATTGGCATCATCCAATAATAATCTTGATTTCCTTTTGTCACTGCGTAAGGTTTCAATTTTACGCTCTTCCTCTTGTTTCAGTTTTTCAACTTCGTCTTTTGACAGGAATGAAAAAACTTTGTCTAGAAAAATTTCAAAAGAATATTCATTTTTTTCTATTAGACATTAAAAGTCATGATTAAAAGAATGATTTGAAAAAAAGATAATCCCAAAATTATAATAAAATATGTCTCGTTAGATAAAATTTTATAGTTTCCTGCCAATTGACAGATAAGGATGACAGGATAATTTTAAGCTACAGCTACCTGTATATATATATGTACATATAAGGAAAGAGCGTTAATGACTGATTCGATATTGTACAGCCCAAACACGTAAAGCTATGGTCTTGAAATTTGGACTGTGGATACCTCTTTCGATGTTTAAGTTCACTAAGGCGAAATTTCAGGCAATTCGGACATTAAGCGTGTAAAAATACGTCAACTAGAGGAAAATCCAAAGCAATAAATGGTAGAAACAAATTTTAAAAAGTAAAGTATTTACTCAGAAAACCAACAGACCCGTGCACCTTGATGAACATATCAGATAAAAAACACGATATTCATATTTATACTGTTGACATACAATTTGTAGCCAATTGATAAAGAAACATAACTCAAACTGCGGGCAGCAGGACTCAAAAAAATTTTAAAATATATTGTTCCTTTTTTTTTAAATTTTGATCCAAAAGTAAAAAACGTACTGGTATCCTTATAAAATTATATACCAAAAAAGAAATACACATAGTTCCCCTAGCCGGGAAAAACGGAAAAACTAATTTTTGACCGCTTTGAGGCCAATTTGGTGACTTCTAAATTAATAATGGAAAATTAATAATGGAAAGTAATTTATGGTTTAAGTAAAAATATTTTCCTTGTACTTCTCAGGTGATGTCAAAATCAATCATAGAAAATTTTAAGCTTAGGTAAATATAACTGTTCATGTCAAGTTTGACGATCGCGCCTTTCATAGCTGCTGACCCCCTTCTGGGGACGGCTAAACCTTCCCTAGGTTCACTTGGCATGAACGGTATTGTCGCAATTGTTTTTGTAAAACTGTCTTAAATTAAGCCGAAAAAATTTTTTAACCTTTAGCTGGATCAATAAAAATTTTTGCTTCGTAAGTCATTTTTTCATAATTTAGATGTGTGGTTCGGGTTGTCATTCTGTTGGAATATGACTTTTACCACAAAATATAAACGGATTTTTAAAAGTGAAGATAATCTTTTTTTCGTATTATTCAATCGTATATTTTCATGGTAATGGTTAACAAATTACATTGACTTTATTTTGGGACATCAGAACAACAAACAATATTATCGAACAAAATTATATACTTTTTATAGTTAAATTACACAGTGCAACACGAAAAAAAAATAACCATATACGGACAGCACTACGTGAAAGAAGACCAAAAAAGAAAAGACCCGTGTCTCCCAGTTTTGCCCAAAGTCATGAACTTTTTTTGTTATGGGCCCCCAAAGATTTGGGGCCTTGGTGTCATTTTTGCCAAAAGTGATAATTTTCTCAGGCTCATATCTTGCAAACCGTTCGGAATTTTAATTTACTCTTTGAGGCAAAATTGTAGCCCTTTTTATAAAGAACAAAAATTATGAACATAAAAAATTAAAAAAAAATAATTTTAAATCAAAATCGCAAAAAACTTTAAAAAATTCAATTTTTTTTACCTTTTTCCCCCTGTTCAGGTCCATAGGTAGCAAACCGTTCAAAATTCAAGGAAATAGTCGACTACAAAAATTTACCTAACATCGCAATAAACAACTTTTTAGAACATATAAACTTCCCAGGAATGATTCTTAACACCGTTTAGGTAGCGCTTAGGTAGCCGCAAAAGTTAATAATTTCCCCAAAATGTATGTATGTACATACATGTAGTTATAAAGCTATCTCTTCCTTATAAAAGCGACGCGACTCTCACATCGAGGCATTACACAGCGCGACGTCAACGAGATCTCAGCGGTGAAAGTTATAGAGAAAGTTCTTCAGCATAATTCGCACAGAACATTGGCAACTGACAATCTCAATATGCAGTGTAAAAAGATTTATTTCTTTTGCTACATTTGCGGTCATCAAATCAGAAAAAATAATTCTACAAGATTTCAAAAGGAAAAGAATCTTTTAACTAGTGAATTTAAAAAAACATATAAGTCATTTTTCGACGAAATAGATTTGATCAGTGAAAATTACACACCTAACGCAGTGTGTCGCCAATGGTATAATAATCTCATAGCATGGTTGAATGGAGGTAAACATAGTATGAAATATTGTAAACCGGTAAACTGGATTAATCGCCCAGGTGATCATGATGCAACCAGTTCTTAGACGTGATGAGAAGAACAAAATTTATAAAGCAACTGTAACAGCCACACTACCAGTGCTTGCACCTGAAAATTTTGTATTCCCAAGGCCACAAACTCCAGATCGTAGGACAAAATTTACAGAAATGACTACAGTAAGTGGTGTTACTAATCGAGATCGATTTGATACCGACTATGAGATGGACCAAAACTAATAACTAATAAAAAATTAAATGGAAAAACGGTACAAAGGCAAAAAATTCGACGCATTGCTTGCAGAGGTAATATCATTTTTATTATTGCATGGTTTGCATTATTTTTGATTTCTTTTCTAATTCATTTCAGGTATGTTGGTGGAGTCACAAGATAACCTTTTATGATGTTAATAAGGTATGTTAAAAAGAAAAAGCTAATGATGCAAGGCATTCTGGACGCAACGTGCCTGTGGACACCGTAAGCTCTGAATCAGAGTCAGATTCGGACGACGATTTAGATCCTCAACTTAAGAGAGCGCGATTTGCAAGTCCAGGGCCATCAACTTTATAAAAATAATACGAATTATTATTTTTTTGTAATAGACAGCACAGTATCTCAATGTTGAAGAAAATAAAAAACAAATGAAATTCAAAAATTTTCGTAAAATTTTTTAAATTTGCGGCTACCTAAGCGCTACCTAAACGGTGTTAAGAATCATTCCTAGGAAGTTTATATGTTCTAAAAAGTTGTTTATTGGGATGTTAGGTAAATTTTTGTAGTTGACTGTTTCCTTGAATTTTGAACGGTTTGCTACCTTTGGACCTAAACAGGGGGAAAAAGGTAAAAAAAATTTTAATTTTTTAAAGTTTTTTGCGATTTTGATTTAAAATTATTGTTTTTTTCAATTTTTTATGTTCATAATTTTTGTTCTTTATAAAAAGGGCTACAACTTTGCCCCAAAGAGTAAATTCAAATTCCGAACGGTTTAAAAGATATGAGCCTGAGAAAATTATCACTCTTTGTAAAAATGGTACCAAGGCCCCAAATCTTTGGGGGCCCATAACAAAAAAACTGCATGACTTTGGGCAAAACTGGGAGACACGGGTCTTTTCTTTTTTGGTCTTCTTTCACGTAGTGATGTCCGTATATGGTTATTTTTCCATGACTTAAAAAATTACACACAGTGTTATAGGGGGTTTCAGAACAAAACAGGTAAAAAATTTAAAAGAATTATTTTTAAGCACTTGGGAAGTAATTATATGGGAGAATCAACATCGTGCCGGCTAACTTTACTACCGACTGAAGTACAGGTCAGTATATGAGAGATATTCATAAAAGACAAATGATTATAAGTTTATGGATAAACCAGTTCGGTGTTAAAAGGGAAGGGGATAGGTGCCACTTCTGCTTGTCTCTACCTGCTGACCCTTGCTGACCCCATGCGAAGATTTTTTTATTATACCCATGTATTGTAGTTGCTGCAATATTTAATAAAATATTTTTCGAATACCTGTTGCAAACCTTACCGTTCCATGTTAAATAAATGAATCACAGCCTGTTATATATGTCAATTAACGTATTGAAGCTATGTTGAAGGCGCCACAACTTTTTTTATTAAGATTATATTTTAAAACTCATAATATATATTATTGATAATAAAATCACCCGCTCATAATTTAAAACGCTTAAGTGCGACGTATGTGAAAAAAACTGTTCAATTTGTATTGGAGATCGTCTCACAACAAACTTCCTCTTCCGAAATATCGGGTATGACTTTTTTAAAAATTTTATTAAAAATTCCTTTCTTTTGCATATAAGATTTGAAAATGTAAAACAGTTTTAAAATCTTTTTTTAAATGTTTTTCCATTTTTAGGTTGATAAATTTTAACCAACTTCTTATGAAAACAATTCATAAAAAACTAATCCTTAATAACTTAAAAGCCAATTTGGCATTTTGTATAAGCAAGAAACAAAAAAATTAAAAAAATAGTTTTGCTAAAAGCCAAAACGAAAGTTTTTTCCAAAACGTTTATACATGTTTCCTCAAGTTTTTTTTAAGCAATTTTGTGCTAGAAATAAAAAAAAACTTTAATTCCCAACACTACCACTAAATAAGCCTCAAAGTTGTCGGTATTTTTGCAATTTTTATACCCTTCACTTAGTTATAAAGGTTTGTTATTCCGTTTGCCTTTTCAATTTGAAAATCGAATTAGCTAGGTCCGCATGTCCGTCTGTTCAGTTGTTAAACCAAGATCCGGGACCAAGTCAAATCTCACGTTTTCATGTCAAATCATCAAATATATTCCTAGGCAAATCGCTATTAAAAGCCAGTAAAATTAGTTTACTATGGACAAAAACATACGCAAAAACTGATAGATTATATAGCAAAGGGTGAGCGATTTAAAAGTTCAAATTTCAAAATTCAACAAAACAAGCGACATTTTGCCGTTAGAACTATTATTTTATTCATATGGCTGCCGCGGCTGCACTCACAGTACCCCATTCGATCGGACCAATTGACGTCACAAATGTTGGCTTTCAAATGCTCAATTGTCTTTGGTTTGCCGGCATAGCACTTGTCTTTACCGGCGCCCCACAAAAAAAAATTCAACAATGTCAAATTGCAGCTTCTTGGCGGTCAATTGGCATCACCATTTAGGCTACTTAAACAGCTATCAAACGTTATACGCAATAAACTGATTGTGGCATAAGAGGCGTGGTGCAAGTTGCGCCATCCAGTTGAAACCAAATATTCTTCGCATCAGTGCCATAAAGATCGGACACAAAAAACCGGTAATTGTGGTGAGATAGGTGATGAATCTATTAATAGTAATTTTTGTGCCGTCCTGATTTTCAAAGGAATATGGGTCAATAATGCCTCTGCTCCACAAGCCGTACCAAACAGTCCCAACTCAGCAGAGATAATATACTGAATTTTTCGACAGAATAGAATGACATAAGTAAGTATTGCCAGATTCAAAATAACCGCTGGTTCAGTGTGAAGGGTATCTTAAATTCGACACAGCTGAATATCGCCTCCTCCTTGTGCAGCTTCCATCAAAAATATTTTGTAGCTTTATAGTTAGTAATTTTTCTTCTGTATTTTATGAAATTATGGGATGGATAACACACACATCTACAAAAACCCTTATGCTCACATACACCGAAAAAACTTCACAGAATTTTATTCAAACAAACAGTGTGTTTCAGGCAATATTTTATTAGATCCTTATAAAATTGTTATCTGATTTTAATGTCAAACAAAATAAACGAAAAATTAAAAAAATTATTTGTTCAAAAGCATTCATTTTATTATTGAAATAGTAGGAACTTTTTTCCAAATAAATTTTTAATTTTTTAAAAATCAAATAAAATTGTTTATCTGATTTTACAATTTTGTTCATAGGACCGATTTAAGACAAAACAATTATTGATTATGATGGAAAAAAACTGTTTTTTGAATAAAAATTTGTTAAGTTTTTCTGTGTACGTACATAAGTATGGACATGCAATGTATTCGTTTATATTTTTGCAGCGTAATGGACTAGACAACAACAACTTCTTTAACGAAAAAAAGTTAAAAAAATTTCTTGTTTTTCTACATAAAAGTTGAATGTATGCAGGCTCCCTGCAACTGCTAATTATCGCCCATGTTCTGACAATCGCATTTCGCAAAATATTGGCGATGCGATTTGAAATCGCATAACAGGTGTTCTGAAGTTCACAATCGCAAGAAAGTTTGCGACTTCAAATCGCAAGAGGTAGATGAGGTGAACCGATGTTTTTTGCCCAAACTAGGTTAAAAACAGCCAATCAAACTATGCATAATTATAATATATGGGGTTTTTGTTATAATTTTCACAATTTGTTTTATTTTTTGTAAACAGTCTCAATAAAAATTAAATTTTAAAAAACTGTTAGTTATGTACATCTTCATTTTTCAGTTGCTTACTTTTTTTATGTATGAACTTTATTGGAAAACAAGAAAGAAAAAATGTTGTTGCAGAAATAGGTACAATTTGTTATATATTCCTTGGTTTTTTGTTTTGTATTTTTAAAAGAAACATGTTTTTATTTCCGAATACATCATCGAAAAAAAAACAAAACGCAAAAAAAAAACGCGTGAACTACAGAACATGCAAAAAAAATTTTTGCGATTTACAAATCGCATGTGATTTGACAATCGCGTGAGAGTCAGAACATGGGCGTATATAAGAGGACGTGTCAGTTTTTTCCTTAATCAATGACAGCAAATGCATTTTATTTCTCTTTTATTCAAAGGAAACTCAACAGCTAACAGACAAACTAGCCAACCGAAAACTCAAGTGCATATCTTTAAAAGCACAACAAGTAAAATTGCATTTGAACTTTAATTAAGATGGCAAAGAAGTTCTGATTTCAAAGAAAATTTTATATTATCTCCAACGTTATCTTTAAAATTCTGTATTCTAATGTAATCTACAACATTGCTTTACAAATGACAAGAAAAAAGTTCTACGCAAAAGAAAACAACCAGCTGGTAGAACACTTGTCTACTCAAAACTTTGACGTTTACTTTCTACAATTACTACTTAATGCTCATTGACCAAAGAGAAGCAACATCTTCGAAGTTACCAGCAGCAATAATAAGTAAAACATAAAACATAGATAGAACAAAAAAAAAAGAATTTTTGATAAAAAAATTTAATTTAAAACTTAAAGTGTTTTTAGTTAAAGTCTTTGTAATGAGTAGGTTTGGCCGACTAACAATTAAGTCTTATAAAATAAGAGTAAATTAAAAATAGTCCCACAAAACGACTGATTTGCCTAAAGTTGCTAGAACGCAAAAAACATTATTCCAATACCGGAAAAACGTCATTATTTTACAGAGCAATAACAGCTGTTTTTCAAAGGTCTTATATAAACAACTCATATAAAAATAATGAAAACAGAGGTTTCTGCATGCTTATATACACTAAATCACGATTCAAATAAAACTAGAAAGAAACCCACAATCCCGAAAAATATAAAGAAAATCCCAGAAATTTGTTTTATTTTTGCCAAAACGTTCAGGGCTGATAAAATACTTTAACGAACATTTAAGTGTATATTGGGGCTTCCGAACCAAGGGATTTCTTTTTCAGTCGCACCTTTGAAATTTCAGAAAAATTTCGTGAAACTCAAAATTTTTTCTTAATCGGGTGCCCCGGTAGATCATGAATATTTTGTGTCTTTATATAATAACCTCATTAAACAAAATGAGAATTACTATAAGCAACCAAAACGTTCAAGTTTTTTTAAGAATCTACTGATGAGTTGGTGTAAGAACCAACGAAATGCATATAGACAAACTTAACCAACAACAAACCCTATAAATAGACAAGAAAATTGGGATTAAATCCTAAATAATATTTTGAAAAATGTTGTAAAAAGATAATAATAAAAAATGAAAGAAAAGTTAAAACTAAAATATTCCTTTGCTACGTTCGTTCATATTTTTTGCCAATCAAACGAGTCGTTTTTGGTTTTTTTTAATTGCGTTTCTACCCCAGTGTGCAGTGCTTTGAAATAAATATGATTTTTATTTGTCAATAAAAGATATTTAAATAATAACACAAAATCTACTAAAATAATTATCTATCTTTGTACTGCCTATTTTATTTACACAAATTCAAAAAATCTGATTTATGTGCTGTTTTCGGAAGCCGTGTAGTGATCGTTTTGGAACAAATTAAATGTATTTTGTTATTGTAAACAAAAGCAATATACACAAAATTCGTCCCAAGACGATCACTACTCGGCTTACAAAAACAGTACAATAGTAATTTGACAGTTTTACCGCCTTACACGACAAAAAAAGATTGATGAAGTTTAGTAAAAACACACAAATTACTCTCTTATCAATGTATTTCCAAAATGCATAGTTTGCGCTATATTAGGCTGTACCGAATCTTATATACTGCACATTGGTATTTTTATATACACTTAAAAAATTATAGCAGTAAATGACTGTAAGTTGTTAAGGAAGTATTCCGAAAAGTGGTTTTTAAATTAAAAAACCGTTTATTTTAATAAAATATTTTTTTAAACTGGTCTGAAGGGTTATTCAAAGCTTTCACTAAACAAAAACACTGATTTTCAGTTGAAGTTAATATTGTCAGTTATTTTTTTTTTTTAATAATATTTAACTTTCTTAGTTTTTTTCTGGTACTTGCTGTAAATGACATAAAATCTAGTTAATTTTAGAAGTTTATTTAAGTTAATTTTTTGATGTCTAAATTTATATGAAATATTTTGTTAATTTTAATGAATATCCTGTTGGAGAGTTTTTAAATGAATATCTAGTTATTTCAAATAGATTTCCAGGTTATTTTACATAAATAATTTTTTGAGTGTACCAAGTCATATGGTTTAGCCAAAATGTTTTCAAACCGAAAATATTATTAAGAAATATACTTTATGGCGGTAGCTATTCCAGTTAAAAATAAAAGGAAATCAAAATAAATTAATTGAAGAAGCTTTGGGTTAATAGCTCTAACAGTTTCCGAAGTAGTTTCAATTGCACATTTCCTAAAAACTGCTCGTTCGTTCGGAGGCTACCACTTGTCCTACTTCCATTTAAATAGTTTTTGTTCAAACTGTAGGTATTGCTGTACTTTGTAGACTATAAGAATTCGATAGCTGCTTCAGTTTTCGAGATGAAGGGTATCAAACATTTTTTAAAAATGGTTCTTTTGTGTGAAGGCTACCGTTCGCCCTTCTCCTATCCAACTAGTTTTTTCAACAAAATTTAGATATTGTTGTTCAATTATTATGTTTAAAATATGAAGTCAATACCCTTTACAGTTTCCGAGACATAACAAGGACATATGGAGATATGGATGGATTCTAGCTCCTATCTGGGTCCATGGTTAGCCGATATTGAAAATGTTAAATAGCGTTCTGCCTAGGAATGTTTTTGATAGTTTCACACAAAAACGAGTCCTTTGGATTTGATAAGGATCCAGAATATACTTTCTATACGAACTTTGTAGGGAATGACAAGCTAATACATCGATGGCTTAATATGAAAAAGGTCAAACTAAATTTTTTTTGTCAGTTTACTGATAGTAATATACAACATCAACGTTTTGATAAAAAACAAACATGTATTTTAAACAGTTTAATCAACAACATTTGCTCGTTGGAAAATATTTTTGTAATAGTAGACCCAATGCTGTTGAAAGAAAAAAAATTTATGTTGTTAGCAACGAATTATGTTTTAAGCAAAAAAAAAAACAATTAAATCTCATCTATCATCATCATATTATTTTCTTGATATTTAAGTTTAAACAAAAAGAGCAATAATTAGTTTAAAAAATTTTTTTTTTAAATTTCTTACAATTACCTGTCTTTTGCGTTGGCTTATTTTGGTCTTCCATTGCGGATTCAAAAAAACGTTTTTTATCGAATACGGATTTAGGCACTTGAGTTCCTGGGGATAAGTTCTTTGTTGCTTCAGCGGGTAAAATCTAAAAAAAATATACACGTTATAATATTTTACATAAATCAAAATGTATTCTCCTTTAACTAAAAAATTTAAAAATGTGTAAATTAAACTTTTTAACTAAAGAAGTAACAATATATAACATACATTTGTTTACATTAACAAATCCTTTGGTTAATTTTTAAATGCAGATGTCCAAACTTACGCCTACGAGCGAACAATCTGTGCTTTCTGGCACCTACTCAAATAAATTTAAAAAAAAATCCTTTAAATCCCAATGAATGTAAAGTATAAGTACAGAGAAACCAAAACTGACCAAATGCGACACATACTATTTAAAAATATACGAACACATGTTGGAAACCTCCTAAAAATACACCCATACAAAGGTGGCATGTTACCAAAAAAACTAAATGGTGGTCATAAGGATAACAACACTTAATAAATACGTAAAGAAACCGCAACCGTCAAAGGAGAACAACAACACTTAGTTATTACGTAAAAAAACCGCAACACACCATCCAGCGTTATTGTGATCGTGAAGAGGTGTAAAGAAAGTGAAGAATATATTTGGATTAATCAACAGATCTATAAAAACAAAACAAAGTTAATCGGAAGTCAAAGTGGTACTATGATAGTCTGGCGGTCTGAATAGCTTTTATTCAATTATTTAATTAAATTATTTTTATTGTTTATTTAAATTATTGTTAAACAATAATTTCTTTTAATGAAACCTTAAGTAAGAAAAATGCTATTCGCGCTGGTATCAATATTTTCTAAACTTACATCAATTGAGATCTTGAACTTTAAGCGATATTTATTTGGTTTTTTCAATGTCGACAAAAGCCAAAACTATTCTAGTTTATTTCATATATTTTTGTTATTCAATATAATACAGTCTTTTTGAATTTGTGTAATGAGCTCTTTCTATTTCATATATAACAAAGTAATGAGGTCGTTTCAACAGAATGATGACCTTGTGGTAAATACCTTAGACATTTGAAAATATAAATTTAATAGGTTTTAAAAATAGATTTTTTTATAGCATTTTTGCTTTGAAAACCTCTATTTTTTTAAATTTTTCAGTTAATGTTTGGTAACTTGTTATTTGATTGATTTTTGTAAGCGCATTTGTAAGCAGGCGATATAAATTTCGACACAACTCAAACATAAATAACTAGTTATTCGGTCAAAAAGTAACAAGTGGTTCTTCGTCACCAATGTAACGTGCTAATTTACTATGTAGTAACAGGTTTTGCTGGAAATAAATCTATTTAAATTAACCGTCAAACAAAAAAATTGTTCATTAGTGTTAATGATTTTCTTATATCTAGATTTGAAATACTAAGGACCAATCCAGGGGGGAAAATTACAGTATTCGACTAGAATCGAATTAAAAAAATTCTTTTTAGAATTCCTGTATTAAAAGCATTCACAACTCGATCGATCGAGTAGAATTTCGATTCGAATCAAATGCCGTAATTTGCACCCAGGGTTAGCATTTTTTTTTTGGACAGACAATTTATTTACTTCAAAGGATTTATTTTTTTAAGGTTGATAAGTATTAAAACTTCGCTGAAGCAAAATAAAAATTTTATTAATGATTTGACTATACTGGCCCACAATTTTTACTGCATCAGCAGTTGTTACAAAATTGCTTTAAAAATTATAATAAATTTCTTACTAACATTGAGAACAATATGCAAATACAAAAACTAAAATGTAATACAGCATGTAAACGTAAAATACTAAACTGTATCTAAAAGGATATACAAAATATAAAAAAAAAGAAAATGTTAATTAGCAGCAACAAAAAAAAATTGAAAAAAAGCAGTGGACTTAAACCTGGCCTCCGCTTGTTAAAAAAACTAATAATGTTTTGATATAAAATATTTTAAAAGAGTTAGTTTATCTTAACCCTTTCGGTACTACTGGGATAATACGTCCCACTAATTTTTAAACTGTCATATTTTCTTAATTTTCAATGCAATTGCTTATCTAAGTAGTCCCAGAAGCAGCTTTAAAAGCCCACTATAAAATGTAAATAAAAATTTTACGATATATGTTAGCGTACTTAAGCCAGCATGCAATTAATTTGACAACATCGGAAGGAGTTAAACAGTTTTGGTTGATAATTTACTTAAAGCTCCTACAAAAGAAGCACAACTTACCTAAATTGTATTGCTATATATAAAAAAGGGTTTGATTGATTTAACAATATTGGTCGGTGATGTTTTTTGATAATAAAAAGTAAGTTATATCTAATTTTGTAAAATTGGGATGTATAGTCCCAATACGTTTTTTACGTGGGATTAATTGTCCCAGTACATATTTTAGATGGCAAAAAAGAGGCTAAGCCTTGAGGACATTGAGCGTATTGTTTACGAAGAGTCGGACTCTGACGAGGATTTTGAGGAGTCTGGGAGGGAATATTTGGCTCAGAGTTTCGGTGGCCCCGAATCTGCTTCAGAAGCTGACAGCAATCCTAATATGCCCTGTGAGCTTGACGTCATAGATAGTAAGTCACAGCCTGTTGTTCAGTGGGAAAATATTACTCCTGGCGACCGTCAAAGCTTCAAACCAAAATACAAGTTCCTGGCTGAGCGAAACTGCAAAATCCTTCTGAATTTTTCTGAAGAGTGCAGTGAATATAAAGTATAAAATATTTCTTTAGTTTGTGCATTCGAATTGCTGAATGCACTAATCATCACCTAAATACATATTTTAAATCGTCGTGCACAGTAAAACCGAAATGATGCAAATGAAATCCTTGTATTTTTGGTCGTTGCCATCTCTAAAGGACTATTGAAGCAAAATCCCATCAATGGGTTATTTAGTTATAAAGGAATGTAAACCGCGAGATCACTTTTTATTGTTAGCATCAAAGTTATATTTCAATGACAGTGAATAGCACTGACGCTTGCAAAGATTATTATATCATTGATATTGTGAACTGTCTAAAACACACGTTTGCTGCTGCTCGCAGCGAAAGTCCTTTTTCAGTCTAAAGACAAATGTATGGTAAAATTCAAAGGCATATCAAGCATGAAGCAACATATGCCCAAAAAACAAATAAAACGCGGAATAACAGTTTGGATGCGATGTGACTCAGGAAAGGAAGAAAACTCTGTACAATCTTAAGGCGCCACTCCTGGAAAAAGAGTCGTACCAAAATTGGTTTCTTCTATTCGTGAAAAAGACGTTTGTTTGGCTTTTGACCGTTTTTTTACTCAAATAAGCTTATGGGAAACTTGGTATCGATAAACGCACAAAAATGATATGTTCAGGCTGCAAAAACGCTTTGTGCTATAAATATTTTGGGCCTTTTCATAAAATAAATCACTAATTACATTATCACAATATTATTAATTGTTATATAAGGCAAAAAAATATGAATTAAAATTTAAATCTACTTATCTTTTAAAATTTTATTATTTTTTTAAAAATTCGAACCCCCATTGAGAACATTTATTGGGATTTTATATCCCATTGAAAATTATTATTGGGATATTATGTCCCACTAATAATGCTTATTGGGATTATATGTCCCAGGATAAAAGGACAGTTTTAGGATTTTTAAGTACCCAGAATTTAATTTTTTAGCCACATATCTTAGAAAATACAAAAAGTTTTATAAAAAATAGCTCGGCTTTTAAAATAAAACTCCGTCCTGAAAGGGTTAATAATCATTTTTCCAAAAATATTAGAAAATTGTTTGTCTCTTGGAAATGGTGTAAAAATAAATGTCTCGTTTTAATAAAGCGATCATTTATCAAAGAAAGTCAGACGCATTTTCATTTCTCTTCTGTTTTTGTTTGTCGTTGAAATACATAGTAAAACAAAAGCAAAAATTATTGTACAAAGTACGTAAAACATGTACGACAAAACGACTTTTAGTTTTTCTCCATGTTTTGAATGTAACAAACAAACAAACAGTCATTAAACCAACCCACCAACCAGTCAACAAACAGCAGCAACAGGCAAAAAATGATTAATAGCCATTGTTGTTGTTCTGTTTTGTTTCATTCATAAATTCAACAATAATTCTGCAAAAAATTTAAAAAATTTAAATACAACAACAAAATACTTGTAATGCATTTAACATACCAAAAGCTTATATAAGAATTGTTAAATTACTTGAATAAAGAATTCAGGATTTGACAGGGTAATTAAGTCAAACATGTTACTTTTACTTTACTAATTACCTTCTTAAACTTAAAATGTTTTAAAATCAGCTAAATAACCAAGCCAGGTGTAATGGGCAATATAATTGATAATATGTGGGATTTTGGAGAAATAGGTTTACCCGAAAAATTTTTAAAGAACACGGCAAATACTTTGCACAAAGTTCTCTTAATTAAGCAAAGACTTTATAAATTTGTTTTAGTTATGGTCAAATTACTATAAGGTCGTAATAACAAGAAAAAAACAGTTTTTGTCTCTCTTAATTTTTTTCTTTTTTATATATGGAGCTTGACACCTTCCTGGTCATAAAGGAGAGTGTGTAAAACGTTGGTGTGTCAAACTCCATAACAGAAAATAGTAAGGGAGACTAAAATAGTATTTTCTCACTGATATGACTTGATAGTAATTTGACAATGGTTTAAGTATGTATTTGTATTTGTAAATGATATGCAGATGTCGCTTTTTGTGCAATAGATTAGATAAAAACTTTAGGTGACCTGAATTTCATATTAACTTATGGTTGGTGGTTTAAATGTTTTTTTTTTCATTTTTTATCTGTTCCCTGTTATCTTCTACAAATGTTTTGATAACTACCTTATCTAGCTAATAATATTTTACAAAAAACTGTTTAAGCAAATTTTATTTATTTGTTAAATAGTCGACCAGACGTATTCAAAGTAACAGCCAACACGGAAAGAGCAAAAACATGTAGTGTTAACTATGGATCTAAGTTTGGGAAAAAATTTGGCTGCAGTATTACGGCAGATTAATAATATGTAAACCAATATCCATGTCAATATTTTTAGTTTCAGTAGAATTTTTTGAACATTTCTTAAAAAAAAACATCTTGAATATATAATAAATTACTTTCTATATAAATTTGCACTGATGGATGTTATCAAGTTGAATATTAATATTTTTACTGAAAGAAAAGTGAATTTTTTTACTGTAATTTTTAGATGACATATATCGTTTATCAAAGCTTTGTCACCGCAGGAATTTCTTTATTCAACTAAAACAACCATTCCCAATCAAGGAATTTTTCAAATTACCTTAGTTTCAAAAACCGAAGCAACATGCAAATTTTTTGTCATTTGTAGCATTTACTTGCACAAATGTTTGTAATTCTTTAAATTATTTATAAAAAAATAAAGTAGCGAAGAAGAGAGGCATAACTTTGTTTGCAAAGTTGCGTTAATTGAGGCTTTGCTTTTTAAAAAGTAGGGTAAACAGAGTCACCGATGTTAAAATTGTAGGTGTCGCGTTTATCGAGGAGTTGTAGTAACCGAGGTTACACTGTATGTTTGTATGTATATTACCAAAATAAATAAAATGTGCTTTTTGTTATATTTAAATCTTGCGTAAACCTTTGGGACAAACTCGCTCTTTTTTATACCCTTCACATAGTGATAGGGTATATATCACTTTGTCATTCCGTTTGTAATTTCTTTATTATTCATTTGCGACCCCATAAAGTATATATATTCTGGATCCTTATAGATAGGGAAGCCGATTTAGCGTTGTCCGTCTGTCCGTCTGTCCGTCTGTCCGTCTGTCCGTCTGTCCGTCTGTCCGTCTGTCCGTCTGTTGAAATCAAGTTTCCGGAGTCAAATAAAAAGATACAGACCAGTTAATGGTGTCAAACGATCACAAATATCCCGCTAACAATCGCTATTTAAAATCAGCAAAATCGGTTCACAATTGACCGAGATATAAGCGAAAACCCAGAGTAACCCCTTTTTTTTAGGACAAAATCGGTGCATATATCCCTATATATCTCAGTAAGTATAGTCACTCTTGCCACAAAACTTGGCACGGATACTCCTAAAGAAGGGACCTAAATAATGGAAAAAATTTTTTCAGATAGAACCAGGGGAAGGGGTATTTTTTCTACAATTGCACAAATTTGGTGAAATATTTTATGCGCTATATCTCGTAAACTATAACAGCTATCGACTTAAAATTTTTTACAAAAAGTAATTGCATGCTAAGGGCTACGCGTTAAAGAAAAAATTTTTTGGGTGGGGGCAAAAAAAGGGGTAGCTCCCATACAAATCGACAATTGTTATAAAATATTCGATACGCTATATCTCGGAAACTATAAGAGATATCGAAATGAAATGTTCTACAAAAAGTAATTGCACGCTAAGGGCTACGCCTTAAAGAAAAAATTTTTTGGGTGGGGGCAAAAAAAGTGGTAGCTCCCATTCAAATCGACAATTACTATAAAATATTCGATACGCTATATCTCGGAAACTATGACAGATATCGAAATAAAATGTTCTACAAAAAGTAATTGTACGCAAAGATCTACACCTGAAAGAAAAAATTTTTTGAGTGGGGGCAAAAAAAGGGGTAGCTCCCATACAAATCGACAATTATTATCAAATATTCGATACGCTATATCTCGGAAACTATAACAGATATCGAAATGAAATGTTCTACAAAAAGTAATTGTACGCAAAGATCTACACCTTAAAGAAAAAATTTTTTGAGTGGGGGCAAAAAAAGGGGTAGCTCCCATACAAATCGACAATTGTTATAAAATATTCGATACGCTATATCTCGGAAACTATAAGAGATATCGAAATGAAATGTTCTACAAAAAGTAATTGCACGCTAAGGGCTACGCCTTAAAGAAAAAATTTTTTGGGTGGGGGCAAAAAAAGGGGTAGCTCCCATTCAAATCGACAATTACTATAAAATATTCGATACGCTATATCTCGGAAACTATGACAGATATCGAAATAAAATGTTCTACAAAAAGTAATTGCACGCAAAGGGCTACGCCTTTAAGAAAAAATTTTTTGGGTGGGGGCAAAAAAAGGGGTAGCTCCCATACAAATCGACAATTACTATAAAATATTCGATACGCTATATCTCGGAAACTATAACAGATATCGAAATGAAATGTTCCACAAAAAGTAATTGGGCCATAAGGGCTACGCTCTAAAGAACATTTTTTTTGAGTGGGGGCAAAAAAGGGTAGCTCCCATACAAATCGACAATTACTATAAAATATTCGATACGCTATATCTCGGAAACTGTGACAGATATCGAAATGAAATGTTCTACAAAAAGTAATTGCACGCAAAGGGCTACGCCTTTAAAAAAAAATTTTTTGGGTGGGGGCAAAAAAAGGGGTAGCTCCCATACAAATCGACAATTACTATAAAATATTCGATACGCTATATCTCGGAAACTATGACAGATATCGAAATAAAATGTTCTACAAAAAGTAATTGCACGCAAAGGGCTACGCCTTTAAGAAAAAATTTTTTGGGTGGGGGCAAAAAAAGGGGTAGCTCCCATACAAATCGACAATTACTATAAAATATTCGATACGCTATATCTCGGAAACTATAACAGATATCGAAATGAAATGTTCCACAAAAAGTAATTGGGCCATAAGGGCTACGCTCTAAAGAAAATTTTTTTTGAGTGGGGGCAAAAAAGGGGTAGCTCCCATACAAATCGACAATTACTATAAAATATTCGATACGCTATATCTCGGAAACTGTGACAGATATCGAAATGAAATGTTCTACAAAAAGTAATTGCACGCAAAGGGCTACGCCTTAAAGAAAAAATTTTTTGGGTGGGGGCAAAAAAAGGGGTAGCTCCCATTCAAATCGACAATTACTATAAAATATTCGATACGCTATATCTCGAAACTATAACAGATATCGAAATGAAATGTTCCACAAAAAGTAATTGGGCCATAAGGGCTACGCTTTAAAGAAAAAATTTTTTGGGTGGGGGCAAAAAAAAGGGGTAGCTCCCATACAAATCGACAATTATTATCAAATATTCGATACGCTATATCTCGAAACCTATAACAGATATCGAAATGAAATGTTCTACAAAAAGTAATTGCACGCAAAGGGCTACGCCTTAAGGAAAAAATTTTTTGGGTGGGGGCAAAAAAAGGGGTAGCTCCCATTCAAATCGACAATTACTATAAAATATTCGATACGCTATATCTCGGAAACTATGACAGATATCGAAATGAAATGTTCTACAAAAAGTATTTGCACGCAAAGGGCTACGCCCTAAAGAAAAAATTTTTTGGGTGGGGGCAAAAAAAGGGGTAGCTCCCATACAAATCCACAATTATTATCAAATATTCGATACGCTATATCTCGGAAACTATAAGAGATATCGAAATGAAATGTTCTACAAAAAGTAATTGCACGCAAAGGGCTACGCTTTAAAGAAAAAATTTTTTGGGTGGGGGCAAAAAAAGGGGTAGCTCCCATACAAATCGACAATTAATATCAAATATTCGATACGCTATATCTCGGAAACTATAACAGATATCGAAATGAAATGTTCCACAAAAAGTAATTGGGCCATAAGGGCTACGCTCTAAAGAAAATTTTTTTTGAGTGGGGGCAAAAAAGGGGTAGCTCCCATACAAATCGACAATTACTATAAAATATTCGATACGCTATATATCGGAAACTATGACAGATATCGAAATGAAATGTTCTACAAAAAGTAATTGCACGCAAAGAAAAAAATTTTTGGGTGGGGGCAAAAAAAGAGGTAGCTCCCATACAAATCGACAATTATTATCAAATATTCGATACGCTATATCTCGGAAACTATGACAGATATCGAAATGAAATGTTCTACAAAAAGTAATTGCACGCTAAGGGCTACGCCTTAAAGAAAAAATTTTTTGGGTGGGGGCAAAAAAAGGGGTAGCTCCCATACAAATCGACAATTATTATCAAATATTTGATACGCTATATCTCGGAAACTATAACAGATATCGAAATGAAATGTTCGACAAAAAGTAATTGCACGCTAAGGGCTACGCCTTAAAGAAAAAATTTTTTGGGTGGGGGCAAAAAAAGGGGTAGCTCCCATACAAATCGACAATTATTATCAAATATTCGATACGCTATATCTCGGAAACTATAACAGATATCGAAATGAAATGTTCTACAAAAAGTAATTGGGCCATAAGGGCTACGCTTTAAAGAAAAAATTTTTTGGGTGGGGGCAAAAAAAGGGGTAGCTCCCATACAAATCGACAATTATTATCAAATATTCGATACGCTATATCTCGGAAACTATAACAGATATCGAAATGAAATGTTCGACAAAAAGTAATTGCACGCTAAGGGCTACGCTTAAAAGAAAAAAATTTTTGGGTGGGGGCAAAAAAAGGGGTAGCTCCCATACAAATCGACAATTATTATCAAATATTCGATACGCTATATCTCGGAAACTATGACAGATATCGAAATGAAATGTTCTACAAAAAGTAATTGCACGCTAAGGGCTACGCCTTAAAGAAAAAATTTTTTGGGTGGGGGCAAAAAAGGGGTAGCTCCCATACAAATCGACAATTACTATAAAATATTCGATACGCTATATATCGGAAACTATGACAGATATCGAAATGAAATGTTCTACAAAAAGTAATTGCACGCTAAGGGCTACGCTTAAAAGAAAAAAATTTTTGGGTGGGGGCAAAAAAAGGGGTAGCTCCCATACAAATCGACAATTATTATCAAATATTCGATACGCTATATCTCGGAAACTATGACAGATATCGAAATGAAATGTTCTACAAAAAGTAATTGCACGCTAAGGGCTACGCCTTAAAGAAAAAATTTTTTGGGTGGGGGCAAAAAAAGGGGTAGCTCCCATACAAATCGACAATTATTATCAAATATTCGATACGCTATATCTCGGAAACTATGACAGATATCGAAATGAAATGTTCTACAAAAAGTAATTGCACGCTAAGGGCTACGCCTTAAAGAAAAAATTTTTTGGGTGGGGGCAAAAAAAGGGGTAGCTCCCATACAAATCGACAATTATTATCAAATATTCGATACGCTATATCTCGGAAACTATAACAGATATCGAAATGAAATGTTCGACAAAAAGTAATTGCACGCTAAGGGCTACGCCTTAAAGAAAAAATTTTTTGGGTGGGGGCAAAAAAAGGGGTAGCTCCCATACAAATCGACAACTATTATAAAATATTCGATACGCTATATCTCGGAAACTATAACAGCTATCGACTTCGAATATTCTACAAAAAGTAATAATCAAATAATTCATACATTTTGGAGAAAAAGTTGGAGAAGAGCAGGGGGACTAGACATTTAACAAGTTTTATTAACCTTCAAATATGAATAATGTCGAAAACTTTTAAAACTCTCGACCTCAAATCTTCTTCATATATTTCTATTATTCATACGAACGTTAAAATTTTGTTATTTTTTCTTTAAAACTCGCACAATGTTTTTTATTATATTATTTGCAGTACAAAATTACTCGGCTGGGTATATTTAAAGACCAATGTGAAGGGTATATAAGATTCGGCACAGCCGAATATAGCGCTCTTACTTGTTTATAATTTAAACCTAAATTTGTGTTGCCAGGTGAAATTAAAAAAGTCTCTCTAAATTCATATAAACTAACCTCAAATGGATACATACAGATGAGCTGTTTATTTTAAAAATGGCATATGTCACTTATATGTAGTAGCTAAAAAACAAACAGAAAAAATTAGTTAATCGGTTCCTTTTGTATTTTTACTCCTTTGACTGTGACTTTTAAAACAGAAACGGGAGTCATTACGTTTCTTGTATTTTCTTTCAAAAAAGCTAAAAAAAACCCCCCATAAAATTCTTCAAGGCGGTCGACACCATTTTTTGTAATATTGTGTTGCATCGAAAACTAAAATTTATGTTTTAACAGGAGCAGTAATGTACTTTTTAACTCATAGCACATTCAAGCTTTTCTTGCGGAAAACGTTGAAGCACTTACAATACTTACAAACTGATCTCTTTTCGTCATTCAAGCATGTTTATTTTTAATAAAAGTATGGCAGCATTATGAAATACCAAACAAGAATTGACAGTAACAGTGTTACCAAGTCAAAATTAAAAACTATCCCTAAATACAACAAAAAAAAAAGGAAATTTGTACTAACCTCAGGTGACCGCTGAGAATTTTAAAAAAGTGACACAAAAAGTCGTTTAAAGCATAAAATAGTCGTTTTCAAAAAATAAAGTTACATTTATTTTCAAAGCTTTATTTTTATGTTTTTTATTATTTATTCGTAGCGTTCCCATATTTATTGATGGGATATTACGAGAAATATTCTTTATCTTTTTTCACAAAGCAGCCCGTCCTTTTTAATGTTCTTTAGACAAATTCTCCAATAATCAGCTTTTTGAAAAACAAATAGTGAAGAGTTATTACGCGTTTGGCGAATATGTTGATGTCAGTAAATGTTTTTCTGCAAAAACTAACAGATTTTAATTGAACAAATTAACTTTCTTGAAATTAATTTTTTGGTAACGTTAAAAAAATGTATTTTTGTGCTTCCCTACTTTTATTAATTCTTGTTGCTTTGAGAAGTTAATGTTCAATTATTCAATTCCAGAATTTTACCCAATAGTGAGGAAACAGCACTTTTATTTCGAAACTTAAGCATGCAATTCACATTCTTGCTTTTTAAAACAAAGATTAATTGCTAACAAGTTTGATTTTTTTTCGTCGGAAAAAAAGCTTAATTCCTTACGCAGCAAGCATATTTAATTTCAAATATAGAACAAATGATGCATGGTAGTATATAATTTCTGCAAAAAATATACTAGTTTTTCTATAAGCGTCCATAAAATAAATTGACAAATTATTTTCTATTACTTATTAATTTAAGATGATAGACTTCTTAATTGAATCTGTTTTTATATATAAAATTTTTTTACGCAACAGCACTTCCAAGCAAATTTTCTTGCCAATACGTAAATGTGCATACGTCTTGACTATGGTGAAATTATTTACCAGGTGATCTCATCCGGGGAGAATTTTAGACTCCCCTACTTTTTTCTTTTTTTGACAACAGGGTGGAGATATAATCTGAACTAAATTGTCAAACTCCATATATATAAAAAAAAAAGTAGGGAGTCAAAAATTTTGTCTCGGATGAGATCACCTGGTAATTAATTTCACCATGCGTCTTGACGAGAAAAATCCATGTTTTAACCAGCTTCAAACTCTTAATAAAACCCCTGGAATTTTTATACTGGTAGTTTTTATTTACTGAGTGTGGAATTTTCCATGACACAAATTTGTCTCGTCAAGGCGTAAATTAAAGCGACAAATTCGAAAAGTCTGAGTGTATCAGTAAAAAATGTATGTTTTCGCATAGCACCTGCTTGTGTAAAACTCGATAAGGTAAGCCAGTAAAAAACTTTTTTTTAAGGGAGAAAAAGCACGTATCTACATAATTAGTAAAAAAAATTTACCATGCTTAAGTAAAAAACATGTTTTTATAACTGTTTTGGTAAAAAGGGGCCAAAAGTCAAAAAAATACAATAAAAAAAGGTTGCAAATTTAGTCGAGGAAGGGTCACGCTTACTAACTTAAAACCAAAACTCATTCGGTCTATTAATTAATCTTTTACAACATTCATCATTAAAAATGCCCGTTCTGCCGTTTAAAATTTAAAGCGCCAGTAATGAATCTTTTCTTTGACAGCTAATTTTTTTATTTCCATAAGAAGGAGAACCCTATATTGAAAACAGTGCCTGTGAAAGCAAAGCAGACAATAAAAAAGTTACGATATGAAGCTTATTAATTTTCAAAATGCACAAAGTTAGTGACATTAGTTGTGTCTAAAAGTTTTTCTTTACTGGAAACAGTATTTTTTATATAATAATATTAAAGCTCTTGATGTATATAAGTGATTTTGAACTTGAAATAGTATTTGAAGCTTTTATTGCACTTGGTGAATTTTTGTTCCTTCTGGCAACACTTGTACATTAACAGTTAACGTGTAGGAGATAACACTTGAGTAAACAAATTATTTAAATAAGTTATATTAAATTTTTAGTTTCTTAATATATTGTTTTAAACTATAAAAATAGCCTACTTTAAGGAGATTGTTTTGGGTATTTAAGAAAAAAACAAAAACACCACTTATAAATGAGATATAGTTCCAAGAGCAGATAAATATCAAGAAATTGATCATTTTGCAAATAATAGTAATGGTAAAAATTACCCTAAAATAAACAATTCAAATGAAATCGAAAAATGATCGACTTCTAACAAAATTCCTATTTGCCGATACAATTACGACAGTTGTGAACAAAAATATTTTTTTTCTTTACAATAAGATCTAAAAACTGATATCCCGTTCGTATGTTATGTTTGTATCTTCTAAGAATTTAGAAATTGATACTATTTATTTTTTTTGTTATAAACTATAATGGGTTTATCATTTAACTAACATTTTTTTTTATAATTGACATCAACGTTCATTCATATAAAAATACATGCGCGTTTGAGGCCAATATAAAAAAAATTTTTAAGGCAATGTGTATAAGGAACGCGCGGTAAACCCATCACTGGATAAGGTGTATGTCATGAGAGATTAGAACAACGATAACCAGGTTCATCTCAGCGCCTGAACACTATTCGGGTTTAAAAGTACACAACAAGAGTGCCAACGAAAACCTTAACAATGAGAGCAAAACACCACAGAAATTTTATCATGATACTTTTACAACAGGTTGATGTCGGATTGTTTTCATAAAAAAAATATACACACTGGGGTAAAGCATCCATAAATACTTAAAATTCATTTTTTCCTCGTTGGACACTACTCGATTTGGACAAAACTACCAATCTTATGTGTTTTAAGACAATTTTTTTAACAGTTGGAATGGGAAAGGTTGTTGTATTTCTTTTATTGGGTATTTGCAGTGCATCGAATTCATTTCCAAATTAGAAATTAGTTCAAACCACGGGATTTTTTTTGAAAATAGTAGTTACATAAAAGTTTCTACTATTTTAAAATTCATTGGGTTTTTTTATTTGGCAACTCGGCATTTTAGGTGATTCTTTGCGATATTGCTGTTATACGTAATTTTTTATTTGATCAACTAAATATGTACATATTTTATTTTTTTAGGTATGGGAGAGTCAATGATATATTTAAAATTGTAGTTAACGACAAATAAAAATTTATATGTCAAAATTTTGTTTAACTTTACAAGTGTACTTACATGTAATCTGCAGCTTTTTTTTTATTTAAAACTTTAATCAAAAATAACTCTGTACGATTAAGTAATACGTAGTTGAGATCCCTGAGGTATGATCTCGCTTGATGACGTTAACAAATTTTCTAGTTTGTTTATCCGTCAGTTTGACGTTTTAAGTTTATATAAAATAACATAAAAATATAACATTTATTTCCCAGATTTTCAAAGTTTAACAATCAATAATAGAGTTTAAGTCTGTGTATGCCTTGCAATATATTTAAGCTTAATGTACCCTGCAAAAAATATTGGACCACATGGTCCATTTTAGTTGAAATGAACTAGTTTCAACATGACCCTATGTAATGCAGTGATAGACCATGTCAATGTCAAACAAGAAATTGTAGTTATGCGACAAGTGTTCGCATATTAGGTAGTTGTAAAAAGGGTCCTCTGTGTATAGAGTCGTTTTAAAACTACTCCGATTTAATGCTAAGATGAGTTCGGTGGTCCGGACATCATAATGTTAAATGGACTATGTTTTTTACATGCAATTGTGTTACTTTTGGAATATTCCTGCTCCCTTATGGACTAGTCCATATACGCATGTACAGACTAGTCGCTTTTTTTTTTGTAGGGTAGCTTAAGTACACACAAACATACAAATGCAGATGAATGCATTCCAAAAAATATGATTAATCATCCTAAAAACATAATTTACACCACAAATTTTACTGAGTAAGTAATATTTTAGCACAAGTAAACAAACATAAATAATAGTTTAAGGGACAACACAAAAGAAAACAACATTTTGCATTTTAAAAAATTTTTTAGTTTGAATAAAAATCAATTCAAGTAAATGAAATTTTATTTTCTATTAAGTAAGTATACAAACCTACAAGGTTTTTAATACGATTAGATTAGAATGTTTCTTTAGGGTAAAACAAAAGTTTAACAGTAATTAATCAATAAAAAAAATTGAGCTGCAACTAACATTTTAATTTTTTTTCTATTCCTTTAATAATAAATAACAGAAATAAAATAAAACATACAAGATTAATAATAAAAGAAAATTGTGGTTCTTGTCATAACTTAAGCTGCTAAGAAGGTTTATTGCAAATCAAATGGACTACCCCAAATAGAGAATAAAATGATTTTGTCTACAGAAATAAGAAGTACTAAAAAAGTAATAAGAAAAAAAGGGAAAAATTGTAAATAAATTATTTAAAGAAACTAAACTAAATAATAAAAAAAAACAAACAAACTGGTATTTTACGTATAAAGTTAAAAAGAAAATAAAACAAAATTAAATATTTTACTTAGTCTAAACTTATTTAAAACTTTAATCTTCTTTTTATTTTAGTAAAATTTATTTAAGTACTTACACTTGTACATATTCAAAAGTATATGAAAATGTAGATAAAAAGGGTATTAAGTTAAAAGTTAAATATTAAAGAAAATACTTTTGTTTCAAATTATATAAAATAATATTAAACAGGATTATCTGGATAAAGACAAATTTTATTGATTTTTGTTTAAACTTGTTCCTTCTACAATTTTTTTTAAATAAAACCCAAATAAACATTTCCATATTAAACAAATTTGTTAAAAAAAATTTTTTTTATTTTTTTTCTGTTCAAATTCGGTTAACAATTGCCCTTAAATCATTGTTAGCTTTAATTAGGGAACAATTTTAATGAATGTCAAAAAAAGCAATCGAAACAATAAAAAAAAGAAAAGAAAACAAAGAAGAAAAACAAAAGCCATATCATTGAAATTACCTTCTTTGTTATCTTTATATTTATCCTAATCATATTCAAAATCCCAAAAGCCAGTCAGCAGTCATTTGGGCAGTCAGTCGACCATGATGCAAAATGTTAATTAGAACTATACTTATGGCTTTAAATTACTTTTGCTAACAATATTAAGAGATTGAAAAACTCAATTGTCTGAAATCTGGAAATTCTCTTTCAATGCCTCTACAAGTCTTTAACCACAAAAATGTTTTTATTTTTACAGTCATAGAATATAATTAAAAAACATTTTATTTAACTTAGACCTGCTTGCAATAAAAGAAAACAATTAATGTATTTGAAAGTAAGAAGATTACAAATGCTCGCAAAAAGCTGTTAAGAAACAAAGTAATTTCTTGTGATTAAAAAGCAATAAAAAGTTTCCTTTAAAATATTAACGCTTAAAAAGTTAACGCAAATGGTTTAACATCATTTCATCTGCTTCAGGAATCTCAAACACTTTAAAACTTACAATACAAATACAGTGGACGTCCAATAGTACATACTTTGGATTTTCTAAATTTCGAATAATACAAAAGGCAATTTATTTTAATATTAGGTGTTCTGCGGTACAATAAAAGGGGCTTTTTCTATCTGATAATAAATTATTCAATTGTGACGGCTGCAAAAATTTTCATTTGTAACTCAAACAACCGAACATTTTTATTTAGAAAAAGGAAAAAGATTTCTGCTTACAATGACCAGTGACGGGTGTGACTTTGAACATTTTAATTTGGCTGAGAAACCATGTTGTGTAGCACGTTTTTGAAAATGGGCTTACTTTTTTGAATTTCCTGGTAACTTAAAGCGTTTTAACCGTATTTGATACTTTATTTACATAAAGAGGGTTCTTCTTTTAGAACATGTGACGGGTGTAATATTTTCACAAAAATTTAAAAAATAAGAGTTGATTATTCAGAATATGATAATTTTAAACTCTTCCGAAATTCATTTAAATAAAATATGAAATTTTTTATTTAAATAAAATATGACCATTTTCATTCACTGTTGAGCGAAAATTCATCGAATTTTTTTAAAAGGAGGAAAACGATTTTTACACATTGTGGGCAGTTAAAAGTGGAATGGACCTATTACGAATTATTGTATTTATACTAACACCACATACCTGGTAGGGGAATCATGCCTTTGTGCAGATGTTTGTAACACTCAAAAATAATCGCCTGAGACCCAACATCAAATATACTTTCAGAGTCTCTTTAAGCATGTCCATCCCTCCGTCCGGTTGGGTGTTAATGTATTTTTGTAATTAAAGTGTAGGTCGCAATTTAAATATATTTTAATGAAATTTGGCACAGAGTTGTTTTTTGCCACTGGCACAAAGCCTATTGTTTGTGGTGATGATTGGTCCATTTTTAAACAAATGCACTCTATTATCGGTCCGTTTTTCCATATGTATTTGTGGAGTGTAGTTAGGGGAACCATTTATTTCTGGGTCTAAATTAGTGCGCCTTTTAGTTTTTATATGTGGTTCTTAACCTTTAATTATATCAATCGATTTAAAATCACTTCTTGTGTTGATTAAACCATGTCTGTCTAGGAGTCCGTGTATTTTTGTAATTAAAAAACAGGCGCAGGTGAATATTTAATTCAAGAAATATTTTTTCAAAAAAATTGTTAAAATTTTTGGGGAGCTGTCAATCGACTAAAAACTAGATTTTAGAGATAAAAATAATTGTAATACACTTTTTGCTAATAAAAGTACTTAATCATCTAAATTTTGCTCTTCCCAGTAAAAAATTGTAGATGTAATAATTTAGGGTACGGTCACACACGACGATTTTAGTTGCCCAAGTTTTTTAGAATTCTCTTTTAACCTCGCTTTTAAAGCCACACACGGCAATTTTTTCGGTGATTTTGTTATTTTGTTTATCTTTTGTCTTTTTACAACTCAACATCTGTGCGTGTGTCTTTAATTCAAATTTTGAACTTAACACGAAGAAGCGAAACATCGACTGAAAAGAAATATCAAATTTCAATTAAAAAAGCGAATGAGAGAATTGCTTGAAATATCCAACTACCGGTTATTATTTTTCTCTTTTTATTCTCCTCACTTCAAATTAAAAAAACATCTAAAAACTTAATAGTTGGACAACTAAAATCGTCGTGTGTGACCAGGGACTTAAAAACCACATTTTAATTTTACTCAAAAATGTTATTATATGTTTTTCAGTTTAAAAGTGAATATTAAAACTAATTCAAAAACCTGACGTTACAAAATTAGTACTTTTGGACGTCCACTGTAAACATAAAAAGTCGATATATATGTATATAAGAACGTTTAAGAAAGGTTCATTTGTATACTCATTTTCGAATTTCGCAAACTAAATTAGCAAGACCGCATAAAAGAAACATTGAAAAACGGAAATCTCCGATGATGACAGACATAATCGTAAAAAAGGCACTTACATTGAGATTTCCTTTCTATGCACTTAATACACAAGCCAAAAAATAAAATATTTTGTGACATTTAAAGCCGCCACTAAAATCACATTAAGCCAAACGGCTTAATAAAAACTAATTACACAATTTCCTTTTCTAAACCCAAACACCACTTTTATTTAACCAACAAACGCGACGACGACTGACCAAGTTTTATATTTGTTTAAATCTCTATTTGGAACTTTGCCTTAACAAAACAACAAACGAATTGTGTCAAACGCACACACAGTCAAACAATTTAGTTTTTAAACAATTTTAAACAGTCGTCTCTTTACCACTAGCTGTGGGTGTTAAAGACAGACGTTTGCCACTTGGTTGGTTGTTAATGTTTTTAAAACTATAATGGTTGTCTAAAAGGGTTAATTGTGGTTGGGAGTGGGAACGCAGTTTCCTAACACCTCCTAGTGGAGACGGTGGAGATGGAGCTTTACGTAATTTAGTTGGCCTAGTGGAACGCTTCGGTGGTAGGGGTGGTGGAGGTGGTGATGACAAAGTGGAACGACAATTCAGCGATGTATCACTGCTGCGGCGTGAATTGAAAAATAATGTGTTACTGTAAATCCTCTCTTCCTCAATGGTAGAATATATTTCTTCAGCAGTCTCGTAATGAGGAGCAAAATTCACAATTTGTAAGTTCGGATGCATTTGCTGCAGTGAGGTAGAAGGAGAGTCTATAGAAAAAGAAGATGTTGAAGAGAAGTGATCAAGTGCATTGGTTGTGGTGTTTTGATATAGATTTGTACTACAATGGGTTGAAATCTCTGACATGGAAGGAAACTTCATATTCGAATAAGAAGGTGTGGGTGTTGGTGGAAATTGTGAATGTGACTTCGAAGTAAGGTCTTCCCTAATACCACTACCTTGACTAGTCTGATCTGCAGAAGTAGAAATAAGATCGGAGGGAAGTAAAACAGGTTTCGTGTTGCTTACTTGCTTAACAGTATTCGATTGATTTTGTTGTTGTGCGAATTGTTCTTTAGCATCACTCACCACTATGTTTTGCTGGTGCATATGCAACAGCGGCGTCTGTTGCTGCATTTGCTTATATTGTTGCAACTGTAGTTGATGTTGCTGCGCCCGTGCAATGTCTGATTGACCAGCCTCTGCAGTTGATTGTGTTAGGACAGTTTGTGGCAACAACACATAACCACCACCATCTAAGGTAAACATGGGTTGGGCGGTCGGTATAAAATGAGCAGCACTTGGTTGTTGTGGCTGCGGCAGGCTGGTATAATGGACTGGCAGAATTCGAGCAGGAGGAAATATTTGTGTTGGTGAAAGAGGATCTAGATGGGGGGTTATGGTTGATGGCATAGCTGTTGCTGCTAACACTCTAGGTGATGTTAAGTCCATACGTTGCTGTTCCGCAGCAAGGGAAGACATAGAAGTTTGGTAAGTTATTAAATTACAAGAGGAATCACTGTCACAAGCGGAGCTATTAGGATCAATTTCCAATTGTTTTCTTTTGTAATTTTTCAAAAAAGTGGAGAAAGGAGAAATAGGGCTTTGGTTAAGTGTAAGGAATGAGGTTTGTGCTTGAAGTAGATTAAAATCTAAATCTTCTGTTAAATCAATAAAAGGATTTACCAAACGTTTACTACTGGTGCTGCTGCTACAATTGCTTTTTCGGCTGTCGGGAACAGGAGGAGCCTTTTCAAACGGAACTCCAAGTTCTGGTATTTGTGATTTACTACTGCTTCGGCACAACTGATTACGTAAATCGTTTTCCTGCAGCAATATAGTGCGATGTTCCTCCTCAGATACCAAAATATTATCGGGCGAATTCTCATGAACGAAGTCGCGAGCACGCCTTTTTGATGAATGTATAACATCTACAGCAGGAGCAGCACATACGGGTGGCACTAGCGGCAATGGTGGTAAAACTTCCAAATAATTGGGTTCTTCCCTTGACGCAGGAATTAAGGGCGGCTGCATTTCAGGTGGAAGTTTTGGCATGGTGGCGAAATTAATCGGAGGTGGCGGTGGACTATCTTTTGGTCTGGAAGGACTTCTTGGCATATTAACTCTGACTGGTAGTTTTGGACTTCGTGTGCTGGAAGGACCAGGTGTATTAGCTCTTGAAACTTGATGTATTTCATTGGTATTGGGATCATGTTCAAAAACTGCGAAATCTCCATGGCCAACGTCAGCATTTTGAAACGATTCTAATGCAATATTTTTAACTAAACTGGCTTTTTTTACTTTGGGTTTCGGTAGAATCGGCGGCGGCTTTTTATTCTCCAGCTTTTCATTAGATTCTGATTGCTGGCTTTTAATGGTGCTTGAAGTACTATGGCATTCGGTATTCTCCGAATGCAAAATATTTTCGTTTGATTTCAAACTAGTTTTACATCCAAAAAACTTATTCGAGTCATTTGGAGAACGCGGTGACTTTGAAATAGCTTTGGCAATTTCTGTGTACTCATCATCAATACAATCTTTATCTAAAAACGCCTCACGGAATGGATTTTCGCGTTCAATTTCATTGAGTAATTTAACACTTTCAATTGGTGGAGGTGGAGGACTATGATAGCCACTACTTGAACTACCGGCTCTTGATCTTGTTGTAGGATGTTGTATAGTCGGCGAATCTATTTCTTTGATACGTGCTACGCTTGGTACTAAAGGTGAAAGCTTATCTGGTCGTTTCTTGTCTAAAGACGAATTATTCGAAGACGACGGGCTGGGCGACCTTAAGATGCTCTTGCGTGGCATTCTCGATCTATTGGGATTAAATTCTTGTTCCAAATCGTAGACGCGTGAGACATACAAATCTGGAGTGTGAGAACGTTCATTGTCTGATTTAGAACGTTCATCGCCGCTTAAATCAAAACTTACTGATTTACGATGATAACCAGTATAAGCAGATGATGATAAGTCCGGAGTACTACGACCGGAGGCTGTTTGAAATTTTAGTTTGTGAACATCACTTTCCGAATCACTGGTATAACAAGCACCAGACTGAGCTTTTTTACGACCATCAGAATCCGCTTTCATCGGTTCTGTAGCGATGTGTGATGGTGACTGAACATTATGTTCAATCGCATCCTCTTCGTCGTCGTCACTTTCGTCGTCAATACTGTTTCTTTCGCCATCATCACTATCGCTATCATCATCATCTATGATATATACCGGCTCAACATTTACTCCTTTATTCTCCTTGTAAGAACCTTTTATCGCACAAGGACCTTGATCGATCTATTTTTTTTTTTTAATTTTTTCATTAAATATTTCATTTAATTCGCCAGTTTTTTTTTATAATCAAAAATGTGTAAGTAAAAAAAATAAAAATATAATTTTTGTCAGTTTTGATTAAATTTTAAAATATAAAAGTGATTTTTGTGAAACACATAATTGAAATCAAAAAAGACAAGGAACATTGATTTTTTGCTGGACAATTGATGGTTAGGATGATGATGTTTTTTTTGTGTTGTAGTGATTAGAAAGTGCTGGACACTAAAATCTTGTTGGCGCCTAAGATTTTCATATAATTATGGTTTTAGACATTTTTATTCTTTTGTGATTCTAAGGTGTTGTTAGAGGTGTAATAAGATAGACAGACGAGTTGTGAATGTGAGCAAAGCTTAAAAATTATAATATCCTGATTTATTAAGCCTTTTATTTGTGACAGTTTCGAAACATACAATAATTTAAATAAATTTTTTTTCTTCTAGTCAAATGCAAAAAACAAAATTGATGATATAAATAAACTAAACAAGCTTTACCTAAAAAAACTTAAATAATAACGATAACTTAAATAAATAAATATACAAAAATAACTGTAAATAAAAAAGCAATTTTGACACAAAACTTCTAAAACAAAATACATAAATAAAAACATCAGAGACATTAAATATAGAAATCAACTTAAGAAATTTTAATATGATTTTAAATGCCTGGTTTTAAATGGGCATTAATGCTCCACAATTATTTTAATGAAATTTGGTATTTACATACATATATAGTGAGTCCAGAAAAAGATTCTCATAATAATAAAAAAAACATGGTCTCTCTTATTAAAAGATCTACAGTGACATTTTTATTTTTTATTAGCGATCCCTCAATCATTACCTTCAATTAAACTGAACAGGTAGACTTCGTATTTAAGTGCGCATTTAGTTAGTTTTTATTGAAATTTAAATAAGTTTAAAATTCAGTGTCAGTTTCTCAGTCGTTAGTTAGTAAAGTTGTTTGTTTGCTATTAAGATATGGCAAATCATAAACGGAAATTACCTTTCTGAAAATAATTGTAAGCACACAATGAAAAACGTAAGTTAGCAAATGTTTTTTTCTAAAACCATAAACAAGTTCCCAAAATTATATTCTTACAAATTGAGACTTAACTGTGGCTTAAACGCACAAGAACAGCCACTTAAGTTGCGTTATTTAAATTTCGTTAATTAATAGAACTTATAATAGCATTATTATATGTTCTTTATAAAGTGTGATTTAGTTAAAGTTAGCCATAGCTTAAGTAAACAATAAAGTGACTTTTAAAATTTTTGGTTTTTACAACCTCTTGTTAAGCTAAACTAAAATTTTCTTTTGAAGTCTAGCAATATCAGTGCAAAAACCGACTACTTTTGCCATACTTGAGGACGCAGTGGCAACGATGTGCTTTGAATCGTTTGCTTACACCAACAACAAACAAATGCACAATAAATACGGCAACTTGAAATATATAAACTTTGCGTTAAATTTTAAAAATGAGATGAGCTTTCAATTAGCTTATCGGACACTGTAGTTTAAAGCATACTTGTAATAACGAAAATTTATTTATCTGTGGTACAACATCTTTACTTTAGCATATCAGACAGATATAATAAAAAGTCTCAGTCTTATTGTCAACTAGCACGTGACCCGCTACTTCGTAAGCGCAGTTTTAGTAATTTATTAAGTGAATGTGGTGCAAAACACAATTAAAATGAAGTTTCTACCTTTATTGGTTAAGAAATTAAAAAAGTACCTAAAAAGTACCAAAATGTAATTTGTAACCTTTCATCTATCCCCTAGGGACTTAAGTTTTTAAAAAGTATAAAAAAATATTCATATTTTGTCAAGACTTGTCGAACGCCGTTTGAATTATGTTTCTATCTTTATTGGTTCAGATGCTACAAAAAGTACGTAAAAAGTACCACTTTACCAATTTGTGCTCTTTTGTCTGCCCCTTAGGGTCTAGATTTTTAAAAAAAGTTTAAAATATATATCATATTTTGTCCTTACCTGTCGAACGCAAATTAAACTATGTTTTTACCTTTATTAGTTAAGAAGTTACAAAAAGTACCTAAAAATTCAAATATGTAATTCGTACCCTTTTTTGTGCCTAAGGGTTCAAAATTTTTAAAAAGTATCGAAAACATATTCTTATTTTGTCGATACCTTTCGAACGCAATTAATATTACGTATTTATCTCTATTGGTTCAAAAGTTACAAAAAGTACCAATATAGAATTTTTACCCATTTTTGAACCCTTTTTTTACCCCTCAACGTCTAAATTTAAAAAAAATGGCAAAAACGTATTCATATTTTTTTAGTATCTGTCGATTGCATTTTGAACTATGGCTGTACTTTTACTCGTTTAGAAGTTACAAAGTGGACCTAGGCACTATTAAAATTTAGTTTTTACCCTTTTTTAGCCTTAAGGGTCTCAAATTCTGAAAAAATGCCAGACACGGGTCTGCTTATTTTTTGAGTAAAATACGATCCTTTTTAAATTTTGTTTCTATCGTTTGTAGTTAGGAGATATCAACTTTCGGATATTCCCATATTTGGCCCATTTTAAGTCCCTTTGGGTCCGAATTTCCGTCTTAGTGGATCTAAACATAAGGAAAGGTACCCACAGTCCAAATTTCAGGTCTCTATCTCTGCGCGTTTGGGCTGTGCGATGATAAATCAGTCAGTCAGTAACGTTATTCCTTTATATATATAGATTAAACAATTTAAGTTTTGAAAAATTAAAACAAAAAAGTGTTGCCATATAAAAATAAAATTAAGCTTTTATTGCTTTTTTTGATTTGTACTTATAACAATTACATGCGTGTAATTGTCTATTAATTTTGTTTCAATATTTTTTTTAAATTTAATTAAAATTTCTTTAACATTTTAAAAATGATATCAGAATAGTTAATAGTATAAAATAGCAATAAAGAGTTTTAAATTTTAGATGTTTTTTTTAATAGAATGAACTTTAATGAATGACACCAATAACACTGTGCAACAGTAAAAAAATATACACAAGATTCGAAAAATCATCTAAAGATTAAAAAGTATTGTCATTAGTTTTTGTTTAAATGCTGATTTCAAAATCCATTAACTAAATATTCTTCATTTTACGAAAAAGTATTTTTTTCAGTTATTTTTATTTTAAATTATGGGCAAACATTTGTTATTTTTTCACCTTTTCTTAAATAATTGCAGGGAATCCAGACATATTATTAACAATATTTAGAAAAATTGTAGCCACTTTAAAGCTAAACAACCTTAATTAACACATCAATACAATATTAACGTTTCTGGGCACTCCAAACAGCTATGAAGTCCTGAAGTTATTTTTGCCCATATTATACATATACGCAAGTCAAATTGTAGCTTTTAACAAAATTTATTGATTTAAAAATGAATATGTATTTGATTCTTCTATCAAAATATGGTAAAATCCTATACTCGGTTTGAGATTGCTAAACGTTTTTATTTTAGAGACATTAAAAGTTTAAGAAAATTAGGGGACCCCTAAAAAACTGATTCAGATTTTGTTATAATGACCAACTACATTCATTTAGTATAGGTTTTTACATTTTGCGAAAAAAATTTCCAGGACTTTTTTTATTCTTTGAATATGGAGAGTCATTTTCCGAAACTTTTAAAGCCTATAAAAAGAAAACGATTACAGTCCCCAAAAAACTTAATACAGGATTATACTACCCTTTGATAGAAGAATAAAAAAATTCAAAGAGTTTTTTTTTTGTTGCACAGTGTTAAATATCAATATATACATGGAACACTAATGTACCGATCAAAGAGTGCTGACAAGAAACTGTGGTGGGTTTCGGAAATGAATTTCATTCGGATTGTGCCGCGGAAACAATTTTCCAATAAAAAAATACCATAAAAAGTATTAACTAACTACTAAGATTTAAACTTACGTATAGACTTTAGCTGACGAAAATGAAAGTAAAACCAAAAATTTACTATTTTTACTTTAAAATATAAAGTACAACTGCGAGTAAATATAACCGCAAATATTTCAAAACCCCTCATCATAACAATTATGTAAATTAATTTCAAAATGAAGAATCTAAGCTTATGAAATAATAAATAAATTAAAAACCGACCAGAATTTTTAATTACTCGTCGTAATATTTAGACAAAATAAAAATATAATTAATTTTGTGTAACGCACGTTTACTAACTTTTTTTTTGTATTTGGACTGCCAAGAGCTTGTCAAAGTACATCTTTTGGACACAAAAGCTACAGGATAATGATTTGCTATATAATTTTAAAATTATAAAAAACCCTGTAGACAGACAGTTATAAAACACCTTTAATTAATAACCTTAAATTAAGAGCAGAGTTAAAATTAAAAATAATTACTAATTAATTGTTGTCCGTGTCTTGACAAAAATCCTAAGTTTTGTTCATTTATTATGTCTAACGGAAGCTGACTCAAATCAAGAGGCTGTCTTCAATTAATTTAAATTAACTATCATTTGTTATAAGGATTTTATATTATGGTGATAAGGGCAATTATTTTAATTCTTACACTTAGAAGACGGGTAACAGGTAAATTTAGGAAAAATTAAATACAAAATTCTTTTCGTTTTAGTATTTTATACATAGAAAAAGGTTTTTATTTTATTAAATCCATTTAAAAAAAATTTATCAATTTATCTCTTATCACATACAAAATGTACAAATATTTATAGAGTTAAATAACATTAAAATAAACAATTGATTTATAACAAAGTTATTTCTTATCGTATCGTATTTAACAATTAAGTAAAGTTGAATATCGTTACCTTAATATGGAAAGGCTCTAACTCGTATATTTTTTTATAAGCCAAGATTTTCGTTTATTTTGATAAGTCGTCTGCTCATATATAAATCTCGGCTTAAAAAATACGAGTTATAGCCTTTCTATATTAAGGTAACGATATACATTTATAAAAACTCTTTAAATTCGAACATTATAGCTTCAGTGTGTGTATTTGTGTGCGGGTTTATAAATTATACTTTAAATTAATTTTGTAAATCATTTAAACTTTCTTTTTTAATATTTTGAAAATAAGAATAATTATTATATACTTATAAGTATTAAATGCGGATACCTGCCTTAAATTTTTTTTTTTTTTGTTTTTGGCACTTGTACCCCTCTGGTTTGCAGCCTTCAAATGTTAAAAAATCAAATTGACGCTAATTTTTAATGAAGTTTAAAAATAAAAAAGATTTAAAAAATCCACAACTTAAGTATAAATATATAACATTTTCCTAAAAAAATAGTAGTTTTTCGTGAATTACAAATGTTACTTAATTTTTGTTTTGCTTTTAAAAATTAAACACAGATGATAGGTGACATATTTTAAAATCTTATGCTCTTCAATTTTTTAAATGCTTTAAGTTATTTATTTAAAATTATTGGACCTTTAATGTATTTGTATTTTGGTTGCATTTTTTTTTTGTTTATTAGTAGTAAAGGAAGTTCGTTTTTTCTGTCAACGATTTATTTGAATTATTTAATATTTAAATATGTATAACTTAGTTGCTGGAGGTTAATTACCTTTTTTTTAACATTAAATTGTGTAGAAATTTAGAAACCATTTAGAGTAAGACTTATGCTAGTTTAACAGTAAATACATAAATACATTTAAAGTTTTAGTATATTGTGACGTTTAGTAAAAGGGACCCAAAGTGCTATTATTGATTTTAAAAGTGAAATACCAATTCCTAGAAACATTAACTTTTTTTATTAAATTTAACAACAACATATACACATCTTTTAATTATCTTTGGCTTTTTTAACAAAAACTTGATATAAAACTTAATTTTAATCGTATGAATTTAAAATAAAATAAAAAAAACCACCATCACAAAAGGGAGATAAAATAACTTCACATGTAAAGTTTAAAAAATTTTTTGAAAAATAGATCCAAATAAAAAAAAATAAACAATTAAGGCCTATTTTATGATGCCCTACATCATGATTTATTTGACACAGGGTCAGTATTAACGTTTGTAAAAATTGCATGTAAGTCTTTCGAAAGTGGCGTGCATATTGACCCATATTAATAAGACAGTGCAAGAGTGAAAAAAATTCACAGACGGAATAGTATAGGTTCTATACTACAAACAAAAGCATGTAAAATTCTTTATTCAGTTAGGTGAGATTGCTGGACATTCTCTTTTAACGGGCCTCAATATAAGTAAATGAAACATCAATACAATATGAACGTGTTTTATCATAGTATACGTAATATTATGCCAGGCTAGGATATTATTAAAATTATTTATTTAAACAAATAGATTCGTTTCTACTTTCAAAGTTTGTTAAAACTATACACTAAGTTCGGCATGTTTGGCAACCATTTTTTTTTTGCATCACAAATTTGGGAAAATCAGGAAACCCCGAAAAAAATTCTGTCGTCAGTTTTTATTCAAAAGATGCTTCAAATTTGATTATAACGCCTAACAGTGTTGAATAACATTGCGCCTAAGACTCCATTTAATAAAAATTTTTTACATGAACAATTTTTTCCGGGACTTTTCTATTTTGTGATTTGGTTTTCCAAAAAAAGTAAAAAAAAATAAATGTTTGCTCATATTTAAAAAAAAACAAGTGCAGGAACAACCCATTTTTTGAAAATTTCCTCACTTAAAATTAGATATTTACAGCCAAAAGACACTACTATCGTTCAAAGAGTACTGATGATGAAATTGCGTAGCTGCTTTTGAAAATGCATTCTACTCGGCTAGTATCGGTAGAAAAACCTGCTTTTTTCAAGTGAAAGTTTCTTTCAACATTAATGGAAAAATATGAATTTCTTCTAATAAAAAAAAAATTATATGAACTTAAGTCAAATTAAAAAGCAAAAATTTTTATTGTTAACAATTAGTTCAATTCAACATTATATAAAAATAAGCATATAAATGTAGAAATATTTATTAAATGGAGTCTTAGGTACAATATTGCTAAATATTGTTATGCGTTATAATCAAATCTGAATCTACTTTTGAGCAAAAACTGACAATGGAATTTTTTCCAGGGTCCCCTGGTTTTTCGAAATTTTTGATGCCCAAAAAAAACGGTTGTCAGTCTTACCAAACTGAGTATAGAGTTTTACTACTTTATGATTTAATGCTTTGAAGCCAAAAAAAATTTACAAAAGGACTAACACGTATTTAGGTATAGTCATGTTAAAAATTACCTTTTCCAGGACTTTAGGAGCTATTTGGATGTCCAGACAGATTGAAATTTTATTGATGTGTGAATGTTTATTTGTGTGAACTAAAGTGGTTTAGATTTAAGTGGCTACAATTCTACTGAATGTTAGTAAAGTTTTTGGATTCCCTGCAAGTTTTTTCATGGAAAGTAAAAGTTATTTTTTTATTTGATTTGAAAAAAAAATGTCCAAAACAATATTTTTTTCATAAAATGTAAAATATTATTATTTATTTAAGGGTTATAGCCAAATCTTAATCAGCTTTTGAACAAAAACTGACGACAGAAACTTTTGGGGCTCATAAATAGGAAACAGTCACCAATCTCGCCGAATTGAGTATAGGACTTTACAACGCTTTAATAGTAGAAAAAACCCCATACTGTGTACTTTTTGTATTTTTAAAAAAGTCTTCGTTTGCTGCAAAAAGTAATGGAGCAATCCAAAAGGCAGGACCATTTCTTATATTTAAATGTATAATTATGTCTCAATATATATAATGTAAAAACGGCAGAAAAATTTCCGGAAGAAAGACTTTCATATACAGAAGCCATAGTAAGATATGGACCGATAATGGAGAAATGTTTTGCAATTATTTCCTCTTATAAGAAAAAAGAATTTGAATCAAACTTCTTTAACATTAAATTCGGGTTTACTCTTCTATGGAAGGTAGCATAAATCTTCAAACCAAAGATCTTAAAAATGTTTCTTTAATTGACAAATGCATGTCTAAAGTAGGGCTTATACTGAGGCTTTAGGAAATTATGAACCGACCACAATAAAATTAAGGATAGAAATGTTTCACTAATTTAAAGTTTGGTGGGTAGACAGTTTTAATCGATTTGTCTGTTTAAATTATGGTAAAAGATGTACTTTGATCACAAAATGACATAGACAACTAGCAGGACGGACATCGTTTTAATCAGCTTAGAAAGTGTTTCTAAACCGATCAGTTAATTAAGATATAGCTCTCTTACTATTTTTGTTTTAAATGTTAATTCAATATTTCCAAACAATAAAATGATTTTTAGTTTTGTGATAATAAAAATGTTGCAGAAATTATATTTCAAAGCAACCTAAGCCCATAAATGTAATTATATGAACAGTATGCATTAAAATTATATTCTATCAAAAGATGGTCTAATAGATATAAAAATTGTAATTACTTCCATTTGTTATTATCTCCGTGTGGTGATCATTCTTTGATATAATCTAACATTTAGCACCTTTTATAAGAGCACGTTTCAAATTTAATATTTTTAAGGGGAAAAGATCAAAAAATTTTTATTATGTGGTAACAAACAATTTTCTTACATTTTTTTTATTAACAAATCTTAGCCCTCGTAAAAATTAGTTTAAAAATGTGTTATAAATTGCTTAGATTTAACCTAAAAAATAAATAAATAACTTTGATCCTTACACATACATATACATTTATATATATATAAATCTATTTGTAGACATTTTTTAAATTGTATTTAAAAATTCATTTCTTTATGTTGAACATAAATTTTCCTTTTAGTTTAATTATTTTATTTGCAATTAATTTAGCTTCGCTAGAAAGACCATAAAAGTAATCCTTGCTGTCTATATCGTCTTTAAAGTACAGAAGAAAATGGTCTAAAGTAATTTTGATTTTCTTTTTGTTTGCATTGCATTTCATTAACTTTTTTTTATAATTTTTCCTTAATGCTGTTCTTAATAAATTTGTTTTGTCAGTCTTTTTTATTTAAATTTTAAACATCAGCTTTGCTTTATTTAAGCAATTTTTTTCCTTCATTTATCTGCAATTAAATTTTATACATTTTGTTTTTATTTATTTATTATTTTTTGCAAAGACTTAATGATTTTAAATCAGTTTAAAAAAAAGGGAAGAGATAAGAAAAACCAAAAAAAATAGAAAATACAAAATAGCATTTTAATGAAGCTGCCTTGTTGTTTTTGATTAATATTTTATGACGAAAATTTTGATTAAAAATACAAATTTAATTTTAACAATTAAGTCAACAAATAGTATTTTATAAATGGATGCAATATTTAACTAACAAAGAAATAATATTTAAACTATAATTTAATAAAACACAACATTTATTAAAATATTATGGCAATCTTGCTACCTTAATATTAAAAGGCCTTAATTACTTTTTTGTACAACGAATTAACGGATTGGTTATAATAACATTTGGTGTAACCGACTTATATACATACAAGCAGTTGAAATTAACCCTTTTAAAAAATTTAATTTTAAATTATTAAACTTAAAGTACTGTTTTAGGATATAACTGAGATTTTCAGTAAGAACTTAAATACAACTCAAATAATCCATCTAGTGTTTAGTATTTAAGAAAACTTCTTTAACTTTTTAAGTTTCTCGATAACTAAGGCCTTTCTATACTAAGATAACAAAAAAAAATACTTTGCACCTAAAAAGGAATTTATAATTTTGTAATTTACTTAAAAGTCGATTAATTAAAATTTAAAAAATAATTTTTAAACAACAAATTTAAATTTAATAGAACAATTTGTTTTTTCTCTTCCCAAACAATAATATGGACAAAAGGATGAGGAATAATTTCAACATTTTGTCATGCATATTAAAATAAACTTTGCAATACAGGAAGGGATGACTTTTTTAACTTGTTTTGCTTTATGAAATACACATAAATAAAATAGTTTTCAATAAGCTTTTTACATGTAAAACCTTTTTAATAAAAATATTATTCTCATCCTTTTACACATATTTAAGCCCAACACGTGCTCAACACCCAAACTGGCTACAGAAATTAGGGAAAAATATACAAAATAAATAAAAAACTTAATGACAGCTTGCTTTGTGACTTAGAGATATTAAAACTTATGGAAATTTCAAAGAATCATGCCATAAACTCTGTTACACCTATGATTTTATTAAGAGTTAAAAATCAAAATGTCAAATTAGTTTTTAACCATAGACCCAAGACTATAGATTTATAAAGATGATGCAGTTTGAATATTTATTTAATTAAAGGCAAAGGGAGAGGAAAAACACTCTCCAAATTTTAAGAATAAAAATAAATAAAAAAAAATGCAATATAAGTTAAACAAGATCAGCAAATATTTATTTTTGCTGGAAAAAAGAATTTTGCAAAATGATGTACATATTTTGACTTTACGGGCTAAAATTAATAAAACAAGTAAATTCAGAATTTTTCTAGATAAGGCGTTTCGCGTTTTCTGTGACGATAAATTTTTTGACAATAATAACACACGTATAAATTGTTTTGCTGCTGAGATCTTATTTTCTTTTTGTTATTGCTATCACCATTAATTTCAATTTTCTAATATTAGTATACAGAATAGGATTTTCGCGTGAAAAGTCCTACTTTAAACTTAGCAGAACAATGTATAAAAGTACATAATTTTTATAAATCTATAGTCTTTGCATAGACTTTAACTAATCGCAACTATATGTATGTATGCTTATACTGCTTCCGCCCAAGCAGTAAATTTTGTCGGTCTCGTATAAGCTTCTAATTAAGGCAGACGTGTGTCGCTTGTTGTTTAAGTTACAGTTATAACAACCCAAAGAAATTTTCAATTTCAGACCAGTGTCAATGTAAGTGCGACCCATACTAAATTTCTATTAACATTTACACAGCGATAGCCGTGAGATGAGTCCGAAATGCCCACATTATAAGCGAAGGTTGGATGGGTTTAAAAGGAAATTAAAATTTTTATTGAGATTTAAGAAATTATTCAAAATCTCTGCTACTTATTTATTAAATCTTAAGCAGCGAAAGATTTTTTTAACTGCATTTTTAGTAGTACCTAGTGCTGTCAATTTCTGTTAACCGATTAACCGAAAACCCGGTTTTAAGCTATATTTTCGGTTTCCTCAATCCGGTTAACCGGTTTTTTATATCTGTGGAAATCGTCGATTTTTTTTATATATTTTTTTTGTGTTTACCGCACTGTTATCAGCTAGTGCTATTATTTCGCTGTGAATTATTGTTTAGTAAATGAAACTTGTAAGAAATTTGGAGAAAACAAGAAAAATATAATATACATAAATATATTAGCTGTTTTTCTAAAATTATGTATAATATATAAAGTCACATTGTGTTTTATCTATTTTTGGTCCTCAGAAATTTTTTCTAGTCACAATTTTTTGTTTTTCTTACCATAAATTACATAAAGTACAAATTTTGTGTAACAAATGCTATTTTTTAAGTTATTTTTGTTGTTGTTTTAATAAAGATGAATTCTTTTTTACGCTATATACATTTTGTAATTAAATGGGCGGTTAACCGATTAACCGGTTTTTCGAAGTTCGGGTAACCGGAAACCCGGTTTTGAAAAAAGTCGGTTTTTTGACAACACTAGTAGTACCTTAAAACTGCGCTATTAGACTGATAATATTTTAGTGCTTTTTAAAACCTTAAAACTTAGTTGTGATCAGTCATTACGAAACAACTTGCTTCTTAATGACTATTACTTATCGTCTGCCTTTTTGAGAAGTTTTTACTCAAAAAGTATTTCTATCTTGCAATTTCAAAGCAGCTTTACCAATCTTAAAAAGCAAATGATCTTCTTTCTTTCTTCTTACATGTAAAGTGATCAATCTGTTACATTAACCCTTAATAGTAAACATTAAATAAATGTCATTTAAGAAATATCTTATTTAAGTTTCTACTTGTAAACGAAAGTGATAAGTACTTGCCCCCAATGTCATCGCCATTTTAAAATTATGAGTTAAAGTGCTTATGAGTAAGTAGTTCAGATAATGTTTTTTAACATTTCAACTCATTACAAAGTAATGTAAATTTTTGCCGGGATATTATTTAATAAATGCAAACTTATATTAAGAATAATCTAAATTTTGCTTTGTTGATAATTTTTTTTACAAATTACCAAATAAATTATATATTTTTTTGCCTTTTTATTACTCGCTTAAAAAAATTTTGACTTTTGTGATGACTAATCAAATAAAGAAAAATTGATTCCAATTACATTTAATTTTTTAACCCAATATTTCATTTTATTTACCAAATTTCATTAAATATATTTTTTCTGCATTATTATAAAGTAAGGAAAACCTAAGCATTATTTCAGAATAAAAAAAGTACCTTTTTCTATTTTAATTGTTATTAATACAAAATAAATATCTTGGCTTTTATATTATTCCTTAAGAGGTAAGTATATTAGATTTTGTTTGCAAAAAGTATACCTCCAGTCAAAATAATGTCCGAGTCTTATATAGATAAATTATGAATTTAGAGTTCTTTTAAAGACGATAACTTTAAGATTTAAAAAAATATTTTATACACCTTAAACTAAGAAACAAACAATAAAAAACTAAAAAGCACTAATGGGAATGAGAAAATAAACACATTAATAACATAAATTTAAATATTAATTCTTGTTTGCAAAATAAAAATTCAAAAAAAACACACACACACAAAACGATACCAAGAATCTACGTTTATTTATTTAGATGAGATTTTAATGACTTTCTATGGGGCGACTTAAGTAAAAAAACGAAGTGTGTTGTCTGGGGTAGTATAGTGGAAGAATATTAAGGAAATGTAATGATTATTTACGAGTTCAAATTATAAAAAAAAAACAGAAAATTTATTTGCGCAAAACTAACAAACATTAAAAATTTAACAAATATTTAAAGGTTAAATTGTGAACTTAAACAAACAGCCACAAAAAAAATTAGAAACCAAAAAAGTGAATGGCGAAATGGTGTATTTTTGAAAACGGAAAAAATGCAAATGAAAGTTTCAGTTCATTTTGTTTAAGGATGAAAACTGTTTTCTCATGTTAACATTTTGCAACGTATTTGATTTGATGATGATTTGATATTGAAAATGGCTTAAACACATTAATGACGTCAAAGAAAATTAAACACATACTGTATATGTATGTATTACCCAGCCAGCAAAATAGTCCGATATCCATAACATTTCCATAGGAGCGTTAATCAAGATACACGAAATTTATAAAAATTTTTAATTTCAAATAAGGTGATTGAAATTAATTTTATGAAAATATTATGAAAAAATCAAAGATTTTCACTGACGTTCCTAAAAGATTGTTTTTTTTTTTATTTATTTATTTATATTTATATTTAAGGAAATTAAATCGAGTTATTAGTTGGACCAAAAATCTGGACATAAGTCTGTGCAAAGCCACCAAACACCTACGACAGAAACATAAGCACACCCCATGCGATTAAGTCGGATATTTATTAGAATTGTTTGATTTGGTTACAGGTGCGTTAAGTAAGGTGGGAGCAACTGGCCAGCTGACTTTTGTTTTCGTCCCATGGTTTCTCATAATCTTGTCAATTTCTAATACCGAAGATAGCATTAAGTCTACAGCAAATTGCTACATTACAAAAATGTACTTATATATAACGACTTTGACATGGTGAAGAGAGAAAATCAACAATAAAATGTGCTTTAAAATTGTAGCTGTTGCTACGAGGCCATCTTTTCGTTTTGGCATGATTTGGACAATGTCGGATTATTTTGCTAGCTGGTAATATAATCTATATGCATACATATGTAGTATATATAGATGGAAATACATTTAAAGCAGACACAACAGGCATATTCACACACATATATGAGTTAAAAAATCGTTTACAAAAATAACAAAAAAAGACATTTAAAAACACCTGCATACATTCAGTCATTTAGTTAAACACAAACAGATATTAATATATACAAAAGGTTATATGTAGATGAATGTATGTGTATGTTTTTAATTAAATGTGTATGTGTTCACATACATACACACACACACATTTTCAATGAACAAGTGACAGTTAAATGGAATCTTGGAAATGCATTTAAATTTAATTTTTTTTAATTTAATTATTTGATTTTTTTATTGCCAAAACAAATATGGCTTAAAGCAAACTTATAAGTGAAAACCCCAAAAGTTTAAATTTCTCTTAAATTAAATACATACATTTAACTAAGTATGCAGTTTCGAAAAGCGCACATCTTTTATGGTTAAATTATCGAGAAAATTAAAAAAGGACTTTCTGAAGGAAAGTGTCCTTTAAAAAATAATTTTTATTTATTCTGGAACTGAGAATTAATACTTAAATACATTTTTCTAAAAATAATAAAAAAAAAATTATTAACGTCACTATGAGACACGTTAAAAAAAATAGGGTCAGTAGCCAATAGTTAAAAAAAGGATAGTTTTTAATTAATTTTATTATCCAATAATATTTAACAATATTTTGGTATATTTATGTCACAAGATACCATTATTTTGTCACTTGTTGTGTGTTGTTAGCACTTTTTAAATATTTTTCTATAATACTTTTAACATACCTGTGGTGTCTGTGGCTGTGATACGGCTGAGGGTTCTGACGTTAATATCTGTAACCCAGCATCTGAAGGTAAAGTTGGGGAAGGTGTGCTACCAGCAGCTGAGGCCGGTAGTATGGCTGGATTTGTATCCAATGTATGCTTCGATATAACAACCGTTGTAGTCTTTTGTATTTTATCCTGATCATGATGTTCAGACGGGGATTTTGGTGGCCCTGAAGTGAAAGCGTCAGCAGCGCGTACAATTTCCAAAACCTTAAAGAAAATATTTTAAACAAAATAGTTCATTATTAAATTAAACCTCAATTTTTTAATACTTTTCAACCTTAAAAACAAATTTCTTAAGATAAATGTTTATTTTTCACTTTTATGCTAAAAATGGTAAAAAAGTATAATTTTTAAATTTCTAAAATGAAATTACTTTTTACATATTATTGCGAGAGCGTACATGAAATTTTTATACTGCTACTACTTAAATATCATAAAAACTCCTGGCAAAATCATTTTATTTTACACATAATAAGGTTGGCAAAATTTTAAAGTATTTTCTAAGATAACTTGGAAACAAAATTTTTCGTAAAGATTTATACACAAACTTCTAATCCTTTATGCACCCACATCACATACGTCGTAGGAGTATTGGATAGCTTCTCAGTCAGATGTTTGAAACGCCCAATAATCTATGTCTATGTATTCTTGTGATTGAAGTATAGGTTGCACTTTTAAAAAAGGTTTGAATTTAATTTGGCACAGATACGTTTTTTAAGCGTATATTATCCCGGAATAAGCATTTTGGGCAACAGCTTACTCGAATATTACTTCGTTTGGTTAGTTTAAACGGCATGGACCTGAAGACCCCATAAAGATCCTTTGGATCGTCAGAGTTACAAGACCCAAAGAACCGATAACCGATTTAGATAAAACTTAATCTTTACAAAAGGTTGCATATGTTTTAAGGTTTATGACTTTAACTATAATACTAAATGACATACAAATTTCCCCACGGAATAAGCATTCTTGGCTATAACTGAATTAAAAACTGCTCTTTTTCTCAAAGTTTTGCTGAGTTGCATCAGGTTAGTGTCCCCCTTTACACTGATCGTAAAGTGTAAATAGCGCACCTGTTAATTGAGGTATTTCCCAAAAGTTTTTATCTAAAATGTTTTCTGAAAAAACAGCAAAATTTCACGGATCGCGCAGTATGGATTGCAACGTTATTGTGCTAAAAAGTACACCTTGAGAATATCAAAAAAGTTTTGAAAGTGGAGAAGAGTTGTTTTAAAAACACTCTTGTAGTTTTCCGCATTCATACGTGATGTTAGAACGACATCCAAGTCCGCTCTCTTGTAATATGTTACAAAATGGCGGGCATAATCGTTCGAAGAGAAGGGACACTATTGCCCTCAAATGAAACCATTGTATTTAATGGAATAATATTAATTACATATTTAGTTTAGAGATTTGCATACTTTTTGTTAGTTCAAAAAGATGGAAATTAAATAATAAAAAGATGTTTAAAAAAAGAAACATATTTAGCAGCCACTTAACCCTTTAAAACTTGCTTCTCTATTCTTAAAAATTAAAAAGTTTAAAAATATACGAGAAAAAAACTCAAAAAAGCAAATGTGTATCACAAAAACTTTACTTGAAAAATAAAAAGATTTCTTTGACATTTTTCTTAACTCATTCGTGCCAAAGGTTATTTGATGCTTTTAAAAAGGTAAACTGTTTTTTAAAAACTTGAAAAATCTTTTTGCAGAAATTCTAAACTAGAATCAACAAACCCTTAGACAAGAAGAAAATAAGGAAACATTTGGTAAGGAAAGATAACACTGAAAAAAGGAAAAAAATGAAATATGATGCTATAGAAAATACTCTTAATGTTACAATGTAAAGGTGTACATATATACACAACCCCCTACGTACACATGTACACAGCCAGTGCTCGAACACAGGAAAATACTGCTGTTCAAAGTAAAATTTTTGTTGAAAAACTCACACACACTATTGCACTTGTAAATGTGTAGTTAGTGCAAATACAAGTAGTAACATTCATAGTAGTTGTCCTGACGTTAACACTTTACAACATCCTCGATAAGCACACAGACATCCAAAAATTTATTCACTTACTTTTTCAGGGGTACTTTTTTCTTTAGCGGAAGCCAAGGTCTGTTCGTTATTGTGGGCCAATGCAACAACAGCAGCAACTTCATGTGGCTGATGATGTTGGGCTGTAGTTAAACCATCTGTAGATTTTACTGTTGCCGCAGCTGGTAATCCTGTTGCTGCTGGTGTTGATTTTGTTGCCTGCACTATTGTTGTTGCAGAGGTGGGTGAATGAGCCAAGGCAGCAATGTTTGCTAACACTGATGTAGGTTGTTCGTTACTCAATTCATTGTTTGTTGTAAAAACTTCCAAATCCTGTAAATAAACAACACAAAAGAGTCAGGCATCAGACAGTATGAATTAAAGGAAGCCAAAGAAAAGCAAAATATATTTAGAAAATGTAGAAAAATATAAAAATTGGAAAAACATTAGAAATGCATTAAACTTAACTAAAATTTAAAACATCTTTTTCTAACACTTATTGATAGTTTTTTAAGGAGTCACGTCCATTTCAAGAAATAACTGAAAGTTTTGCCAAAGTAAAACAAAACAAGTAAGAAAGTTATATTCGGTCTAGTCCGACCATTTTATAACCTACATCACAACACAACTTATTATATATTGTATGCATGCGTTAATATATTTACCTAAATAATATCATTTATTTGCTGTTTATGAGTTTAAATGTGATTTTCGGAAGTTATACTTATATGTGACCCATGGTGAATTATGGATTGTTAATAAAGATGATGTATATACACAAAATTTCATGGAGAGAGATTAGGACAGTTAAATCCTAAAATAAATATTTCAGGAAGACATTTATATAACGGCTATGTCAAACAATTTATCAATCATCACCTGAAACTATAGGCTGGATCCCTATTCCACAAACTTATCCCTGCCAAATTTCATCAACATATCTTTTAAAAATGCGACCTGTCTTGATCGTGATTTTAATAAAGAATTTAAATTTGGTTCTGAAAATAAGAATATACTTTTTTAAAATAGGAATGATAGGAACTTTGAACAAAAACCTAAAAACGCACGTTATACCAGAATAATATGCTGTTAAGGTAAACATATGCCAAAATATGCTGTTATAAGCCAAATTTGTAAGAATATGCCCAAAACAAATCGATGCGAAAAAACAATTTGCTTTTGCATATTTTCGGTAGATCTGCTCATTACACTATTGGCTTAGCCCTTTGCGAGTGGAGCTATGAGGCAGAATATAAACGACATACTTAACCGGCATCTAATAGCGATTTCTGATTGTAGCGGTGCAAATAGGGTCGATTTTAATGCACTTAAGACATAATGTTATCTTTTTACACATAAACGAGCATTAGACCATGCAGCATCGTCTTTATTAATAAATTGTGCAAATGTTGAAAAAACAACAACTTTTGATGTGTTGGGCATGATAATCAAGTGCGTTAAAGCGGTGTGGGAATTACTTTTCACTATTTTGTTTTCTATATATTTAAACCAAATCAGACAAAAAATACAACTCCGATTTTTAGGCTGGGGCTCCAAACTCTATTTTAGAGGTAATTCCACGCGTACAGAAACATGCGAAATTCTTCCTCGGTGAGGTTGGAGTATTTAAACGCATCGATTAACTTGAGCGCAATTGTAACGTGTGATATATTTCACTGTTCTTTCGATACTATAATGGAATATGTTAAAAGGGAATCAAGAAACTTGTTTTAGAAACCCTAGATTTTGTCATGGTTGTGGAAATGTGGCGATTGACCTACATTATTTAATTTTTAATTTGAGATAAGATGGTACAAAATCAATTCTTACAAAATAGGACCAACATTTTTCAAAGAGTTGGTGAACAAATGAGAAAAAAAAAATTAATAAAAGTTTGCTTCATGGCTTGTGGTACGAAATGAGTCCTCTAATGAGATCTATCCTCCTATAGGAGATATCCTTTTTGAAAGTTGCCTCTGCACTTTTTTTTCAATTTTATTATATTTAACTTTTAAGTTATAGTTTTACAATTTAACTATTATTTAATAAAATAAAATTACTTACAAGTTTTAAACGGTCATCGTCGTCACGATCTAAACTAGATGTACTTTGGCTTTGACTTATTTCGGACCCAGTTTCAGAGGCACGGGAACCTAAAAAAAAGAGTTTAAAGATAAAAATGTTTTTTTAATGTAAAAATAGTTTAAAAGTTGCAAAATTGTTTATGTTGTGGAAATTTAAAAACAGAAACCCCTGTGACAGCGCTTTTTATGCCTTGAAAGAAGCTGTAACCCAACAGGTCTTAAGACTTGCCTGATCTGTCGGCTGGAGATTTTAACTGGTAGTAAACCTTTCAACCGGAGTAGGAAAGAGTGGGCTAATTCTTTACTTTCCTAAATAAACAAAATTAAATCTAAAGAACTGCAAAGAAACCAAATTTGAAATACTGTGTTGAATGCCACAAAATAAACTTTCGAAGGAAAAAATGTGAAGGCAGGCGCAAAAAGTGGTGACATAATGATATTAAAGTTGAAACGAAATGAAAACCAGACGAAAAAACTAGCTCCGTAATATAAAGAAATGGTGAGACGGACAAACACTTAATACTTGAAAGGGTTTAAGTGAAGGTACCCTCCTACTCAGAGTAAACAAAGACATATTACAAAGATGGCGAAAATATTAAGAAACGGAAATTACGGACAATGAATAAAAAGATAATCCTAATTAATCATCACATCAAGAATTTTTATCAGCATACGCGGTGCATGTCCCTCTGGTATTAAGTTCAGAGAAAAATTGACAATATATTCGACTTTGGATAAATGTAAGTAAAAGTAAACCGATGGTTACAAGTCGGGAAAAGTCAATTTTTATAATATTTTATTGGAAAACAAGCGAAGATGTTAAACCTAGTAAGTATCTAAATGTCAGTATATCGGCAGCTGAAAAACTGTATTTCTTCCTATACAAAAATTTTTGGCGAAAAGATAAATCTTAGCAAGTACCGAATTGAATTTTTTTAAATTAAACTTAATGTATTAAAATGTAGGGTATAATTGGTCTTAATAAATTACATAAGAAGAGTCTCTGGCTGGTAAAACCCTACGAGAAAGGAAGATATCAGTGCAAATATAAAACAAAGGCACAAGATAGAACTAGCTGGCGAAACTTTTGCAGGAAACTTCTACACTAAAAGTTAAAAATATACAAAATTAAAGCCCCTTTTTTTATTTTCCTACGAACTTGCTTGATTCAAACTAGGAGTTTTCTACATTCACAATAAAAAAATAATATAACAAAATGCTTTAAAAAGTAAAGTGATTTTAAGTACTATTATACTGGTATAACATAAATTTAAAATATAAATTTTTTATTTAAGAAAATGTTTCAATAACTAATTCTATTCCATAATAAGTATATGCAAGTTGTTTTCTGAAAATGCTTCCTTTGTGTTATTTAAAACAATTTCTATTTAATAGAACTTAAGAACTAAACTTAAAAAGAAAATAAATTGCAACCAACATAAAGAAGAAAATAAGGAAATCACAGAAATGCACTTAAGAAAAAAGCTCTATGAACAGAATCGAGCATAAAAATGTTTAACAAAAATTTGTGATTCTTATGGCGAAGTTTTTTCTAGTACTATTTAACTTACTTTGCTGATAAGAAATTTATAGGTGGTGCGTAGTTTAAACTATGCATTGAAATGGATTAATTTCAGACAATGCGGGCTAACAATGTTTCGTCCGCAGCTGATTTGCTAGAGTCGAAAATGGGGACTTAGTAGGAGCATAATCAATTAAATATACACAGCTATAGGACGCCCAATTTTACATTCGGATGGTGGACTGTAATAGAAGATCAACTTGCACTGTGCACATGAATTTAAACGCACTGCCTTCAGAGGTAGTTTCTCCAGTGAAGCCTAGGGAATCGGGAAGTTAGAGATTGAAAAAGCAAGAATCTTAAGCACACTTCCTTCGGCCCAGGACCAACTGGCTATGCTCCACCCCACACAGACTTTAATAAAATTTTCAGGTTAGTAATGAAAGGGTAGTCTCATGGAAAATTTTAACGTCAGGACTTATACAGATGATTTCAAAATGAATTTTAGTGTTGCATCCGGCGTCTGGAAAACTTTGGATAATTTCCTGCCTGATGAATCCAGTGTAGTTCAAACCGTAATATTTACAAGCATGTAATCGCTTACGTTACAGGATTATCCGCGGGAATATTGGAATTTTTGTTAACAGTCAGGCGGCACTTTTGTAACAGTTTTTGCACTACAAGTAAGACGTCGTTATTGGTCACCTAATATAATATTATCGTAGTAGTCGCAATTTTCCTGGGGACTATCAAGAGCAGGAACTTCAGACATTTTCTTAAAGTGGGTTGAACATTCATGTGCCTCGACACACATTCGACTTCCGCTTGATATGGGGCTTTTTCTAAACGCCAAGGCTCGATTTAACTGTTATTTTGTAATCAAGAGGATGCTTTAAGACTGCTTTGGTCTTAACTGGTAACTGACTGGGTGGTAGGTCAACGCTTAGTATACTTATAAAACCTTTTAAAGCACTTGATTTTTTTTTTCATTTTACAGTACCTAAATACTATATAGAGAAATTTAGCCTAGTGTGAAGAGTTGACTTGTTTAAAGAAAAATGCATAAACATCGTAAGTGTACGTCTTGACAAGGCAAATTCATGCCTAGACAAACGTCAAACTCAGTATAAAAAAACAGTATAAAAATACTGTATATTTTTATTTAAATTCTGACATTTGTCTAGGTATGAATTTGTCTCGTCAAGACGAACGTCAAACACCATATTAAAAAAAGGTTTTTTTATATATCGAGTTTGACGTTTGTCTAGACATGAATTTGTCTCGTCAAGACGTGCAATTAAGCTCCGAAAATTTAATCAACAAAAAAATTAATAAAAGTTAAAAAATGCGAGAAATATATTTTTTGCTCAATTCTGACCTTTATCGGCATTCCCAGCTTAATCTTTATAATTTTTATACTTAAAAACTAAAAAAATACCATTTTTTACCACTTAGAATCAATCCGAAATTTAAAAAAAAACAAGAAAGATTTTCACATTTATTTGAGACCAGTCGAATGCAAATCGAATTATGTTTTAATATTTATTGGTTTAGAAGACACAAAATGCACCAAAAGTTAATTATCAATAATAATTTTTAATCTTTTTTCTAACAGGTACGTCCAAAATTTTACCTTAAAAGTATTCATATGTTTATGATGCCTGTCGAACGCGATTAAAATTATACTTTAAATCTATTGGTTTAAAAGTTGCAAAAAGATTTTTAACACTTTTTTTTAATATTTTTTTACAACTTTAGGGTCAAAATTTAAAAAAAACGGCAAACAGGTATTTAAGACAAACTGTTGCTTTTATTGTTCTGGCTCTATTCCATATTTTTATTAAGAAGAAATTGAAATTTTTCGTTGTTAATAAAAACTTTATTTGTAAAAGCGAATTTAATACAAGCCAAGTAGAATGCATTTTCGAAACCAGCTACGGAGTTTAATCATCAGCAGTTTTTTGGCTGTAAACATCACCTATATAACTTATATGTTACCCATGGGTTTTTAAATAAATATCTAGTTATTTTAAATAGATTTTCAGTTGCTTTTACATTAAAAAAATTTTTTTAATGCAGAGAGGCAAACGGAAATATTTCATTGTGTAGGTAAAAACGGAGTTTTTAAATACACTATGCTTTTTCTATTGAAGTCTCTTTGGCAACACTTGACTAACGGTTAAGCTCTATCCATCTATCAAATGGATAAAAACACTTTTTTATAATTTTATGTTAAACATTTTTATTTTGTTGCCTATTTTTCTTTAAACGTTAAATGAATTGAAATTCAAGATTATGTTGTTATTTTTGCTTTTATTATTTTGGTTTAAAATTTCTAAAAAAGTGCCAGACACGGGCTCGTAGAATACGATACTTTTTAAATTTTGTTTTTGCCGTTTTTAGATTCAAAGATATTAACATTCCGTTTTTTCCTATTTGGGTTTCGAATTTCCCGAAATCCCATTTTAGTGAATATATACATCAGAAGAGGTATCCGTAGTTAAAGTTTAAAGTCTCTAACTTTACGCGTCTGGGATCTCCGGTAACAAATGAATCAGTCACTTATAAACGCTATTCCTTTATATACAGCGTGGCTGATGAAAGCTGCTACCAAAAAAATATAACTTTTTTATAAGATGTTGCACATGTGTCAACGAGGGTGGAGGCTATTTAAATTCAGTTATTTTCAAAACTTCATGAATTACTTTAATATATATTCGGTAATTTAAATGGCCTTCACCTTTGGTGATACATGTTCAACATCTTATCAAAAAGTTGTTTTTTTTTTTGGTAGCAGTTTTCATCAGCCATCTCGTATATAGTTTTGCATTTTTATGCTCTGAACTGTATTTTCCTATAACATCACAAATGTTTTAGAAATGTAGATACGTCTGTTCGCCAGCAGCATTTTGTGGAATAAAATGCTTGCTGAACAATCTCTGATGCAAGCCATCTTCATCTTTAAGCAAATGTTTATTCTTTGAATCATTTAAATACACAACAATTTTATATCAAATGTATGCACAAATTATTATTATAGCTTGAGCGAACGTGCATTTTTGAATCCGAACCTAATTCGAACACGAGCTTCAGTCATATGTCCATAGTTCGGCTGAACCCGAACGCAAACCGAATACAAATCAAACGCATACTGTTTAATGAAATAAAAAAGTTGAACATATTCGAATTATTGATTTTATCGTTGAATACAAACAAAAAATTACAATTATAAAATCAACGAAAATAAATTTATTTTAAATTTAATAATAAGAAAAATGTGTACAAAAATGCATATTATTAATGCGCCGGTAGTCACATCTAGAAGTTTTCCTTATTTAATTAAAAAAAAAAAAAAAACATTTTTTTTTGCATTAACGGAGCACAAAATACCTGAAGTTTTAAACATTTTATTTGGACATAATAAGATACTTTTGTATTTTTTTGTACAAAAACCGCCAAGCCCAGAACATCAACGGAACGTCACTTTTTAGCGAACTCCAAACCTGAAGCCGAACGTTCGGTCGAACTCTACAAATTATACCCAAGCATATGCGTGTTTTTTCCATAACAGACAGATTTAACTTTAAACGTTGTTGTAATAAGTATTCGGACTTTCTTTTTTCTTTAGGAAAAAAACTTCAATTGTTAAATTTGCTTTGCATGCACTTACCATGTCTACTATAACCAGTACTCATGCCACCAGCTGAGCCAATTGAATGAATCAAATTGGATTTATCATATCCCTTACAAACGACCAAATGGATTTCATTGCCTGCATTTCGTAAAACATTTACTGCAGCTTGATGTGTGGCACCCAACAAGGAGTTTCCATTTACTTCTAGCAAGCGCATTCCAACCTAAGAAAAGAAATGCAAATTATTGTTTAGGTTCTTGGTTTGTGCAAATAAAAAAAAATATTAAATAGAATGGTTACAACAATATAAAAAATAAAATTTCTATATTACAAAAATTATAGGTAAAAGCGACAAAGATTCTTTTGTCTTTTTTAAAGACACATGTTAAGTTTGGTTTAATTGAATGTATGTATGTATGTCTAGTAACACGTACATAATTTTAAATTTAATTATGAGAATGGGCCAAAAGAATTGGGGTAAATGTAATTACTTTTACAAAAATATTATACGATAACCAGGGGGGGGGGGGGGGGGGGGGGGGGGGGTGGGGGGGGTTTATGTAATTCGATTTGAATCGGATATTTTGTTTTAGGGTTATTTTTTAATGCGATGTCACATTAAAAGATTATTGCTATATAATTTGAAAGTGCTACCTAGTTTTAACATATTCAAATTTGGCATCATTTAATATTTCTTCAATATTATTTTTTACTACAAGTACCTAGATCTTTTGAACGTATATATCATGGTTTATTGAACAAGGTAGGAGGCTTTTATTTCCGCCATATGTTTTCCAGCTTGGCTTGGCAAATTTTTTATGTAATATAATGGTTGCGTACTGTGTGTATGTGTGTTCGCAACATTTTTGACAACTAAGCTAGAAATGAGCAACAACAATATACATGCTTAATGTTTACAGAAAGTTGTTGTTTTAGGGACGAGGTCACCTTCTTATTCCGCCATGGTATAGATCAGTGATAGGCACACTAATACTATCGCATTTGTTCCTGTTTATGTGCAGTTTTAGCTAATATTAATTCCATATTGTTGTTAGAGTAGTTAAACAAACAAGCGCTTATCATCCACTTTATTTAAAAATTCATCTGAGACTGACTTAAAAATTTCTAATGGTTTGTATACGTATAGCTAAGATAAAAGAGGGAATTTGCGCGGCGTTACAGAATGCCTGACTAGGGTATAGATGATGAAACAGAACTGTCGCGTGACGTTTTTTCCAAACAATTTGACGTTAAATCACCCTGCTGAATAAAGTTTTAAAATAGAATCAATTTTTTCCGAGAGCGATTTTTCATATGCTCACACTTTGGAAAAGAAATTCTTCAAACAATATTGTCAATATAGGGTTTATTTTTATCTCGGTGTTTTGTTTATTCATTTTCTATTTTCCCCCCCCCCCTAAACTTAAATAGGCAAGTCACTCCTTGTTTCTTGTGATCTTAAATTAAAATAAATAATGTATTAATTCCTTTTTACTGATTTAAACAAAAACATATTACTACAGATGTAAGCAAGTTGTAGAGATATTATACTCATTGCTAAAACTAGATTCACCCACATCTACTTGTACTTTAATTGGTTCAAGGGTTTTATAGTTTTCAAGATTTCTTTTTTAGAGAACAAATAAGAATTGATAAGAATTCTCCATAACAGTTGTTTACGTTTTAAAACACACACACACCAACACACAAATCAAGTTTATATACAACTAGTTGTAATATTTCAGATCATTATAGTTCATTGTCTTTAAATGCTCCTGGGAAATTGATGTTGATGAACATGTACACTTCTACAGTCACAGGAAGGAAAAACAAGATTGATATTCAAATCAAGTAAACAACAAAAAAAGTTGTATTCTTGGCAAAGCAAAAAACTTTTACTTTTAATAGAAAATTTATTTGAAAATTTCATAGATATTTAATACACAAGTGGCTTTTACCCTTCTTCTTATTACCTCAACCTGATGATAGTTGTTGTCGTGACACTAAACGAGCACTTGTTGGAATTCGTTGAAGAAAACTTCAAATTTAATTCAATGCAACTGATATCAAACCAGATAGTTAAACTTTTAATATAAATAATATTTAAGAAAATGCCAGAAGGAAACAAGTTGTTGAATTATGATTAAAATTTTCTTTCCTCTAATTCACAAGAGTTAAAAGATAAATAAAGGAAAATGGAAAGAAGAATAAAGAATCATTAGATAGTCGAAGTGAGTCACTAATGTAGAATGTTGAAATCTCAAAAAAAATAATTTAAGGTAAATATTATTTATTTTAAACGCACAAATTTATTTTTTAACTTAAAAATATGTTTAGAAAAGCGATTTTTCTATAAAATTTATAAGATTTAACTTTATACTTTAATAGGCTAATACAAGAAGCTATTATAATGTCTAATAGTCTAATTTGGTGGCCAACTACCGCTTAAAAATTATACTGCGGCAACAACAGTTTAACAGGAAGATGACAAAACATAAAATACAGGGTGTCTGGTAGAAGATTTATATTTTCAAACTTAAATAAAAAACGTAATAACGGACAAAAAATTTTATAAAAAGCATTTAACGATAGAATATAAAGGAGCATTTTATTATTTAAGCAATATGTCATCTAGATGTCTTTCGTCGAGTTGAACACCATGTTCAAAACGGAGCCTAGTGTTTTGCGCCACCCGCTGAAGTAAACTTGATTCAATTGAGCTGATTTTTTAATGAATATTTTCTTTTAAAACAGCAAGAGATTAGAGATTGCCATTATAAACCCTCCTTTTTAAAGTATCCTCATAAAAGATGGGAGTTAAATCAAGCGACATCTGTGGCAATGGGATGTCCCCAAAGCAACCGATCAGTTTTTGGCTAAATTTTTCCCAAATCAAATTCATAGAAACTCTGGCTGTGTGTACATTCACCCTATTTAGTTGAAACCACGTGTGTTAAGGGTTCCATAGATAAGCTTGCAGGTTTGGCAAAAAGAATTCCGTCGAAAGTTTTCACCGTTGACATTCGTCAACTGGCCTCGAGACTTCTCAAAAAAAATGGTCCAATTATCTCATGCGTGGATAAGGCACACCAAACTGTTATCCTGGGGCAATGCAATAGTTTTTGATTTTCAATCGAGGGTTGCGGGTTCTTGGAGACCAGTACAGCAGTTTTGCTTGTTGACGTGGCCGTTTAAGTGAAAATGAGCCTCGTCGCTTCGAAAAGTGGGATTTACAGCGCGAAAACGCTCCAACATCGTTTCAAAATATTTTTTTCATAAATCAAACTTACTTTATTTCAGTTCCTGAGCGATTTGAATTTCAAAAGGATGGAACTTCAGAACCTTTTTAAAATTTCATGAATAATCGCTCTTAGAAGTCTCAGTGAGACTGTTCTTTTCTGCATTGATAGTAGCGGGATTTCACGTAAACTGCTTTTAACCAGTTCAATGTTTTTGGGAATCCTTGAAGATCAACTGGGCCCTTGCCGTAAGACAAACGAATTAAATGAACACTTGGTCCATCAAGTATTCGCCGAATACCAAACTTTGAACAAAATTGCCGACGAGAAGTTACGTAAGAATCATTATTCTTAAAAAATGTCTTCACAGCAAACGCGCGATGTTTACTCGTGACTGACAAATCCGCACAGTCGATAATTTCAACGGCGCTACCCTCCCTCCACACAGTTTATTACTTTTTGAAATGATCGTATTTAAAAATATATGTTCGCTACCAGACACCCTGTATACTGTTGCAAGGATTACATTAATAAGGCTGGAAGCAATGTTTGCCAGTATCAAAGCAAACAACAATGCCACATACAGCTCCAGTGGTAGGTTTTAACATAAGTGTCATACACACAACCAGCTGGCATCTAAAACACTGCAGCACTAACTGTCCAAGGGCATAAAATAAAACTTATTTACGAAAAATTAAAACATGAACACACAGCATTAACAACATTGTCCATTTAACTAAAGCAACAGTTGCTGTTTTATCAACAGTAGCAGTATAAATATAAATAACAACAATAGAACTAATTAGCATTTGTTTTCTTCTTACCTTAAGCCTTCCATCACGTCTAGCTGCACCAACGGAATTTACTTTTGAAACAAAGACACCTTCATCCGTTGGATCAAGTGGATTGCCGCGTTGGCCATTAAGGCCACCCTTAATGTGCATACCAAGGCGTTCACCATCTGATTTACTAATGATAATTTCCTGTGATTTATAATAAAAAATTAAAAAGAGTTAGAAAGAGATAAAAGAAGACAATAAATATTATCATGTCCTTCTGCCTAGAGATTTACAATACAAACATAACTTGTAATGTTTCACAAATTTACGCTAAAATAAAAAATATATAGAAACAAGTAGGCAAAATGATTAAGTAAATATGTTTTGAAATTTCTAAATATTGAATTTAATTTAGCGTTATTGTAAAGAAATCTTTGGCTTTGAAAATCTAAAAATATCGTGCCTTATCGGAATCAAAGGATTATATTAAAAGGAACTAATCTTTAACTGATTTAAGCGAACTTACGAGAATTCCTTATCATTTTGCCGACTGTTTGATCAGTGTTTGGAATGGAGAGCATATAAGTACATTTAAAGCTACACTACTACAGTTTTTAATTTGCGTGCTTAATTACATTAATTTCAAAGGAAATACTTTAAATATAATATTTGGTTAGTAAATACTTCCTAAATATATTACTTAAGATGTTTAAACGTAGCGCACAGTGGTTAGATTTTTGACTTAAATTAGCCAGATAAAAAGAAAAACATTTTACAACATTTTACTTTCTTTCTTCTTAATATTCGCCAAAGTATTCGCTTCATATATATTTCATATATAGATGCGAAGTTGACACAAATAAAACGAAAAACAAGCGAAATAAGATTTTCTTTTCTCCCTATTACCGTAACTACGACTATTGTCGTTAGAAGGGATTTCAAGAATATATTCCCTATGCTCATAGACCCACACTAAAATAATATAAAATAGCCGACCCAGCCTATCCACGCCTTCCTAAAATGTCTGACTAGTAAACACGTAGTAGTGGGCGAACTGAGTAAGAGATTCCAACATTACCGCTTATTTTCCTGTTAAATATAAATGCAAATGACTCATAAATAACAAAATTTTCTGCCTGAAATGTACTGCATTTATCTGGTAGGCGATATTAGGAATTTGTTATAAGATCCTCCTAGTGGACGCAATGTCAGAACCGTCTGTGTAAGTCCTGGTGTAATAGTTTCTTACGAAAGAATGAGTTTAGAACCTTAAACTCTTTTTTTAAGTCCGTATTGGGTGTAACATACCCAGTAAGAAAATTTGTCTCGGATTCGGAGAAATGTTCTCAAGATAATCGCATGACCCTACGCTTTCGATTTATTTCAGCCCAATGACCTTAACCGACTGCACTACCAGCAGATGTAGCCGTTATATGAAGGCTAATAGGGACTAGGTTGAGAATTTTTTGGATTTTTTATAACTGTTTTGGCACATAAGTATATCCTTCTTGTTGCAGTCCATCATAACAAAGATAAAAAATTTGGATTTTCACATCCCAATAATGAATTTCGCAGTTCCCTGGGTGCGATAGATCTAAGCTTAAAATCATTTTCATTGTTGCGGACAGCACCAGTTTAGTTCTGTTCTCGTTAACCCATTACGTTAACATCAGAAGTTTTAAAAGCTCTATAAAGTTAAAACCCGTTAAAAATGCGTTATAATAATCTCTTTGTGTAGAGGAATTTTTGACTTAAAAATCACGAAATATTCTTTTTGGTTTTTGGTAGGATTTAACCCTAGAGTACGAACCATATTTTTTGTACGTTGTAACGAATGATCGTCGATTCGACGATGTATTATTTAACTGCCTATAATTATGGCTTAAAACCAAATACACTTTCTCAATAAATGTTATTAATCATTTTGGCTCCTTATAAGTCTATATAAAGAACTCGTTTAGTTTAATTCATATAAGAAAACAATTTATTTAATATTTGTTATACTTCATTGTATGTTGCACATATTTTGGAGATCATAAAAAAAGGAACGAAAAATTATAGTAAGCAAAACTAAAAAATCAAAAAAAGAGTAAAGACTCAAAAAACACATTCTATACTTTAAAAAAAATTGTAAAAAAAAAGTTTTAAATACCACTTTGAGCAAGAGTCACAAAGCTCAACTTTGTGCTCTCCGCAGATTGGTTTTTCGCATTTATCACACTTTGACTTTGTCATCCGGCGTTTTTGGTAAGGGCATGATCTACACATACTTCGTTTGTTTTCTTTTTTGTCTTTTCTAGTCAGTTGGTCATTGTTGTCGCTATTATTTGGAGTAACAATATTTGAAATATATGCTCTTGTTTTGCTTATCAACGTTGGCACGTTATACACGTTAGTACTAACCTTCGACGATTCGACGAGTACAAAACAAAAAAAAGCAATGTTCCAGCAAAGCGTATTAAAAAACACTACTACTTTCAGCAAATGTATATCACCTAGTAACAGCACACAAAATTTGAGAGTGTTACACATGCTCATTTAAAAGTAAGTTAGAAAAATGTGAGCGGTACTCGTCGAATCGTCGATCATTCGTACTCTAGGGTTAAATAAAATTTGACGTGCAAACAAAAACCTATTTGTAAAACAATTTTACAATGTTGCCATAATAATTATTACATCTACCTGAATAGTTTATGTAAAGGGTTAATTTTGTTAAAGCTTAAGGTATGTAATTTTGCATTAAAAAATATAAGGAAAAAAAAAAAAATAAAACATATGTATGTATGTGTAACAACATACATACACACAAAAATATATATGCGTTCGGCTTATCTTAAAAAAATACCTTGAGGCAGAAAAAAATAACCCTACATAACATTAGAATGTAACAAACTTGTAGGGTTTGAAACGAATCCGCTAATAACACTTTGCAATAAATTAAAACTTTTTGAACAATACAAAAAGTAAAGGGTGGTAAACCACTATACTCAGTTTGGAGAGATAAGTGACTGTTTCCGTTTTATGGGCCTCAAAAGGTTCGCAAAAAGAGTTTAAAAAGTGGTGCACAGAAAAAAACCCTGTTTTCTAAAATCAAGAATTTTATTCTTGAATTTATCCAAAATTTTTAAGTACGATCCGTACTTACATTTTCTTAAATCAAGCCTATTCGGATTGCTTCAACAAATCAAGCAGAAAAAAGCTTGTTGTTTTAATATATTATTTTACATTTGAAAACAAAGTGTCTTGGTGGCCAAGAGGTAACGCGCTTGTGCTGCAGTGCAGAAAGTCCATGGTTCGAATCTCAGCTTCGGTAAGTACAAAAAATTAAATTTTTAAATTGTAAATTTTAAGTATTTATAAAATAAAAATAAAATATAAATAAATTATAGAATTCTTCTTCTTTAATAAAGCACCATAAGTCAAAAAATGACATTTCATTTTCGAATTAATCCCGTTTACGGCTTAAATCAATCCTTTTTTGGCTTAATTGTGGCTAAAAGTAAGAAATTCGTACTTGGAGTAAAAAATTTCGTACTTGATTTAAGAAAAACCGTACTCACCGTACTTTTGATACCGCTATGGCTTGATTTAAGTAAAGTTTACTTAGTTTATTCTTTGTGTGTGTCATTAATTTTTATTCAAAAGATAAATAGATATTTTAACATTTTGTAAAAAGATGTTTTTTTATAAGGCATTTTTTATTTTAATTTTTTTTTTTTTAATTTTTTTAAATAACTTGCGGGGAGTCCAAAAATGTTCAATAGTAATTGCTCAATTCACAAGGTCTCTGTAAAGTTCTATCGGTTTATAGTATGATTATAGCGCCAAACTATATTCAGCAATATCTATTATAACTAAGACTTCATTTAATATTCTTTTTTTAATTAAAAATATATTATTCCTGAATTTTTTTATTCTCAAAGTTGGAATTTAAAAAGGAGTAAAAATAATCATTTTTGCCCATATTTAGAGTCCAGCAGCGCGATTAGGTAACATATTTAACGATCTTCGCACCGCTAAAATCATTTAACAATAAATATAGCGATTGTGCGATTCATTTAAGTTTTTTAACGATATTCGCTATCGTTAAAGTCAGCTGTTATCTTGAAGTAAACAGCAAAACTTTTTAACGAGGTTTACAATCGTTTTACTTGTTGATTTAACGGCAATAATTTTTGTGTTGTTCGTTTTATCGACAGAACGTTATTTTGTATATTTTATATCATTTTTACTATAACTCTGAGGTTTTAATCAAAAACCGCGTATGTCAATTTTTGTTTATTTTGAGTTGTTATTGCCATCGTGCTTATTTTTTAACGCTCTTTCGATGGCTATAAAAATTTCGAAAAAGATGGATCATTTCCAATATTTTTACCCAAATAACAACGTAACTTCTACTTTTTTTCAAAACGTGTTCAGAGCTAACGACATACTTATGTTGACAAACGTTATTGAAACCGTGTTTTTGTTTTCAATTATAAATTCAGTTTCGTTGTTTTTTAATAAGAAGAAAAACCTGGCTACTCAAATTTGGTTAGTCTTCTTTGAAGTTTATATAATTTTGGTATAACTTATTACGTTTTTAAATAATTACAATTAAGAATTACGTCAATTAAAATTTAAAAATATATAAAAAGTGTTTTTTGTTACCAACCATTGTAAATTAATTTATAAAAAAAAATAAAAACTTATGGAAAATTTTCCGAAAGGACATTTGTATGAAGAATAAAACAATCATTTACTAAATCACTACGTTAACAGTAAATTACGTATGAATAAACTTATTTTTAGTTTAATTTTTTTAAGTTTTTTAATTAACGTGCGGTTTAATTAACTAAACTATTTTTAAGAACAGGCCACTAAGTGAGAAAGATTACTATGAGAAAAAAGTATACTCTTCATAATTTTCGAATTCTAATTTTCTTTTCTATTTTTTTATCTGTATGTCTTTTTACCTCAATCTGATTTGGAAAATATAACTTTATTATTAATTCATACACAAAAAAAATCAAAAAAGGGGAATTAATTTCAAATGGTGCATATTACCCTCCACTTAATTCTCCAACTCTATCCAGGTCAGTTGTCCCTTATTTTCTGAAAAACTACTTTGTGGCTATTTGCTGGCTTCAATAGGGATAAAAAGCTCTAAATTTTACATTTTTAGACTCATGTGTCAAATAAGTCAAAAATAAATATAAAAATGCAAAAAAATACTTTTTGGTCACTTAGCTGAGTTCCGATTTTGTTTGAGTCAACAGTCCTTAATTTCATACTTTTAGATTCATGAGTCCAAAAAGTGTCAAATATTTTTTTGAGAGCTGTGAAATGCAATTTATATATTATTTCTATAATAATTGGTTTAGAGATTACAACAAGAACCCAAAAAGGAACGAACTCAATTTTAATTGCACATTGGCAATTTGATTGTGACAGGTGTGCCCATTTTACTCACGTTTTTAATTATGAGTCAAGCATTTAAATTTGTTACTTAAAAAACTAATTTTCTCCAGGTTAGTATGATTTTAATGGTTTTATTATACATACATACTTAGACAAGCACTGAGCGAACATTGTTTCGGCTCATAACGACTAAAATTTTAATGTTAAAGAGTTTTGACTTTAGAATTAAATTCTGTTAAATATTTTTGAAAACTGGCTTAAAGTATTTTTGATCGTATTTGAAACTTTGTTTTAACAAAAAATTATTTCTTTAAGAAATATCCTTAAGAAAATATGACGGGAGTGAGCAAAATGTTAAAAGGTAGGATAGATTATTTGGTATGTGGTCGTTTTAAACTCTTGCCGAACTAATAAAAATAAAATTTGTATCAACTTATTTATATTTCGATGAATTAAAAGACAAAAGCAAAGTTTTTTGAAACCATTGGCAAATTTTATAAAATTATGACAATAGGACATAATAGAACACCTTGTGAATACCCTTAATATTAATAAGAAAATATAAAATTAATAATACACAACGATGATCAAAGATTAATTTTCTAAATCTAAACTTTTGAACATAAAACAGAAATTATAAATGAAAAAAACATCATTTGAAACAACATCAATACAGAAACAAACAAACATACACAAATACATTTAAAGGAATAAAAGGAAAAGCGGGTAATACTTTTTAAGTCATGTAATAGGCTTACCTCAAAAGGTATATAATCTACTTGTATTTGCTTTTGTTATTTTGTAGTGCCAAACAAATAAGTGAAAAAAAAACAGAATAAAATGTTTTATTTGTTGTTGTTCAAGTGGTCGTTTAATTAAATAAATCGGCAAAGAAAAAGGAAAGACAAACAAAGTTCAAACAAAAGGAAAGCAAAAGATAGCAAAATGTCTTGCTGGCAAATAAATAATAAATTACAATAGGATTGCTAAAAGGCACGTAAAGCAAATTTCAGCATGAAAATATAAAGCAGCATATCGAGCTGTTGTATTTATAAAATTCGATAAAACTTATAATTGTTATTTTATTTATATTAAAAAATCTTTAAAAAATTTAAAAAAAAATAATAGAAATAACAAGTGAGATTTGTATAAAACATACCTGGAAACCAGCTGGTAGCGGATCGTGTTGTATTGTCAATTTGATTTCATTGCCTGGTTTAAGTAATTCCAGCACTGCATCCTGATGAGTGGCACGTGATACATCGGAATCGTTAACTTTTAAGATACGATCACCTATACGTAATTTGCCACATTTTGCCGCAATGCCACCTGGTACAATCTACAAAAAGACAACAAATAATAGGGAAACAATTTCGGAGTTATTTAGCAAAAAAAAAACAAATTAAAAAAAGAACAAACTTCCTCTCATTTTTAATTTGTCCTAAACAAGCAAAAAAAAAAACAAAAATAATACGCACCCAAACTTGATAAGTATTTTTTTTTCTGTTTTGTATTTCTATTCTTTTCAAACATGTGGGTGGCGTTTCTGTGTGGTTGTCTTTTATCTTTTTTTTATCATTTATTACCATGCGAGGAAAGGGTTTGTACGGAAATTGTGTAGTCGCCAAAAATGGCTTTAGAATTTTTTTTAACAAATAATAAATGTTCGTCCTTTTTGAAGTCTGGCCAAGCAAAACGTTTTTTTAAAGTTTTAAAACATAAATAGTTAGTTTTTAATATACATATATCCCAACTTTTTTGGCTATACCCAACTATAAATGACTTTTGAACAATTACTTACTGAAAATAAAATTGACACAAATGTAATCAAACAACCTCAAAGTTTACAAAATCATCAACAATTGTACACTGAAAAAAATCCATACAAAAATATACGAAAAAAACTTTTGTAGTTTTTTACGAAATTTTCGTGCATGTTACAAAAAAATAATTTTAAAATTATCAAAAGTAATAAAAACTTTTCGTAATCTTTATTTCCTTGATATATACTAAAATTTTGTAGTTTTTAGGAAAATATTTAGGAATTAAAATTTATTATTTTAAGTTTTTATTTGTTACTTATAACTTTTTTTTACTTTTGAATTTATTTCGTAAAATATACGAAAGAGTTTTTTACATTTCAAATATTCTACGCAAGAGTTTCGTAGTGCGAAATAACAAAAGTTTTTCTACAATATACGAGCGAATTTGTTAATGTGTTGCACAGATTTTTTAAGTGTATCAAGACCATATTTGCTTTGAATATTGATCATAGAAATCATGATCAAATTACTTATCAGGTCGTAGCAATGAGAGAATATAGTTCTAGCCTCTTTTACTTTTTTTATGGAGTTTGACACTTTTCCGGTCATAAAAGAGAAAATTCCAAACGTTACTGTATCAAACTCAATATTTTAAAAAAGAAAGAAAGCAACGACCTGATGAGTTATTTGACCATGATATAAATAAACATTTCTTGAGTGAGACCAGCAATTTCCCAAGCAATACAGCTTAAACAATAAGTATAATTATTTATTTTACAATTTCATTTACATAAAAATTGATGTCTAGTTGTAGCGTAATAAAGGATCAAACTTAAAAATTTTTTTTGCAATAAAATAAATAAAAATATTTTTATCTTGTTGTTTTTACAGTTTTTCTTTTGTATCTTTTTTTCATTTGTGATTTATAATGACGTGGCATTTTTGGTTCATGTTGGGTTAATGGACGGTCTACTCTACTACTTAATGTTTATTAGAGACATAAATTTCAGAAACTCATTTGTCCTGAATATCATATCAAAGAAAGAAAAAATAACAGAAAGGAAACAGCATTAGTTTTACAACTTTTACTATATTAACTGCCCAGCGATGACAAACAACATAATAATTATTAATTATTATTTTAAGAATTGCTAAATTAAGAGGTAAAATTTAAATAACTAAACATACATGCCCATGTATCTGCCTGATAAAATCGAATTTTCGGAGCCAAGTCAAATCTGACAGACAATGTTTTGGTTTCAAATTATCAGAAATATTTCTAGGCAAGATCGGTAACTAGGAAGATCGGATCTAGGAAGCTCAGTCTTTTGCCCCACAGAGCCAGGTATTGGCAGAGCACATGATCTAAGGTCTCATTCTCCATACAGTATCTGAGATTACAGTGACCAGGTAAAAAACTGATGAGAACTCTTAGATTTTGACTTTCAAGAGACAGAAGCCCCATAGGCTTACCTCTAGATGCGTTCAAGAATTTCTTGGCCTGTAGCTGTTTCAGCGTCTACGAACTCCTTCACAAGTTCGGATCTAACATCGTGAGCCACAACCGCCTTTAAGGCTGCCTAGCTGTCCGAAAAAATGTATATTTGAGTCCTCCCTACATTCCTTCTAACACATTCATCTCAGCCTGAAATATCGATGGATATTTACCCATCACTTCGGCCTTTCAGTAACGGGCCCCAAACACTTCAGCGCCAGTTTCGCCATTCAGACGCTTCGACCTATCGGTATAGCAAGCCTGAGACCCTCCCTCAGGCTGCCAGGATCCAATGGTCCAAGTGGTACGCCAGAAGATCTCCCTATTGAAGTTTCTATCAAAGAACTGTATTCTAGGATTCCCGGCCCTGACCCTAGAAATTGGATCATGAGCCTGATCTTTCGCTATCCTCAAATGTCCACTCAAATCCCCACTCTTACGAAAGTTTATATCCTGAAGACGTAAGATAGGGCAGGTCTATTTCAATTAGAACCTCCATAGTATCGGTTGGACTAGACTTTCTGGCGTCAGTAACACCAATACATACAAGGTTTTGAATGGGCTTTAGAACGTCCCTAGTCCCAACCTGCTTATTTTTCGGCCACCAAACAAGAGCCGCGTAGGTGATCATCGGTCTTATAGTAGTGTCAAACTACTAATGCACCATACTTGGTCGGAGGCCCTATACCCCACTTTCTGACAAGTGTAAAAAGGCCCTGATGGCCTTGTTTGCTACGTTCTCCAAGTGATTATTTCATGAGAGCCCATTGTCCAGAGTGACCCCTAGGTACTTCATAATATCAGAAAATGTGATAGTTGTTACATCCAATATGGGCCTTCCTAGTGAGACGATTCTTATTCTCATGAACGGTACCAAGATGGTCTCCATCAAGTGAATTTTTAACCCCAGGTCCCTTCCCCATGCAAGAGTAATGACCAATGCCCTTTGACAGTAGTAATCGTCCACGTACAAAAAAGTCCTGAAAACTAAGTCGTTCAACTTCTCAAGAAGCCCATTAATCCACAGATGAGCTGATTAAACTGCTTTCTGTGGGCATTATCGAGTGGCACGAATAGTCTCCGAAGGGTTACCTAGAGCGAAAGACACAACCCTGGAAGCAAGAATCCGTACTACCCAGTCAATTATGACTGATGGAGTGCCATTTTTTCCCATGGCGAAAATGGATCCGTTATACGCCCCAACGCGCGATGCCTATAACCCAATTTTTCTGGTCAAAATGCAACATTTTCATTTAGTTATTTTGTATATTTTTTTTTAAAAGAACATTTCAAATCGTCAAAAGTGAAATAAAAAAAAAAGAAAATGCTAATGTCCGTATATCAGCAGAGCAACAAAGATGTTTTAGCATTCTTCGAAAATAAAGTGCAAATGGTGTATTTTAACTGTTTGTTCGAATAGTATTTCCACTTGTAAATAAAAAGTTTAAAACAATTTTTTTAAAGGTTATTAAGGTTAAGGTCGGTGTTTATAAATGCTCATAAGCCAAGTCTAAAATAATAGTTACAAATGAGAAGAACGTGCACTTTTTGCATGCATACTTAAGAATTCAAAAATTTCGGTTTTGTTTATAGAAGTTTAAACTTTAAAAAAATTCAAATTTATTAATGATTAACCAAAATTTGATTATAGAGCGATACTTTTATTAATCTTTTCAATTACTTGCAATCCTCTATATTTGGTTAATTTTAATTAGATGATCACCGCTTCCAAAAATGTTTACCTTTCTAAAATATGACATCAAACTGACTGTAAAAGACTTTTATTTAAAATAAAAAATCGACGATTTTGAAGGACTATTGGAATATAAGCAGAAAAAAATTTGGATTTTTTGCACGAAGTTAGCAAAAATGGAAGGAAAATTTATTAGTGTTTTTTAAGTCCTAAAATACAAAATGGCTCAAAACATAAGATAATTAAAAAAATATAAAGTTAAATGAGAATTTCTCATGACTTTTGCAGCTGGTCGACAACTATTGGCATATAAACAAATTTATAATGAAAGCAAAAGGAGAAAGCGGCACAGCATTCATCATGTAAACAAAATGGAACAGACATGTTAGTTCATGCAGCATGCATGCCAGCCCAGAAAAAAAGGGGAGAGACTGGTTAACTTATCTATTGTTCTTCTGTATGGAGAACATGCAAGAAAATAGCAACTTATGTTTACAGGTTTTTCTTTTTTAAAAATAAAAAGAACAGTTTCGAAAATGCCTTCCAAGTGTATAGTGTTTCTTAAAGTTCTGGACAGGAAGGACACATTTTTATGTTTAAGGCTCAAATACCACGGAATTCACAAAACATTACATTAATAAATAATAACAAATAATAAATAAGCAAAATTGTGTTCACCTTTTTGAAGCAATATAATTTTAGTCAAAAAACTTGAAGATTTGACCAATGTGCAACGTATACAGTTTGGCAAATCTTGCCCTTAAATTAAGACAAATTGTGGTGCTAGGTATAACCATGTCAGGCAGGAGCGACTTTAAGTTTTTGACTTGTTTGAATAGAAATGCCGCTATTGAATTTTTTTAAGATCGGTTCTTTTATACTATTTTAAATTTTTAACCAAATATGTTTAAAGAGTGCAAAGTGAAGTCCTTATTGCTCTTTAATAAAATAAAACATTTTCATAATAATTAATAGAATCCCTGCTTGCAAAAATTGTTATAAAATTTCTTGTAATATAAAAAAAACAAGAAATATTTCAAAGGGTTTACAGGGTTTGAGTAAACTATGCAACAAAATGACACCGTTTTACCCAAGTCTTTGGCACTACGGCTATAAATCGTTTTGGGTTTTTAATAATATATGATACTTGTACATATTAAAGGCAACATAGCTTTAACGTTATAATAACTATCTAAATTGTAAAGATTTAAAAACACATACACCCGTACAGGCATTCACTTGTAAAAACCAATTACTTTACCAACGCTTTATTGGATTTTGTTTTATAATTTATGGCAGTCATCGCGCTCATTTTTTTTAAGAAAAAATAAATACTTTAGCCAAAGATTAATAAAAAAAAAAACAATTTTTGTAACAAATAATCGAAAGAAGAAAAACAAATATGTTACAGAAAAAGTTACAAAAACATACAAGGACGTACATACTTACATACGTCGACGATATTAAATATTTAAGGTAAAAGTTTTTCTTCATACAAGTTAAAGCAGTGAACAAATATCTATAGCCAAAAGGTGAATGAAATGAATTGTTAAATTATCAAAATGCTGTGCAGACAAATGACAAAAGTTTATTAAAGAAAACGCTTGAAAAAAAACCAAAGAAAAATATGTTGGCAATAACAACAGCCACGATACGCACAACAAAAGACTAAGAAATAAGTTTAAAACTTTATGACAACAGAACAGAACAAAATGAACTCAGTTGACTATAAATTTAAAATTTAATTTTAAAAAAGAGAGACAGCAAAATACTTTACAAACATAGTTATGCTTAGAAGGAAGCATTTCTTAAGGACTTTCTTCTAACAAAGAATTCAAATAAAGGTGGTTGACTACAAAATACAAAGCGAAGTGTTATACACATAAACAATTGCTTAAACCAAAAAAGTTAAATTCTTTTTAAAATTGTTGCAAGGAATTGGCAAAAATAGTTAGTTCTGGATTTTGTTTAAGAAAACTGTTGAGTAAAACGAAAATGCAGCAAAAGCTACATATATTAACTCAAGAATAAATTTTATAAAAATATATTTCTACCAGTCTGGGGGTTGTGGGTACGGTTCTCACCAGAGACCCTGGCAAGTCTGCTACATTCTTCTGTTCTTTCTCTCATATCCTTCTTTAAATTTCTTCTTTCCTTCCATCTCAACCTATTCTATTTGCCTCTCCATGTAACACAAAGGGACCGAATTAAGCGGACCCAAGTGGGCTGTATCCTTTCTTTCAACGGCCGCCTGTTCTACCTAACCTAACCTATTTCGATAATCTGCATGAAGCTAAAAACACTTTTAATATGTTTTAAAAAGAGTCCAATAAAATATTATTAAAGTTTAAAAAAAGTAAAGTAATGAAAATTGACATATTCTCGTAAGTTCATTTTAAGGAATGATTTTTAAAACCAATTTTAAGTTTTCACTTTGAAGTTAGAATAAATCAATGATGACATTTTGTAAACTTTGTGTCAAAAAAACTATAAATTAATACTTACATGCGATATAAAAATACCCGGCTCTCGAGCTCCAAAGGGAACGCAGGAATGATCGGTGCCACCAATTATGCTGAAACCTAATGATCCCTGGTTTTTCGGCAATACCACCTCCTGTAAATAAGACAAACACAGTACTTTTATTTTCTTCCATTCATGCACTGCCAATTTTTCAAAAGAAATTTATTTACAAAAGGATAATTGAAAAAAATATTGAAAAGCATACAGGAATTAATAATTTCGAAACCAAAAACCAATGACAGGACTGAAACAATGTGATTAAAGATTAATTAGTTTATCTGCCTACTTTGCATGATAAGATGAACTAATGTTATGATTAATGAAAACATAAAGTAAAATAAGCAGATCCTTCTTTTTAATTATTTTTAATTATATACTTAAGTCTGTTGCAGGTATAAAAGCATTTGCAAAAAGTACAATTAAATTCCACACAAACTAAAAGCAATTTACACTCATATAGTTTTATACATTAAAAATAATAAAAGTTTTAAACTAATTTAAAGCCAAATTAAATACATACAAACATTTGTGCACTTCATAAAGCATATTTAGTACATACATACAAACATATAAACAAAAAAAGAACATTAAAATAGTAATTGAGTATTTAATAAACCCATAATATTAAAGCAACAACAACAAAACATAATAAAATAATAAACATTTTAAGCATTTGATTTAAAAGTGTGTGTGTGTTTGTGCATGTATTACGTGTGTATTAAGTGATAAAAATAACTATAAAAACATTAAATAAAATTTATTTACAAAAATAAGTTGTAAAACTAAAGTATCTTTTAACTAGATAGTTTCAAGAGGAAGTTTTATTTATTGTCCTGATAAGCAGAAAAATGAAATTTTATACTTTTACGAAAGCATAACAACTTTTCACTTTTCCTTTTTTTTTTTAATTTTACTAATGTGTGTGTGTACCACTGTTGCCAAGTTAGGATTTTCACCCTAAATTAAAGGTTATTTTTAGTGTTTAAGTCTTATTTTTGGCTTTTAGAGTTTTTTTAGGGGGAAATTTAGGGTAGAAAAATTCGAAACTTTTGGATTTGACAATGTTTATAATTGGATTATTTTGTAATTCTCTTACTTTTGTTAAAATTGTTATCTCTTTTTTAAATTTTGTTAGTAACAGCAGTATATAAAATCCTTATAAAGTTAACTACAGCTTGAAATATGGTAAGAGTGAGGAAGTTTTGTTCTTTTAGAAATTTTAAAAGGAATGGTAAAGTGAATATAAATTCAAAGTTGTCGAAAAGAACTTGAAGTACAAATTGAGGAATATTATTTTTGGATTTAGGGTGGCTTGCTAAATTTGATTTGGCAACACTGATGTGTACTTACTAAGTTCATATTACATCCTTAAAACTAAATTAAACTATTTAAGTACATTACATTGAACAAATAAATAAAAAGTGAAAAGGTCTCTAGTAAGTTAGGCTGGTTAACTTTGGCTCTGTAAAATGGCATTTAAGGTATGTTACAACCCTCTAAATAATTTTTTTTTTAAAAACGCATCTTAAAAAAATAAAATTAAGCAAGTATAAAGAAGATTTACACTTATTTTAATTGGTGAAAATAGTTTTTTAAACCAAAGAAAAATCAATATTTTTAAATCTTTAAATAATAATGTAATAGAAAATAATTTAATTTTTTACTTCAGGTATTTTGGCTAAATGCAGAAGACTCCTGATGCAACGATCTAAAAAACAATTTAATATCCACCATGGTACAATTACCTTACAAGGTATATTCGTTTTAACAGCCGACTATTTTTTGCTCGAGTTTGCTTACTCGTTCAAACTGTCAAAACAGTATAGTATGGTTTCCTTACATTAAGGACGTTGTTTTTACAACAACTTCATAAATTTGGGATCGTGATATTACCACCATGGTGGAATAAGAAGGTGGGAACTTCCCTAAAGCAACAACTTCCTGTAAAATTTCAGCATGTATTTTGTTGTTGCTAATTCCAGCTTGGTTGTCGAAAATGTAGCGAACACACATACACACAGTATACACAACCGTTGTATAACATAAACAAGTGTCCAAGCTAAGCTAGAAATCATATGGCGGAAATAGAAGTCAGCTGATCAGTTATTCCTACCTTGTTGAATATACCTTGTTATCAACCTTGTAAGGTAATTTTACCATGATACAGTGTTGCCACCTTAGGTGTAATTACACATTTAATGTGTAATTTTTCATTTCATGTGTAGCCCATGTGTAGCTGATTGCATGTGTAATTTATGTGTAATTTAAAACTTTATGGATTTTGAGCACTATTTTTTTTTTTAATCTCAATATAAACGTGATGCATTTTACTTTGTTTTTTTTTCGTTTAAATTACTATAAAAAATAGTATGAACTTTTTGTCTTGTTTTTAACCGTAATTTTTATGAAATAAGAAACAATGAATCATTAATTAAGAAAAAACTAAATCGTTTTTAAACAAAAAAAAATTATTATTTAAAAAAAGGAAGGCAAGTGTAATTCGTAATTGAATGTGTAATTTTGGCATGATCCATTTGTAATTTAACATTTTGTTGGTGGCAACACTGAATTGATATTAACCTGTGTTGTTGTTTTATTTTTGCAGTTCGCTCTCTTTTTAATGGTTTTGTTTTTAAAAAATGTAAAGCCCGATTAATGCTCGGTCCCCATAAAACACCCTCGGCGGGCATTAGTTGGAATGATCCCTAAATGTATGCTGTACTTTAATGTTTTTTTTCTTTTTTAAACCAGCTTTTACTAGTCCCTATAAATGCAGTGCATTGTGTTGGAAACACGAAAATAGAAGTAGTACGAGCATTTGTAGACTTTTAATTTAAAATTTTCGATAATAAAAGTGACAGGAAAGACATCTTAATAAAGTTTATTCCACATGCAAACTATGCAAATGAAGAACGAATTTTTAATTTTTTAAGTGGTGCTTTTGACTGGTCAATCGACCACATACGATATACTCTTCTTGAAAGACCCATATCCTGTACAAAGTGCCGGGACTCAGGAATAAGTTGAATGATGGCTTTAGAGATCATTTAAATAAAATATTGATAGAATCTTATTAAATATTGTCTGAAAAAACTATAGTTTAAAAAAAACTGTTTCTTTCAATAAACATTTGTGACGTTTTTTCTGTGTATATTTTTGAAACTTTTACTTTATTGTTTAATTAAAGAATATCTCAAAATAATGTTATCCTTAAATTATTTTTATTCATTTATTTCAATATCTACATATGTAAGTATGTTCAGCATATATGACTCACATATCAATGATATATACCATTGAAACAATATGATGACTACAATGATAAATGATATGATGTTTGTTGGAGCTAATAAAATGTTATGAAGATAACTTTTGTACCGACTTGTTGACAAATGTGATACATAAGTGTGTTTGAAAGTTTATAAGAAAACTACTTAAGACTGCATACTGTGATTATTACATTTAGTGCTTTTATAATCATCATATCTATTAAGCTGCCATAAACTTTAAAAGAAGCTGTCAGTTTACAGACAGCATTCATTCATGCATTTAGTAAAACAGTCAGTCAGTCAGTCAACATTTTCCTCTTTTTTGTTACGAGCACGAAGCCGTAAGGAGGATTATATACTGCTCGTATACAATGGCATAACAATTGCATTCTATTTACGTCAAATTTTTCCTCTCTTTAATGTAAATTTTACATTTTCTAGATTTTTGCAAGCAGAAAATGAATATGTTCGTCTGTATGTAAGCATTTTGGCCTACAATGTCTGTTACTTATAACCACAAATAATAATGAAAAATTTTGTTTCATAAAGATTTCTTCATTATCATTACGATTGTAATCTGTGTGCCACTTTGCTACAATGCAAGTACTTAAATATCATGTGTAAACGTAAAATGGTTTGAAGTTAAAGTTAACATGAAAATTTCATTTGTTAACGATAATGTTGATGACGGACGACATTGCTGCTGATGGCTGTGAAGAAGTTTTTGATGAGTGTGGCAAAGAACTTAAACTTGTGCTTTCTTCCTTCAACACATTCGGTATTTGTGTTATTTAAACACTTTAATATTTTTATTTTAAGATAAAAACACAAGTTATATTGAATAAAAATTTTTTTTAACAATTTAAGACGATATAGAAAACTTGGAGAAAATAATAAATGTAGAATTAACTTGTATGGGGTTAAATGAAATAACGCTTGCAGAAACATTGAGTCAGCTAAACTAAGAAAAATAGTTTTTTGTAACAATAATATCTCGGATGCAAAAGCTTTTTTAAAAAGTTTTTAAGTAGAAAATCCTGTTCAACGTTGTAGTTTTTTGGGCTTGCAAAGCTCAAAGGACGAGTGGTAAGGCATTTGGTTATCAAAACAAATATCTGTGGTTTTCATGGAAAACCGCGTATGTCAATTTTGTTTGGTTTTGAGATATTATACCATCTTGCTTAATTTTTAACACTCTTTCGATGGCTATAAAAATTTCGGAAAGAATATGGACCATTTCCGATATTTTCACCTAAATAACAACGTAACTTCTATATTTTTTCAAAATGTGTTCAGAGCTAACGACGCATGTTGACAAACGTTGTTGACACCGTATATTTTCTTATAATAAGTGCAGTTACTCCATTTTGGTTAGTCTTCTTTATAGTTTATATCATTTCTGTTAAACTTATTACGTATTAACAGTTACACAGAAAAAAACTTTCATAAAAACAACCAAATTTTGAATACAATTAATGTTTTTTGAAAAAGCGCCAACAACTAAAATTGGAAAAAGTTTTTTTGTTACCAGCCATTAAATTAATTTTTAAAAAATATTAAAGCCTATGGAAATTATTTCAAAACATTTTGTATAACAAAAACAATTGTTTAAAATTTTAGGTTATAGATAAACAATTTCTTATAATAACCTGATATCTGTTGCCATTTTTTTCTGCGTACAGCAACAAACATAATTAAACAACAAATCAATGATTTTGCTTTAAATCTCTAATAAACCTATGGTATACCCTACATCAAAATTTATTTTTTATTAAGTTTCAGCAGATGTTTGCAAGATAAGGTTACTTCGGCAGCGTATCTTACATTGGACCTGGGGTAAATAACGAAACGATGATTTTAGATATCGGTACGAGAGTTGGTGGGTTAATTTTTTATAAATAAGCAAATGTTGAGGTGATAGAATAATACTTGTGGCATTTACAGCTCCAAATGTCTATTCCGAGAAAATATTTTTGTGATTACTTTAACACTAAATTACGTTTGAAGTAGTTTTGTATAAACCAGCACCTAATAAGCTACTTCGTAAACGCGGTTTAATTAACAAAATTTTTTTTTAAGCAGAGTAACAAGTTCAAAGGAGTCCTATAAAATGAAAAGTTAAGTTTCCAAAAACTTTAAATTCCTTTTTTGAATGAATGTATTAAAATGAATGAAAGTTCTTTTTGTCTAACTGTAGGACTCTTTACCTCAATCTGGCTTGGAAAAATTATTTCTACTCGGCTAGTATCAGTAGTAAAGAACCAGCTTTTTTCAAATAAAAGTTTTTTTCAACATTAACGAAAAAAATATTAATTTCTTCTTATAAAAAGAAATTATATAATGAACTTAAGCCAAAATAAAAAAGCAAACATTAGTTCAACAAAAATAAAAATAAACATTTTATTTTTTAGTCATAAGCAAAACAAATCAAAAAGATCCCTATAATTTGAAAGGTGCATGTGTTTTATCCTTTGCCTGATTCTTTAACTTAATCCAGGTTAAATGTCACGTATTTTCTAAAAAAAAAGATCAAAAACGTACAAAATAACACAAAAAATAATTTTTGACCACTAAGTGGCTTAAAGCTTTGAGCTTTATATTTCTAGATTTATGTCTCAAAAAAGGCAAAAATATATAAAATACAATACGTTTTGTTGATTCAGCTGACTATCGATTTTTGTTGAGTCAAGAGTTCTTAATTTCATATTTATAGATTCATGATCTCAAAGAAGGCAAAAAAGTATCAGATATTTTTTGAGAGCTGTCTAATGAAATTTTTATTATGTTTCTACATTAACTGGCTAAGAAGTTCCAACAAGTATCCAAAAAGGGACGATAATATATTATTTACCCCCTTTTATCCCATAGGATCCAAAGCTTAAAAGAAATAATTTTCAAATTTTTTAAAGCTTACGAAAATTATTTGGATTGTCTATTTTACTCACATTTTTTGTTATAACTCAAGCATTTCAATTTTGAGAATTAAAAAATGCTAATTTTCTTCAGGTTAGTATGTTTTTAATGATCTTATTATACTTATGTAGGTAAGGAGCACTAAGCGTACATTTTTTTCTGCTCCTAATGACTAAAATTTGAATGTAAAACAGTTTTGACATTAGGATTATATTGTGTTAAATATATTTGAAAACTGGCTTAAAGTATTTTTGATTGTATTTGAAACTTTGTTTTAACAAAAAAATTATTTCTTAAAAAAATATTCTTTAGAAAATGTGACAGGTGTGAGCATAATGTTAAAAAAGAAGAAAAGATTATTTAGTATGTGATCGTTTTTAACTCTTGCCGAACTAATAAAAATAAAATTTGTAGCAATTTCGATAGTTTTATTTTGTTTTTGATGCGAAAATATCGATTTGTTAATGTGTGTGTGTGCATTTTCAAGCAATAGTTCTGCTGCTTCCTTGGTTAAAGGGTTGAGAACCTACGACCGTGGAGATAGAACCGGGTCAGCACAGCCGAAAAGAAGAGCACAACAGACTTACCCATTTTTAGCCGGTTTACATGGAATAGCCCATATGTTACTATTTTTATTGATTTAGAAAATATAATTTAACCATTTTATACCTTTAAGAGTTAAACCTTTACACCTTCCACGCCCTAAGATAAAGTCTGTCATTAACATTGTTATATATACAAATAAATATATACATATGTATATATAATTTAAATTATAATATTTAATTCCAGATTTATTTACCGTTTAAGTCCTTTAAAGTAATTTTTAGACATATGAAACAAATGTAAATTGTTTTTTGTAGGTACAGATAAAACAATCAGCTTATTTTTTTTGCCAACAACTTTAAAATATTGTGCAAAAATTTTAATAATAACAACTTATGTAAATCTAAATTGTTATCATTTTTGTTCACTAAGAACCCCATGCCTTGACATTAGTTGTTTTATTTGCACACACTTTTAGTCTCCCTATAACTTAGGGTTTTTTAACCTTCATTAGCACCTAGCTTTTAGAGGATATTTGCCTAAAATTTTTATAAAAAAAATTGTATGGCATACATTAACAGAATTATAAAAAGTTAGCCTAAAAAAATTCAATACATAACTAATTTTTTTGGCTCTCCTAAAAAATTTTAATTTTTAGACATACGCGGTTTTCAATGAAAACCACATACATACATATATGTTTTTTGCATTAGAGACTTTCTTGCCTCTGGAAATTTCAATATAAAACCCGTTCTAAAGTAATAAAATGTGGTATGCTATGTTTATTGTTATGTCATATCATATGAAAAGCTTTAATAATTTTTAAGGTTTCAAGTTAAAATGATGGACAGTTCTTAATCGCTTCGAAAATAAGTTCGTTGGTATAAATTAAATAGGCACGTCTTTTCTACAAGGTGTTCTATTTTGTCCTATTTCACAATGGTTTACAAAAACATCACCAACTATTGGACACTCGGCGCAGGTTTCAGTGAAATTGTTATGACAATTTAATAAACATACCATACGACATAGTGTTTTTTAGTACTATTTTTGTATAAAAGACGAAAACAATGTTTTAAGCCATTGTGAAGTTTTATAACATTATGAAAATAGGACATAATTAAACACCTTGTGAATCCCATAATTGCTTTAATATCTTACATGTTTTATTTTATTGTTTCTTAAGACATTCAATACTTCTCCTACTTTCCAGGTACCTGTTTTTTACATTACAGAGTTGAAAATGTTGACAATTTTTTTTTACGTGTTATGGGGAAAATTAACATTTTACGTTACATTTGGAATTCATTTTAATGCAAGGTTTATAATAAAGTAAAATTAATTGAATACAGCTATTAGTGAATTGTTTTAATTCTTCATAATACAAAAAGAGATCATTAGGGAAAATTAAAATTCAACTTCATATGAAAAGTCATGCGCCAAGCGCCTTGAGGCCAAATTTTCTGAAAAAGTGATTTTAAAAATATTTTTAAAAGTAGCTAGCACCCGCATTTGTAAAAAAAACGCCCCGTACTGTAAACTTATGCTAGACCGTCAGCCAATATACTTTGAGCCTCCTCCGTCGGCCAAAGCAACTGCCGCCGGTTTTTAAAAATCAGCTGTTTTCTGGGTTTTTTTTGGTGAATGAAAAAATAGGATAGTTTAGTGCTAATTAAAATACAAATTCTTGTATTTATTTTTATATTCACTAGAGTTTGCCATTACTACTTTCAAAATGTACTTTTATACCAGCCCGCAGCAAATTTTTATTATTATTTTGCTTATACCGCTTGTATTTGAAACCAATTTAAATTTAAAATATAACACTTGTTAATGACTAGTCTTTTACAAGAAGTACATAAGTATATTACTTTGTTTTATTGTTTTACAAGATATGATTTCACAAGACCTTAAGAATTTAACAATTTGGTTATATAACCTAATTTCAAGTGGCTGAAATGAGCTGTAAACCACTGTATGTATGTATGTATATACATATGTATGTTTATAAGTAAATATAAAGAAAAACATTTTTTATGTTTGTATAAAAATATATTCTTTTATAGTAAACTGATAAAAGAATCCACCGTAAAAGTAAAAACAAGTAAAAAAAATTGAAGTCGGTCAAGCCCGATGATATTATACCTTTCACCACATTTGTATTGGGGATATATCAAAAATTTTACAAATAATATTTGTATTCTCTATCAGTTGGTGGCATAAACTTAGACACTTATGCAAAATTTTGTCAAAATGAAGTAATATTGGAGTCAATTATAGCCCAAAATGCTTACTGCGGAAGTACATTTGTATGGGGGTTATGTCAAGAAATGGATCGATCATCAACACAAACAATAGGTTTCATGCCAAGGTTAAAAAACTTATCTGTGCCAAATTTTATCAAAATATCTTTAAAACTGCGACCTGTAGTTTGGTCACAAAAATACATGGATACCCATCCAGACGGACGTACGAACATGCTTATAACGACCCCCGTAAGTAATTCTGAGTCGATCGATATATTTGAAGTTGGGTCTCAGACCAGTATTTTTGGGGGATTACAAAGATCTTTACAAACGCATAACACCCCTGCCACATATGTGTTTATGAGTACGTGGTTTTCGTTCAGATAAACAATTCCATATACGTAGATTTTATGTCCTTCCAATCAAATAACCTTAACACCTTCTAAACAATAAATAAAATATTCAATAAAAATTATTTATAAAATTGTTCATACATATGTACATATGTCGCTAAGTAAACACATGAATGTCATACATAAACAATATAAACAATTGAACATTCTTTGGAAAGTTGGTCAGGCTTTTCATTGAAAGCAATTTCTTGCCAAGTGTGGTGATTTTGGAATAAAACCCTGGAATTTTTAAAAATTGATTTGTACTTGGCTAATCATTTTTCGATTTATAAAATACACCGTTTATTCCCCCCCTTTTATGGATTTAGGTTTACATATTTTTACTTAATTTAATGTCCTGAAAGTTTTATTAATTGGGCTTTTTATATTTTCCGTTTAGAAAATGCAAAACAAACTTTTAAAGTAACAAACGCAGCTGTTTTAAGATGTTCTATTATGTTATCACCATAACTGCATGTTCGCACCGAATAACTTTCTGTCGTAATATGTAATACTTGAGTATTTTAGGGAATGAACTCTTATTCGTAATATCTCTAAATAATAAGTAATTTTTTCTATGAACGCCATAGTCGTCAACTATGTCTGTTACTTGACAGAGTTTTTTATTTGAGCTTTCTTGTTCTCTGTTCCTTTCTGCCGAAAAAAAATCAAGTTAATGATGGAAGTATGTATCAACTACGACTATATTCGTTCTCGCAGAAGTAGTTGAGCAGGAACAATCACGATTTATATTTGGTGGTTGGTTTAGTTATTTTGGTTTTTCATTTATTTTTGATCAAGGTATATTCAACAAGGTAGGAATAACTGATCAGCTGACTTCTATTTCCGCCATATAATTTCTAACTTGCTTGGACACTTGTTTATGTTATACAAAGGTTGTGTATACTGTGTGTATGTGTGTTCGCTACATTTTCGACAACCAAGCTGGAAATAGCAACAACAAAATACATGCTGAAATTTTACAGGAAGTTGTTGTTTTAGGGACGTTTCCACCTTCTTATTCCACCATGATTTTTGATATGCATGTATGCGTATGTAAGCACCAATTACATATGGTGGTTGTTTTTGTTCTAATAAAGGTTCCTTTACACGGTAATACAAAGTAATTAGATTTTGTAGAATTAAAATATTATGAAATATTCTCCGTGTTTAAAAAAAGAGAATAAAAATATGTTCTAACTATTTTTCATGTTTACACGGATGAGCTTGGTAAAATCAAAATCGGTTGTTTTTTGCCACTTACCTTTTGGGGTAACGCCATATGGTTAAGGTTCAACAATATTAACAAAAACAACATGAACAAAATCTGCTTTTATTTTGATTGTTTGTGTATTGTTTCATTAAGTGTAGCCACCTTCATTAGTTACTGTAAGTGCTGCCAATCTTTTACACCTCTGATGTGATGAGAATACACAAGTTTCTAAAATGGTTTAGAAAATAAACATTTACCGAACACTTGTCAAATTTTGCATCCGTATTCTCTCCTACCCAATACATTATGCTTTTATATGATGAGATTTTGTATTATCCCACAACATTTTTTGACATATCGTAATATATGTATTACCGTGTAAAGGTACCTTAAGCATACACAAAACGTCACACACATACAATCAGCAAACTATTTGATTGCAGAAACAAACACGTGACACAAAAAAAATACATTTTGTTCCAACAAGTAAGTATTGGCACAAGAACTTGTTGTAGTTTGTATTTGTGGTATTTTTTTATTTCCGTTTACCTTTTTAGGTATTTCTTTTGTACTGAGTTCATAATACTGGTATTTGACAAACTACGGTTAAGTTATCTTCCATACTCTCACGCTAGGTTCACACTTTGAGACAAGTTTATGCAATCAGGCATGCTTTATTACGTATTACATTCCAGGTTTCAAGTTTATGAAAAGATTTTGATATTTTCTGGTTGCATAAATTTGCTGCAACTTGTGTACCTACCTTTACACTGCGAGCAAATACTAGTGCATACTCCCTTTTACATCAAATTTCAAAAGTTATTTGACAACTTATCCGCTGCAGAATTCTTATGTATAAAAGTCATACTTTATATAATTAATCCAATGTTTTATTTATTTGACTATGTGTTTCATGCTGGTTGTTTCAACTAGTGATTCCTTTGTTGAAAAAGTATTTTAGGCAATGAATTTAACTTGTTCTCGTCTTGTATTAAAAAATTGTTACAATATTTTAGTTATATTATAACCATATTCAATCTTAAATACTTCTATATTAAAAAAAAACACAAATAATTTTAATAAAAATTATGTAAATATGCTATATCCTGTCAAAAAAAGCCAAGAAACAGTCAATTGGCAATTTTTCGATTAATTATGGCAACTTTTGAAACCTTATCTGAAAACCCTAAAAATATTTGAAAAAATGTTTTCTAAATTTCAAAGAAATAGAAATATAGATATTTTTTTAACACATACAAAACATATTTGTACATATAAACGCAAACTTTACAAAAGCAAATGGCTTTTTACTAACATTCTTGTGAGAACAGGAATTATTTTTATTTTCTATTAAATATTGTTAAATTCTTATCAGGCATTAAAAAATTCTAAAACTATAAAAAAATAGTAAACTAAATATACAAAATACCAAACAATAAAGTATTTACCTTTAAATGAATAAATATTTTAAATTCAAGAAACTAAAATTCTTAAATTTATAAAAATATTTTAAAAATTCAATTAAGTGTGAATTGTAAAATAAATTGTTTGTCTAAAAATTCCAATACAAAAAAACAAGTCAATTAGTGCAGAAAAATCTTATTATTTACTTAATTTTAAAAAAATGCAGGTGTTTTTAAAAGTTTAGAAAGAGATATAAGTAAAATAATATATGCACTGAGCAAAACATTCTTTAGGCTAAACTTATCTGTCAACCGTTTGTTAAAAAACATTATCAATTTTAGTCTCTTTAAGGGATTTTCGGTTGGATTCTTATAGTCCGTCCGCACGAGGAGTGTGCAGTTTTTACTGATGGATCTTGAATGGATATTGACATATCATGAAAAGGGGCATAAGCTGGTCCCATAGACTGCCTGATAAGTGCAGTGTGTTCCAGGGGAACTTGACACTACCCTGTCGTTTTAATATGGTATTGTCAAAGCAGGACTAAATTGATTTATTTTTCACACAATGCCAGGTGCCACTTAAATAGTTTGTGTAGGTAAAGTAAAATGCTTTCACTAACTTTTCTAGAAAAAAATCTTAATAAAACGGTACATGTATACAAATATCGCATATTGTAAATTTAAATTCTATTTTTTCCCATTCTAAAGCTTAATATAATAAATTGTAGACTATTTTAGTTCTTACAACAGGTTGTGATTCGGGTTTTTGTAAAATTGCTCATATTCACCTGTCTTTAATAAAGTGGTTAAAAACTTTTTAAAACGAGACTTTTTTCACGCAAAATACAAAAATAGCAATAAATTCTTTGTTAATATTAAAACGATTTAATTGAAGAAGCTTCTGTTTAGTTAAATTAGTTCGTAAAGAATTTTTTTTCTAAAGTAAAAAGTGATTTTTAGCAACTTTTTGTTTGTCAACACGGTTTTTTGCAGCGCAGCGGTTTTTGTGTAAAAAGTACCGTTAAATATGTGCAGTTTGGTGTATAATTTACCCATAAATTGATTTTAAAACAGACAACGGTTGCAGATTATTGAACTTTATTACCGAAATTCATGCTCGATGAAGAAAGTGCATCGTGTACTTCTTCAATTTTATGGTACCTTTGAGCGACCTTCTGAGGTGGCTATTCGGAATGTTGTGACTAAATTTCGATAAATTTTACATTACTAAATATTGAAAACCCAACACGAATACGTGGAGAGCGGACAAAGAAAATGACGCAGCTGTATCCGCCAGTGTGGAAAATTTTGCGAAAGGATTTATATATAAAACCTTTCAAAATACAGCTTGCGCAATAGTTGAAGCCACATAACTTACCATAGCGGCTAGTTTTGGGTGAATGAGACCTGGCAAAGTTAGATGAAGATCCTTTTTTTATCGGAAAATTGTGTTCAGCGACGAAGCTCATTTCTGGTGGAATGGTTACGGGAACAAGCAGAATTGCCGTAATTAGCTTGAAGAGCAGCCAAAGGCATTGCCACAACTGGTTGGTGGTTTATTGGAGCATACTATTTCAAAGACGGCCAAAGGTAGGAACGTTTCTGTGAACGCTACCATGCGGTGGTTAAAAATTTTGTTTTGTCCAAAATTGAAGCGCTGGACTGTGCTAACATGTAGTTTTAAAAAGACGGTTCCACATGACACATATCACGCGTAACAACGACCCAATTATGAGGGAAATTAATAGGCCCCTAGATCATGCGACTTAACGCCTTTAAATTATTTTTTTTGGGGCGATATTGCCCACAGGGACAATCTCGCAACGTTTGACATATGTTAGAAAGAGTATGCTAAAGGTAGGCGGGCCGCGGTGATTATTTACATAAAATCGTCTTCAAACATGAAATTATAAAGACCGCTCGATCGATTCGAATAAAGATTTCATATATTTTTTCTAAATTATATGTGTTTTTTTATAAAATTAAATCCGAAAACTTATAAAAATACCTGATTATAAGCAGTTTGGTTTATTCTAACATAAATTTATTTAAAAATAATTTACCTAAAGTTAATTTTGCTTTTTTTTCTTTTCAGTTATTTGAAATTGCTTTTATTTTACCCATAAAATTTTTTATAAAAATCATATGACCAGTTTGACGATGAGGTATGAAAAAATACGTTTGTCATTCAATTTGAAATTTCTACGATATTTCAGTTATACCATAAACATAAGTAGATTACTACGCAATTCATTAGGTGATATACATACTTAATTAATACTTCTTATATACATATTTACATTTTAAAAAAGGATCTAAAATTTTGCAACAAGTAAACTAAATCAAGCATAGAAAAGTGTTGGTGTCTATAATGTCTATGACTTTTTTTTTTTGTTACTTAAAACATTTTTATTTTTCGATAAAATAAATTTAAAGAAAATATAAAGTTAAAATGTGTTGCATAAATTTAAATATAATTATTTACAAGTCAAATTATATTTTTTTCAAATACCATGGAAGCGAATTTGTAAATGATTTGTGAATGGTGGGTTCTTGGGTGGTGAAAGAATAAAATAAATAAATGGTGTAAATGTTGGTAGTAGTGCTAGAAATAGTTGTGTTAAATACATAATTTTAAAACTTAATATTTTTTCTTCTTTTTTTATATACAAAAATTATTTTAAACTAAAAAAAGAAAATTACAGTGTGATATTAGAGCAGTGGAAAAGTGGTAGTGGTAGTGGGAAAAGTATTACTTAGATGATTATGATGATGGGATAATCACCTCACTTATTAGGGGCTCCGCTAAATGATTATCGGTGACTCGAGTCATAACAGTCTCCGTAAACGTCGATTTTGTTATTGTTTCAGTGATGAGACCCAGTTCGGTAGGAGCTGCGGGGAACATGGGCATATCGGGAACAGCCTTATTTACGGTTACAGTAACACCAGCTACACCAACTTCATTTGGCTTGGCCACATGTACTTGATGCTGCGAACCCCCGCTTAGAAAATGTGCCGGTATCATTGCCTGAAAATCTTCACTTGTCAGTGGTCTTAAAGATGTAGGCTGGGAGTTTGTCAAAATTTCGGTTAAAAGCATTAATCGAAAGAAGAATTTTTTAATGGCGTTTTCCGGAGTAGGAAGAGTTATAAAATTGGGAACAGTTTTAACAATGTGATGATTTGTTTAAGTTTTTTAGTTTTTTTTTAATCAAAGTTTTATTTTTACCATATTTTTTTTGTTTTGTTTTTTAATTTTTAACACAATAGGAGAGAAAGAAAAAAAGAGAAAAAAATCATTTGTTTAGGAATTTCGTTGATATTTAAAAAAATTATTTTTTGCTGGTTAAAGCTTAAAATAAAATGCATACAACTTAGCCAGTTTTTTTTTAATTTCAAACTAATTAAACGCAAATCAATAAAAATGCAAATAAAACTAAATTAAATTGAACAAAAGTGTGTTGAATGCAAATTGCTTTTGTTTGTGGAATTATGAAAAGCCTCCTACCTACACAGTGATGGACAATCTAGAATAAAACTAAATATTGCTATAATATAATTATACACTGAATTTATGTGCTATCTTAAATTTTTTTTTTCGACGTCCGCAAATTTCAAAATATCAATCGAAAACCAAATAAAATTTGCATTGTGTAAATAAACGCTTAAGAGCCCCAAATACATAAGTACGTATTTTAAGGATCTAAAGAATTTTTTGGGTTAACTAGTGCGATGCTAGCATTAACCCCCCCATTTGTAAGGACAAATCAACTCAGCTGAGTTGTAATTGTGAAATTTGATATTATAATTACAACCAAACTTGCGCAAAAATTTTTTTATCTTTTACAACTTTGTGTTAGTTTAGTTGGCGAAAGCATTAAAAAAATTACAAACCGTCAATAGCATTTGTTTGGTTGTAGACGTAACACAAAATTTCACAATACAACTGAAATAGTTTTAGTAATTTAAAAAATTTAGTTGGCGTTTGTTGTCAAAAAATTTCTGCAAAAACGTGAAGCTGCCCTTCAAAAATCGTTTGTTTTTTTTAACAATAAAAATCCTAAAACAAATAAGCGTGCTTTCACAAATATATATTTGAGTGAAGGATAAAATTGCATTAATTAAATGAACCCGCTTTAAATATTTCCCCAATCATCAACAGATTGTACATCACTGTCATCTAAACAAGAATAGTGCTTTAGTTATTAATTAATTAAAATGATTTTAAAAACTTGCTTTCAAATGACTGTTTCTGTTTTATAAAGAGAATTCCTAAAAAAAAAAATAATAAAACTGAGCTACAAAATGCTCCTGCTAACAAATTGCTTTTAGTGTTTAAAACAATGTATTTTTTTGTTAAAGTTAATTAAAATTGGTTGCAATTTAAATAAACAAAGAATTTCTTGCAGTAGCCAAAGTGATTAAATTATTTAATGCTAATACACACACATACACAGTTAGAGATAATTCCTAATGGGAAATAATATAAAATAATCGTAACAATACTTATTGTACAAGTAAAGCGAATTGAAATAATTTTAATTAAATACACAAACAAACAATTGCAATAAAATCGATTATGAAAATAAACAACATCATTCACATTGGGAAAGTTTTCTTTGCAAACTTTGAAGCTTATAAAAGAGAATAGTAGGAAGGGGAATACAAAATTTGTTGTAAAACTACATTTAATCAAATTTGAAAATAACTTAAAAACATTCAAACAAAAACAAAACAAATTTTCCAAAGAAAACTTTCCCTGTCTTAGCATAATAAAATATAAAAGAAAATTTAACAAAAGTTGTAAAAGTAAACATATCCTTTGTGAACGAGATCATTCATAGAGACACGTTTAGGAAAAAATTTTAGAAAATTCTTAGACTCTATCACCATCAAAATATGATGATCTTTGAATCATCTTCTTCACCATTAATTTTTTTATGGCAAATTTCAGCGTCTACGACTTTATTTTTCTTTTATTTATTTAAGCTTTGTAACGTTTATGCAGTTACAACTACTCGCCTATTTGGCTGTTGTCACAGCTTTTGCCAACCTAACCTTATCCCAATTTCTGGAGACAAAAAGACTGAAATTATTAAACTCATTAAATATATTTCAACCACAATTTGAGTTATTGAAATAATCAAATTCTTTTTATCCATTTAACTTAAAACTTTAACACCAGCTGTGTACGATATAATAATTATATTATAGAATATAATTATAATAAAGAAGTTGACTTAAGAGCTACGATTGCATCTAACTGCACTTGTGGTCGGGTTGCTTGTAGCATCTTGTCGTCTGTGTGTTCACAGCATTACTTATGCACCCAAACAGATAAATTTCTAAAAACTAGGTTTGGTTAGGTTGTAAAATGAGGCAAGACCTCTCATACGTCAACACTTGGAGACATCTTGGCTTCATTGAGCATCCCTCCAAGAAAAAGTGAGAAACAGAAAGAATTAAACATCAAGTAAAAAAGGAAACGAAAAAGTAAGACCAACATGAAGGAAAAAAAATAAGAAACTCCTCTGTTGGCCATCTTCCAGTCACTTGATTCCAATTTTGAATCCAATGGTGGTTTCCAGGTAACACTAAGAAACCTCAGCCAGTTCTTCGTGCAATCTTTTACCCTACCACGTAACCCATTTGATTTTGAAATTTCGAATAACAGCAGACAACATGATCTTTCGTCTTTAATCCCTCTTCACCCTTACACATCGTACAGTAATTGGGGGGGTGCCGTGATCCTATTTGCTTGTCCTACCCCTTACTAGACAATGCCCAGCCAGTCCTCTCCAGGTCCATAAGCAAACTAGTAACTGCTGCGCTCAGCTCCGGCCACATAGCCCTAACAATCACTCCTGTTCGTCCCATAAAAGTATCCAATGGGTGGTTTCGCAGCTTCCCCAGAAAATAAAAGATGTTTTTAGCGAGGTGTGGCCAAGATATTTACCCAAATTTGCGAAAACTATTTATCATTTTTGTTTTAATGCCGGTCAGTAATGCTGCGGCTGAAATGTTATTTTCCACCCTTTGCCTCATTAAAACATGGCTGAGATCAACCATGACAGAGGACAGGCTTAACGGATTAGCAATGTTGCATATAATAATATTGAATTTAACGGAAATGTTGTGCCTAACAAATTTGCTTCAACAGGAAACCATAAACTATCAACTTAATAAATATGTTTTTTGCCATTTACGTAATTATAATTATTTTAAATGAATTTAACTATTTGGTTGAATTTTTGTTTTAAAAAACCGCTAAAAACTAGTTTTTCAATTGTGTGTTTCATATACATGAGATTTAAATCATTTTCTTATGACTTTTTTTAGTAAAAGTAAAAATAAATTGTTTTTTTTTAGTTACAAAATGATCTCATGAGGAAAGGGTAAGTAAATTTTTAAGCTAAATAGGCAACTACGACGGTCATGTTAATCGTATTTAATAATATTATTTTGAATTTTGTATTTTGTGTTTATTCTTCCATCTTTTGGATTGTCCTGCTTGCTTTGAAAGGAACGCATACAAACATACATAGAGTTACGTAAACAAAAAATGCGTGCAAATTCTTAACAAAACAAAAACAAAAATTTTAAAGCGAAGAGGCAAAACCTACCTGAGTTTCGGTTGAATCTGTTGTTGTACCAGTTGTGGTGCCCGGGGCAAAGGTGGGTTGTGATGATGATGATGACGACGTTGGTGCGACTAAATAATAATGAGGCACTGTGGAATTTTGTGATAATATGGGAGATGTAACGATTGTAAGTGATGACGTTGAGACGGATGTTGCTTCTGGGCCATCACCTAAAGGTATAGAATTAGAACGCCGAGGAGCTGGCACTGGTATTGGTAGACCAGTTACATTATCAATATGTTGATGTGGTTGTTGTTGTTGATATAATGTGTTTGTGTTGGCAAAACCATTGGCTTTTCGAGCAGGCACTGTTGTTGTAGTCATCACTTTATTTGTATCATATTGTAACGGATGTATTTGATAAGTTTGCAGTTGATGTTGCTGTTCCCCAATCATATCTCCAATGGAACGTTTAAAATTTGCTAGAAAGGTAAACAAAATCATTTAAAGTAACAATGTTTGTATGAGATTATCTAATCTTAATATAACTTACCAGGACGATTGGCTAGATAACCTGTTGGACTAATTGCATTTAATACTGCCGGACTGTGAGGGCTTAATGGAGCATCCAATGGCCCACGGTATTCCCTTTGTAAAACTAAACGTACAAAACGTTGTGGTTGTGTCAAACATTGCACCGCCGCATCATGTTGGGCATTTGTCATGTCGTTGCCATTAATCTTTGTTTGGAATTGCGAAAGAAAACCAAAAAAAAAAAAAAAATTAAACAAATGTAGGCTAAAGGGTGTCAAGTACACAACAGTAATAACAATTGAAACACCAACACAGAATTAACATTAAGAGTTTAAAATGTATGAAACTCATCACCATTAGTGGCACGTACAAAAATGATTGCAATTTTTGTAATTAAAATGAACAGTTTTTCAATAATGCAACAGGAATACGAGTAGAATAACTGACAAGAAACATCAGACCGACCTCTCGTCTAACCGACCAACAGTGTGACGATCATGTTAAACTATTCACAATATATAAAGAGTTTATACGTCAAGTGTAAAGGAGCATTAAGGATGGCATGCACACATTACCAACATCTATAAATGTAAATGTGTGTACACGTGTACGTTAAATACAAATCAACAACAATAATGCAACATTAATTTCAATTGTTGTGGTTCTTGTTAATTTTTCAGGCAAAAGTTTATACTTACAGCCATTACACGGTCTCCAACCATTATTTTGCCATCACGATGCGCCAGACTACCATCAGTTATGCGTGAAATGAAAATTCCATCACATCCATCTTTGTAAGGTGGAGAGCTTTTGCCACCAGCAATACTAAAGCCCAAACCCTGTCCAATTTGATCACGTATTAATGTTGTATGCAGTGTTATATAACTCAGTGGTCCATCCTGTAAACAAAAAGTAAAAAAAATAATTTAAAAGAAACGTACGAATGGAACAAAAGCACTAACAATAAATGTTTGTATGTATGTATGAGTGTATGAAGGTAAGAAGAGTAATTATGGGAGAGTCAACAAAATTATGTTGAAACATTGATGTATTGTTACATAGATGTCACATGCTGATGATTCTAGAGTCAAGTACAGCCGGAAATCCTTTCATTAGGAATTTATGTTTTTTTTTTTACTTTATTGAGCAGATCATCCATTTTCATTTTGACAAGAGCAAAATATTATTTCACGGGCCTGGATTCGGACAGCTATACTACGTTGCTGTTATTATATATACCCTGAATATTATATACCCTTCATATTGGTCTTTTTGCACTCCCAGCCATCTGATACAGATGAGTGGTTTTAAACCGTAAATACCATAATAAAATTACTTTGTAGCGGGTTTAAAGTAGATGGTTATCCTAGCAGGTTTACAGTCCATCACTGTAATAGTTTCCTAGATGTAGCGTGTTAGGTATTTTATAAGACGTATACAGTTTTAAGGGGATTTTTCTTTCCCCTGCTCCTATTCAAATTCCCCAATTGAGCTTCTTGTCTTCAAAGAATTTTGCCTCTATCTCGGCCAGTGGTTAAACGATCTAAGCGATTATCTTAAGGATATTTCTGATAGTCTGACACCATCGCCTGAAAATTTGATTTTTTAACAGACACACCGACGGATAGAAGGACAGGCGGATATGGATATATCGACTTCCCTAGCTATAACGATCCAAAATATATATATTTTGTGAGATTGCAAATAAACACTGTAGAAATTACAAAAAGAATGAAAACTCATTATACCCTCATCAATATGTGACGGGTATAAAATGGGGACAGTGGCTGGATTTTGAGACACTATTTAAAACAAAATTCGAATGTTAATTGATATTGATGTCACACATGATTGACTTCTTTTACCGCAACTGCAAATGGCTTGCCACAGAAGGAACCTTAAAAAAATTTAGGTAACTTTTGCCTTTAATTGCTCTTCCCCTTCATCAGTCACAAAAATTGTTGACCTGGAAGTTGAGAAAAATCTTGCAGATCAACTGTTTTTTCGTGCATTCATTTTCGGCTTTCAAACTCCAATGAATATTAACCTAAACATATTTTGGCTTTAAATTACTTTCTGCAACAACGGCTTAAGATCTTTGCACAAATAAATTAAATATTAATATTAATATTTTTCTAGCTGCTGTTGAGGGAATTGCTAAGTTTGTTTGGTCTAACGAGCATGTGGTGCTACCAAACATTTTTCCTGATTCACGATATCTTTTGAAATAATAAAAACTTTTACGCCAGAATTAACACCAATAGTTCTAAGATGAACTGTAATATTGGATGCGGCGTCTACTCGAAGGATATTACGATAAATTCCTCATATCGTATACAGTCTTAAAGGTGTACGGGGTCGTAGTGGGAATAGCGAAAAGGAGAAGACGGCCCTAGCTGCCAGAAAGGATAGATTCTCGTCAGTTTTATACCATATGACCGTAGTGAAGTCTCAAGGTTCCAGTTCTAGTTCTCCGAATAGGGGTTCTTAGGGACGAGTGGTATGATCATGTCAAAATGGGACTGGGTAAGCATAAACATATGTGGTCAAAAGACCTTAAAAGGTTCAACCCTGCTTTTTTAAATTTTTTAACGTGATAGCCTTTGACAGTCAAGCATGTCGCAGCTTTAAGGACACTGTGCGGTTAAAAACTAAAAACGGCACGTTTTTTTTTTATAATTACATTTGAATCGGAACTATTTCGAATTTATCAATATTTTTGTTTTGCCAATGCTTAAGACATTTTACCATCTTAATTGCATTTATTTTTAATTCTATCTGGCTTTTAAGCCTTTAAGACAATATTTTTTTTTTGTTAAATGAAAAAGAAATTAAAGAATAGAGAGAACATACAGAATATTGAATACTAAAGCTTTGAATCATCCATTACCACTTGTTGTAGAGTACAAATTGTTTGTGATGCACGTAACTGTAGCAAAAACGAAAATAATGAAGCATCTCATTTACAAAAACAACAAGAAAAAAAACAATTAACCTTAATGACCGTTCAAAAGGTGAAATGTAAAAACTAAATCAATGTCAATGAATTTATTTATAAAAATCGATTAAAAATATAATTACAGGCAGGACGAAAGGGACGTTATTAAGCTCTTGTGTGTTAAGGTTGTAAATGCCTAATAATAAATTTATTACAAACAGTTAACCATTTGCTTGTTAAAGTCGGGGTCCCTGTTAAACTCCATTCGTTATCAATCTCCCATCAATGGTTTGTAATTGTTATATTCGTTTTGTGCCACAAATCTTGCTTCCCCATTGTTTTTCTGCTCAACTTTGAGCAGCGAAACTAAATAAAAATAATTTTAAATGATAAAACATTTAAAAAAGTCGAGATTTTAGTACGTGAGTAAATTTAAAGTTTTAAGAATTTAATTAAATATTTTTGAAAAACTTTCGCATACAAAAAAACTTAAACCACTTTTTAAAAGTTGTTGAAAACTAAAACCGTAAAGATTTTTATAACTCTTTCGCTTTGTGTTAAGAACTGCTTAAACTTCTATGCACTTCCCTCACTTTTTCATTTCTTCCTTGCAAAAGGATTAAATACTTTTTACTTTAAAACTGATTTTTAATTACATACACTGTTTGGCTTTGAATTCAATTATATTTTAAAATGGGAAAATAAAACAGCAAAACATAAAAGCCTTAAATAACAACAGCAATAGAAAACGAAAACAAAAACAAAACAAAAATAAACGTTAAATAATATTATTGTTAAGTTTATAGTTGTTTTGTTTTTGGCATTGCCAAAAGGATGTTGCTGTCGAATAAAAAACAACTTGAGATTTAAAATAACTTGGTGGGAGAAACTGAATAAGAACATTTGGCAGAAAACAACTATAACTTTAGGCAGAAGCTGTGTGTGTTAAGCAAGAGGGCGTTATAAGTGTTGTCTCGTTTGGAAAACGTTCGTAGGTTCGCCAAGTCAAAGGACAGTTTTGAAATGGAAAATAAAAGAAAAAAGCGAACAACAAAATATAAAAAAATTTTAAAAGTTTTGTTTGACAAACCTTGTTATTTTCAAATATGTCATTTGCTGTTGTTGTTGTTGAAATATCACCAACATTTTGTAGTTGTTGATATGCTACTGCTTCCGGTGTGGCAAACACATTGCCGTGATTATTGTGCAATTTCGCTGCCGAATACTGTTGCTGCTGCGGATGTAGATGTTGTTCTTGGTGTTCTGGCAGTATCTCCAGCGGTGGTGGCAAATATCTTTCATGTGTCTGCTGGTGCTGTTGTTGCTGTTGAAGTTGTGAAATGGAAGCCGCCAAGGGACGTGTTTCAACAGATATCTGAAACAATAAACGGAAAACAAAATTTAACTTAAAAAACTCTGAGAAGCACATTGAGACTGCAAGACAATATTTCTCATTCCAATATTGAAAAATGCAAAATTAAATTTTTCATTTTCTATTTTTAAACTAAAAAGCTGACTGTTAGGTAATTTGACCTGTTTTCTTGACAAAAGTAATTTTTTGAACTCAATAAAATGATTTTTTGTTATTGCTGTCAAAAAAAATTAACAACTTAGCACCCTGCTATTGCCTAAGCAAGATATTGGCCGATTAGCGAATGGTCAAACAAAGTTGTAATACATTAACAACAAATTGAGACAGTATATCCACTGTAATATTGGGTTAAGTTTAAAAGAGTTTTCAACTAATTTTTAAAACATTTTTTAAAACAATAATAATATGATTGAGACGAGAATTGGCAAAAGGATATAACAAAGGACGATACATTTTATTTGGTTTTAAAATTTTCGCAGTAATTGTAACTTGAGATTTTTCATCTTGAAAGCATTAAGGAAATATTTATTTTGTAGCGTAAAAGCATAGGCAGAGGCGGAGAAATTGTTTCAGATAGGGATGGCAGGTAAGCAAATGATAAAGATGACATGAGCTCCATATCAAAAACTCACATTGCTTTGTATTAAGTTAAACGCTAGTAATATGCACAACCTACTCAATAAAATTTTAACTCAAAGCTTTAACATTAAGAGATTCTATTGATGGCAAGCAAGTAATTACCCAGTCGCTTACAAAAAAAGGGGTTTAGTAAGTAATTAACAAGCTTCCTTACAAATAGGGACTTACATAAGTTATTACTTATTTTGTAATCAAACAAAATAGTTGTTGGAAGGAAAGTGTTGATCCCAGTCACTGTTTAAAAGATCCGTGATTTACAAATAACATTTACTGTCCACAGTGTTCTTTAAATAACCGGGATCGCTCATCTCGAGTATTTACGCTGATTTAATAAAAATGGAGGCTTTTTTAATTTTAAGAATAGAGTATGGATTGGGATTTCCTTGCATTCGGTCGAACAACAAAAATTTAGCCGAAGTTCGGGGTCGGGCTCTGGTTATATGTGAATTAATTTTTTAACGGATAGACCAATGTGCCTAAGTGGATCCCGACAGACCCCGTGGTATTCCCGGGCTTAAGTAAGTAGGAGAAGTTGGTGTTTAAGGCACAATATCTGCTAAGGTCTAAGTGTGTTTAAAAGTTAAGCATTTTAGCAGATATATAAATAACTTTCTAGTGCTTTTTCTTCAAATCAGTAAATTTTTTTTAAGCAAGCTTTAGGCTCCAGCAGGGTTTTACTCCTTCCCGTAAGGTTAAAACCAGAGTTAAAAATTGCTCACTCACTTCTCATTCGTGAGAACGAGTGTGAGCGCTGTGTTTACTGCAGCAATTTTTCATTAATGAATGAGTTTTTAAAAAACATTTTTTGTCTTCTCACTCTCGAGCGAGAAAAAAAATTTTTTTTTCACCAGTCATAAATGAGAAGTGAAAAGAAAAAATATTTTTTTCTTTTCACGACCATAAATGAAAAGCATCAAATTCGAGTACTTCTCATAAGTGAGAAATCATAAATGAATTTTTTCGCGAAGCATTCATAAATGTGTACACATAAAATTTTTTGGTCATGTTACTGGTGCTGCCATATGTAAAAATTTGTTGCATAATTTTTGAAATGCTTAAAAAAAGTAGGAATAATTTTTTTTTTAAAAACATGTTTTTAATAAATTAAAAAAACCATTTAAATTTTTCAATGAATCCGATTTAATGATTTTAGTAATAAAAATATGCGGTTAAGGTTTCACAAAAAGGGGAGCATTACTCCAGTGACAAACAAAAGCATCGTCACCATTACTTTGTATATCTTGTTTGTGAAGTAGTTTGTAACGTCTTTTGACATTTCCCTTCACTTTCTAACTAAGTTTCTTTTTGCACGATTCTATTACGCAAATACTTTTTTTGAAGATGCATCGTACAACACATATTTTTTAAAATTAAATTGTCTTTTAGGCATTGTTTGTTATTCACTTCACGCTATTTAAAATCCAAATAAGGATCTTTTACAAACGTTTAATGTTTATATTGCAATAAACATAGAGCTGTTACACACACTCATGCAAATTTTAAAAGGATTGGAAAAATTGCATTCGGCTTTACCACCATTAGAGATAATTGTTCATCATTTAATTTTGTTTGGGATTTTCCACTAATTTGGAAAGTATTTAGTACCTGCCTGTCTGTCATCGTTTTAGGTATTGGGTATATTGTTAAAAAAAATTGTGGTGGTTATTATACAATACACACGCAACTCTTTTTATGTACAACAATTTAAAACTTTACCTTTCAGGTCAATTAAATAGAACCTAAGAGTTTGAAGGAGTTCCATTAGCAAAAGTAAGTTAAATTAAGAACAAGAGCAGTTACGACCTTGAACACAATACACAAGAAATACTTTTTTTTATTAGAAAACGTCAATTAAAAATTTAGGAAAACGGTTCAAAAATATTTTTAAAGATTGCTATGAAAGTTTGTGTCAGTGAAGACTATAATATTTCTAAAAAATCACAACATAAAATATACTGTATTATTAAAGTTTCTTAACAAAAACAATTTTTTTATAAATATGACTTTTTCACAATAAATACTGCTAAAAATAATCCTTTATGTTAATATTTATGTATTATTGTTTATAAACCTACATATCGATTCCTCAGTATAAAAATGAAGTAACGCAATTCTTTTAAAATAGCTTTTTTGCCTAACTCTGGGAAACAAACGTAATTTTTATTATAAATTTGTGGTTGTTATTTTATTTAAAAATATATTTCTTTTTTTCAAATAGCATTAAAAGTCACTTTATTAAAAATATACTCAAAAGACTGATCAAAATATAGATGTGTAGTATTTTTTTAAATTTAACAACATATAAGTATATACAAGCAGCAAAATAAAAAAAAATTATGTAAATGCAAGAATTTTTTTACTCTTATTGGGAGTACAAATTTCACACGCTTAAAAAATTGTTTTCCGGCAACTCTGTTACAAAGCGTGAAAAATATTAAAGCAACACTCGCGCTCATAAAAGAATGAATCGAAAGTGAAAAGAAGAAATTTCTCATTCATTTGTGAGTGAGAAATAAAATTTGGTTTTTATTTTTCATTTGTGATTTGTGAGCGTGAAAAAAAAACGACAAACTTCTCATAAGTGAGTGAGGGTTGGCAAAAATTTTTTCACGCTCTTTTATGAACGTGAGAAGAAAAAATTTTTTTTAGGATTTTTCGCTCTCGAGATTTTTCATGAATGGTGTTTTTTTATCGCTCACTCTTGAGAAAATTTGTACTCTGGTTAAAACTCTACAAGAATAATAAACAATTTACCAGGCCGTATTTCAAAAAATAACTGACCATTGGGTAACTTTGATCTGAGTTCTTTGGACTTCAAATTTCGATCCATTTATAGAAATATTGTCTGCACTACTTATTATTAAAATTTGGAATCTCTTATTCAGGTTGAAGGTAAATGACGGCCGTTTTGAATCGAATATTGTTGGACATTTATTAGGTTAAAATATAAAAAAAGACTCTTTTACCCTAAAAAAATATTAGAATTATTGAAAGTACAGGGTAGTAAACGTATAAAAGACAAGAGTTTTATCTCTCCATTATTTAGTTAGTTACTAACTTAATTATAAAACAAGAAAAATGGCTTTATTCGGTTGCACCAAGTTTATCTACCCTTCACATTGGTCTTTTTGTATACGCCTTGATCAAATTAAGCAAAATTGTTTTCAACTTGTAGACAATTTATCAAGTTTTGTTTGTAAAAGGCTTACAGTCGACAGCATTTTAGTTTTCAAAATTAAGCACACGGGAAATTGTAGGGGTTTAAAACCTAATTTTTTTTTAAATTTTGTATGGCAGCCCCCTTAGGGCGTGAAGATAGGGGTAAGTATATTTTAGAAATATAATTGAAAAGGGGAAACTAATGGGGGTCGGTCTTATCTTTTATTTCTCTAAGGCCGACTCTAGGGAAGTTATGGGCGTTTTTCCAACATTTTTGTAAATTTTGTATGGCAACCCCCTTAGGTGCTGGTGATTAAAGAATATGTTGGGAGGAAAACCTAATAGGGGTCTGTGAGACATTTATAAAATTGTTTAGTTTTGGGGCCACAGTCCCCGTGCTTCCATTCCGTAAATTTATTGTAATTATTAAAGAGACTAAAATTACTTTTTGGCGGGTTTGAAGTAGATAGCGGTTACGGCGTCTAAAACATTGCGTATGGAATATTTGATAATATTAATTTGTATTTATGAGGGCTACCTTTTCTCTTGGTCCCACTAAAAAAACCATTTAAGAAAGGAGTGTCTAAATTTTGGGGTACCAATTACCACAGCGACTGAAATATATAGGGATGTCTCGAACAGTAATCAACCGATTTTACTGATTTTAGACACCAAAAGTGAGGCTTGTTCTGGTTTCGGAAATTTAGTTTCAACAGACGAATAAACGGACACGGCTAAATCAATTTCCTTATCTAAAAAGAACTGCATTATGTTAAATTCTTAAGATCGGAAATGAATATTGTAAATTGTAAGCATACATTTATCACTATGTGAAGGGTGTAATAAGTTTAAACTTTTCAGTTAAATTAACCAAAACCTATAAAATTTTTTCTTTTTTTTCTGCACACCTCTGTTTCTATTTAACGTAGAAATTTATTTTTTCTTACCTGTGATAATGAGCCATCCTCACTAAATACAGGATGACCAATTAAACGCGTGACTTCACGTTGTACAACTAAAACCAAAACAGCACCACATGCCTTTAACACTTGAACAGCTTGATAATGATCAGCATCAACGACTGGTATACCATTGACTTTTAAAACTTTATCGCCAACTTTAAGACCAGCTAAATCAGCTGGGCCCCCCTCGGTGACGCGTGATATGAAAATGCCATCATCATCGCCTTTAAATGGGGTTGAGCCTTTACCACCTGCAATACTTAAGCCAAGGCCAACTGTTGTACGTTCAATGTGAATTTCATATTGTTCCAGACGCAATTCGGTGACTCCATCAAGGGCATCTGTACGCATGAAAAAAACAATAATAAAAAAAGAAAATATAAATTATAAGATAAAGATTAAAGGCATCTGTGAGTGTTAGTGTGTGTGTTACAGGATAAGTTTAAAAACCATTTACTTATAATTATGTTTGTGTATATTTACCCACATAAGTGTGTGTATTAAAAAACTATGTTTAAATACTTACGATTAATAAAAGTATTTATATAAAGAACATATTTGTATTTAAGGTTCATATGTACTTATACATATATTTATTTATGATATTTACAAGTACATATATGTACATACATACTTATGTACAGTAATTGTGTGTAGGTGTCTGTAGTTTTTTTTTTTTTTTGGTAAAGTCGTTAAATATTATCAATGCAAGTCACGTTTTGCAATTACCAACTTCAAAAAGGCGTTAGCATGTGCATAAACAATTAGGAAATAATATGACTTTCTTTCTTTCTTAACGCTACCCTTCTCTCTTATCATATCTTATCATTAAACTTTCCCCTATCTAGTCCCTGCTGAGTTCCATTAGAAACATAACTACAAACATATATTTACACATGTACTTTTGCATTCATACGTCTGCCTGAGTTTTTGATATGATCTAAGTTAATGACAGTTTCCTTTCATTTTCCTTTAATTTTTTTTTCTTCTTTTTTCTTACCACATTGTTTCAATCTCTGCTGTTGTTGTTGTTGCAGCTGTAAAAATTGCTGATGTTGCTGGTACTGTATTTCATCAGTTGGTATATAACTGGTAACGATTCGCACACGTTTATCTTTACGTTTAAGTGAATTATTTGGACTACGATTTGATGATGCCAACGAGCTGCGCAAACTGGAGGTGGCTGGACTGTTGCGTCCATTTAAGATCGTTGTGCTATTGCCCACGTTGCTATTGCTGCCATTTAATATGGACGTGTTACGTTTAGTGCGTGGCAACGTGTTATTGCCATCTTTAACTTTAATTTTAACATTAAACATATTCATTCGTTTTTTCTATAACTTTTTATACACTTTGCTTGTTTTGTCGACTCCACCTGCTGGCGTTTCCAATGATTTGAAGGGAAGTTTAATCAAGGACTTGTTTTATTATTGATTTGATTTCTTTTATTGCATGTAGTAACAGTTATCGACGATGTGTTGTTGATATAAATTTTTCTTTTGTTGGTTTTTCTCTTTATATTGATACATTTTTTAAAAACTAATTTATTGAAGTAAGTACTGTTTCTTAGACATATTTATTTTTAAATTTTATATCTTTTGTGTATTTGTTTTAATTATTTTTATAATAAAACAAAAGAAATAATTCGTTATGTGAAAACCTACTGGGGGTCTGTGATACATTTTATTCCTCTTAGGGCGACTCCGGGAAATTGTAGGAGTTTCTAACCTATTTTTTTTTTTAAATTTTGTGTGGCAGCCCCCTTAGGGCTTAGAGAAAGGGGTAAGAATATTTAAGAAATATGTTTGAAAAGGGGAAACTAATGGGGGTCGGTCTTATATTTTATTTCTCTAAGGCCGACTCTGGGGATGTTATGGGCGTTCTTACATAATTTTTGTAAATTTTGTATGGCAAACCCCTTAGGTAATTGTAATAGGGGGTAAGTATTTTCTAGAAATAAGCTTGGAAGGAATAACTAACGGGGGCTTGTGATACTTTTTCCCTTTTGGGGCGACTTCGGAGAAGTTGTAGGCGTGTTTACCCTACTTTTTTTTAATTTTGTATGGTGACCATGTTAGGGGCTGGAAATAGGGGGTAGGTATAATCAAAAAAAATGTTTGAAAGGAAAAATTAATTGGTGTCGGTTTTACATTTTACCGTTTTGAGAAAGAAACACTGTGGAAGCTGTGGGAGCGAATAAAAATAATAAAAATAAAATTTAATTTGTATTGCAACCCTGTAAGGGCAGAGATAGATATATACTTTATGGGGTCGCAGAAGAATATTAAAGAAATTTCAAATGGAATGACAAACTTATATATGCCCTTATCAGCTTTGTGAAAGGTATAATAAAATCTGATCATACCCTTAGTACAGAATATGTTAGAGAAGCTAAAAAAAATTATTTTAACTCAGCTTTTCCTAAATTTTTACCTTTTAACAACAACACCGACATACAATAGTTCTTTTTCCAACTAGATTTTTGTAGCCCCGTCCTGTTCTCCTAATTGACAGTCGGCCTCTTATCCAAAGAACTAATATACAAATATTATTTTTATAAAAAGTGATAAAAGAAAAATGAAGGCAGCAGGAATATTCGTTTGTGGTCGTTGATTGTCATTGTCTGTTCTTTCTTAAATATTTTCATTTACCCGTCTAATAAAATGTAAATCACGCTCAACAGCAAAAACAACTACAAAAGAAATAAGAAAAAACCAGAGATAAAAGCACACATTGATTCATATCAATACAACTACAATGTTTAAAGGTTTTATGTTTTATTCAGTTTTTATTCGAATCAGTTTTACGCGGTTAAGAGTTAAAAAAAAATAACAGACAGAACTCAGTAATTTTTCTGCATTATTTAAACTGACTGTGATTCCGTTTTTTTTTTAATTCCTTTTCGTTTTATGATTTGTAATGGCAATGATAAGATTGCAAATTGCCTTAATAAGAAACCAATAACAAGATGATAATTTACATAATAAAACAGCTTTGGCAACATTAGAACAAGCACAGGCACAACGAAAAAATATTTATCAAGGATATTAAGCAGTTTTTAATTTTTTTCTTAAGGACATTCAATGACTCAATGATTTGACAGTGACATTGAAAATCACTTTACAAAGATTTATTTCATTATATTTTTAGGGTGTTATATATGCCATAAATAATAAAATTTTAAAACGTAAGTCTTATAGCAACAAGCAAAGTGAAAAATATTTTAGAAAAAAATAAAACAAGAAAAAAACGAAACTCAAAAAATTTTACGCATTTACGAATGTCTAAACGAAACAGGAATTCAACGGGAAAAATAAATGAATTAAAAAAGATAAAAGCAAGTATTAAAATTTTTCAAGGTTTAAAATGCTTGCTCTAAAATTGCAAAGAATTGTTAAAAAAAAATTTAAATTTTGTCCGCATTTGGCCGTTTTGAAACTATCAGAAACATGTATAGTGATGTGTTCTGCATTTACTTTGTAATTTCCATGCACCGATTTTCACCAGTTTTAAAGATATATGCTTTTTTGTGCAAAGTGCCAGCCTAAAATATAGCGAACTGGCGAACGCCTTCTCTGAAGGTAAAATCAAAACTAACAAAAAACAAAACTGCTTAATATTTTGTCCTTAAGAAAATAAGAAATAACAGTATTTACTAGTTTATGCAGATTTTTAGGGCTCCAAAGTAATCAGTTATAATAACTATTTGTAAACTCATTATAGCAAATATCCTTGGTTCCTTCTGACTGCGATAGTACACAAGGCTTCACTCCAGAGAAATACTTAAGCCCTTAAGATTTTTTAGAAGGTGCTAAAACGTGCCAAAAAATTTTATTACTGAAATGGAGTGCATCATTGCCACCAAAGCAGCCGTAAAACCTATTTTTTTTTTATCAATTTGATGTGTTTTAAGAAACAATATTAACTAACAAGTCTTAGACCAGCCAATTGGCAAAGAATTTTAGACACTCTGAGTATGTTAAAAGGATCTGTTGAGCTTAATAAAATTACAAGTTATGATAAAGAAAATACTTGTTTGCAAAAATGAATTAGTTTAAATTAAAATTGATTATAGATTACTCGTGAGCGTGAGTAACAAATGTTGAAAAATGAAGAAGATATCTTCCAAATCTTGAGTCCAAAAAAATTAACTAAATCGTCCCAGCGATTTGGCTGAAATAATTTTTTCCAGAAAAATCGTGTCATATTACCTATTGTGTGCTGGTACAATAGTGCGAACTTTCACAAAAAATGTTTATAAGATCTAACCATTAACGGAAAACCACTTAATTGTGAATTTGAGGAAGAACGACTTCAGCATAGAAAATTTTTAACTTTTATATTTTTTTCATTTTCTAGTTCAATTGTAAGTGTTTTCGATGACAACGTTTAACAAAAGCTAGAAGCAACCTTAAAAGCAACCTACCATCCTTTGTTCGTTATTGTTTTCTATGTGTGTCTATGTGATTGATTGAACACAATAATCCGTGAATGACGATATAAGTAAACAATTCAATCGGTTAAAAGTAAAAAAAAAAGATTCTTGTTTAATAACAAATAAATATTAAGAAGTTCCTAATTTTTTTTAAATTTTGCAATTTCATATTTTATTAAATTTTGTTAACGAAATACACTAAAATATATTAAAAACCAACATAATTTTCAAAAGCTATTTGCACATAAGCATCCAAGTGCCCTTGTTTAATATCTAACACACACAAACATACATGTATGTACATGTACACAGTATAAGTATTCACATCACTACAATAAAGTCCTTTGAAAATTTATTTTGTACCATTTTTAACAAAAAGTAAACAAAACATTTAGGACCAAAAGGAAATTTTATTTTATTTAGAGGACTCCTGAGGTGTTCTATTATGTCCTATTGTCATATTTCTATTAAAATTCACAATGTTTTTGTTGCCTTTAATACAAAAATAGATCTAAAAATATACTACGACGTATAGAATGGTATTAAATTGTCACAACAACTCCACAAACACCTGCGCCGAGTGTCCAATAGTTGGTAAAGGTTTTTAAGACATCGTGAAATTTTATAAAAATAGGACATGGTAAAACACCTTGTAAATCCCCTTGTTATATTTTATATTATGACTTAGATTGTAAATGTGAATACCATTAATGTTTAAATCTTTTATTTATTTCTACAAAAAGTCTATAGAATCTGGGTGAATGCATTGTGAGCTACAAATGTTGTTGCATATCGCTTTCCCTTTTAGCAAAATATGTAGTAAATCCTTGTTCAATATCGAGAAGTGTTCAATAAGTTTTCAATTTATTTTCAATATATTTTATTTTGTTTTTCAATGCACAAAGATTTTGTTGCTGTTTTAAACAGTTTTCGCACAATAAACGATATAAAATTTAAAAATAAAAATTAAATAATTGAGCAAAAGGAGCAACATTTAAATAAAACAACAAATAAGATTAAACAAGTTCAGTAATAAATTGCTGTAAAGTCATCAAAAGAAACTTTTTATATTCTTATGAGGAAATAAAATTTTACTTTTTATATAAGAAACACTTACAGCAATAATGGCAGGATAATGCAAAATACATTTTAAGTAAATGAAGTGTTGTAACATTGAAAATTAAAAAGTTCTTAAAGAAGTTACGCAGTTTTTTTAAGAGGAAACATTTGTTAACTCTTTAAATAGTTTGACTGGGTTCAGTAATCCTATAGTTTTAAAATTTTGTATGGAGGGCTAAGGCAGGTGTATGTGATCATACAAGCTAAAGGCCAAGAGATTAAAGGCGAATTAATCAAAAGTGGTTTCAAAATCTAGTAACGTATATTTTTTCAATTTTAGTTTCTTTATATATTCTCCAATTATTTATTTGAGTATTTTAAGCACTAATATTTTTTTTTTAGCCATGATAATGCCCTCCTTACACTTGCATTTTATATAATAATTTTTTAAAAATTTATGCAAGTCGAGCAATTTTACTAAAAAGTGTTAAATAATGCAAAAAAAATTTAAATAACGCTGTACTTGATTTAAAAGCGAACTAGAGGGTGTTTTGAATTTGGAGAAGCAGATAGAAATCAGTTAAAAATAATTTAGAAAGCTATTGAAGGCCAAGCTCGACATTACACACTACAATTGTACAAGAGGTACTCAAAAACAGAAATTAAAACACTCTTCAAATATTGCACCTTGTTGTATATACATTTATATATCATATGTGTGTATGTACAGGTATGTATGTATGTGTGCATATATGTATATATGTATTCTATGTTTTGACATATGCACCATGACTAAATAGAGCCCAAGTCTAAGAAAGTCTAATCTCTAAACACATCCAATTATAAATATATTTTAATATCTGGAGGTATAAATTTAATTCGTGGATGTTGATTTCTATTACAAATGTACAAAAATTTAGACATTTTGTGACCGACAATGACTTTCCAACAACCCTTGTCAATCACAATTAAAATTCAAAACTGGGGAAAAAATTTTTAAAAACATGCGAAGATAAATCCTCTAAAATGTTTACGTTCCAATGAAATAAAAATCGTTCCCTTAAAATTCTTTTCTGGCAGGTTTAAGGTCGATAGCTGCATGGTGATTTCTCCAGATCATAGCCAACTACATTGTAGCTGTGAATATTATAGAACAATTCACTACAATAAGTTTAAAGTCGATAGATGTTGCAGTGTGTATCGTACACTCCAAAAATTATTACAGTAAGTTTTTTAAGAAGTATTCCGTAAAGTTATTTTTTGATTAAAAAAAATTAAGATTGTAGTAAAATACATTTTTCAACTAGATGGACAGTTATTCACAGCAAAGGCTAACAGAAATAAACAATAAAATAACAATTGCTTTTTTAAGAACTTTTCCTGAAACTATAAAGTTGGAAAAATTAAAAACAATATTACATTTATGCTTTGTGCTTTTCGTCGTTTTGCTTTAAGACAATAAGTTCGATAAATTTCGTTATTATTTGTAAAAAAGAAATTCCGTTTGCCTTTCTGGATAACATGTTAGTTGAAAAGTTGTGTGCTTACACTACCGTTCAAAGAGATGAAAATCTGTTTTACTAAGCTTGGCTTGTGTTATGTTCCTTTCGATTAACATTTATTTTAAATATTAATTTATTCTTAGCAAAAAGAAATCAAACTAAAAACAAACATAATAAGAAGCACAACTTGTCAAAATTAGTTATTTTATGAATTTTTGTCGGTTATATAAGCCAGTACAAGAGTAGGTAACTTTATTGAAATTTGAAAACAACAACTGCCGCTCGTTACTGATGTAATGATATTAAAAATAAATAAAAAATCAGTTAAATTTAGGATCACGTGCAAGATAATTTTTTCTGAATATCTTGCTGGAGGGGTTTAAAATGAATATCCCGTTGTTGTATTTCCAGTTGATTTTACTTAAATAATGTTGTGTTGTGTACATCTGTTAGGGAGCTACCGTTCTCTTGATTACATCTAAAATAAAGCTTCTCAAATTAGCCCGCAGTCTTCAAAGTTTCGTGGCAACAGTGGACCTAATTTCAGAGATATGTGTATAAATCGATATATTCTTATATATAGAGATATACATATGTAGGGATTTCGTCATTAAAAGATGAATTATCTCAGGTTTTTGCTTTTATCTCAGTCCTGCTTTAAAATATTTCTCATAGTTTGGCACTTAAACGTGGACCGTAGGATGTACTTGGCTTCAGAAACTCGATTTCAACAGACGGACCGATAGACAAACGGGCATGTAATATGCATAGGGATTTAATTTATTCTTTAAGAGGTCATAAATAAATTTTGCAGAGATTATTAATGAATTGGCATGCTGATATATTTTCTTATCACTATCCGAAGGGTATAAAAATCTTAACAACAATTGGATTGTTTAGCAAAGAAGGACTAAAACTAACAAAAATAATGTTTTACTGATTAAAGCTCAAATAAAATTTTCCTTATTTATCTCATATTTTTCTTCGGGTGTATTATTCAATAATCGTTTACAATATTTTATGATTTCCTCATAATATTTAAGGGTTTTTACTTTTCCATCTGTTTTTTTGAACCAAAACTCTATGGAATTTTCTGCATTTCAATTTTGCTTTGGCTTGTTTGTTTTCAAAATATGTTTTTCGTTTTGTTTCTGTTTTCTTTCTGGAAAATAAAAAATTTATTTTCTTTTGCAAATATTATTGAGCTTTTTCTTCTTATCTGCAGTTTCTGTACCATTAAGAAGTTTTGTTTTTTCTAACGCCTCATACCAAATATGTATCATGAATACTTAATGTCTAATATTGATTGTTTTCTGCCATTTATATTATTTTTATTCATACCTGTCATGTATGTTTCTTTATTTGTATTAAAATTTCTTTTATGTTGGATACAAAATATTGATATAAAAATAAATAAATTAAGTTATTTCTAAATTTACAATGAATTTAGCCCTAATCGTAGGAGAAAAATATCTCATTATTTTTCGTGTGTCTTTGAATATTTATGTTATTAAAGAATATAGTAAAATAAAATATTCACGTGAGGATTTCTGTAATACAAACCTACAAATAATAAAAAAAAATAAAAAAAGGTAAAATTATTTACCGCTAAATGCAAATGGGACTTTTGTTTAAAGCAAAGTTGCTAGAAAGATTGGATTTAAAACAACAATTTTAACTTTTTAAATAACTTTAATCTTTAAATTTAAAAGAATCGCGTTAATGACTGACTCAACGTACATCTCAAACTCGTTAAGCTAAAGGCTTTAAGTTCAAATTCGGTTCTAAAATGTAAAACATGTTTTTAATAGCAAAAAACAAGACGTGAGAAAATTATTTTTTTTAATTCGAACTTTTTTTGATTCACTGTGCGATATGAATGTTGTTATGTATGTAATCATTTTCGTCTGATTTTATTACTTTAAGGGTAAAATGTTTTTTATAAAAAAAAATACCTAAAATCTTTTGAATTCTAACCTGTCAAACATTTACAAATTTTTTACATTTGTTATCGGTTTCCAATAAAAACTGACCATTTATTTAGAAATTTATTATTCTATTTTACAAAATGCCAACTTGTAATATGACACATGTCAACAATAATGTAAACAAACCAAAGTACATATAAATATATTTAGGTATTTTTGAAATTAAAGTTAAACAAGTTTTACAAAATATATATTAGATAAGAAAAAAGGTCGTTTCCGTACATCTTAAGCTTTAGAAACACTAAACAATCTTAAAAAAAAAAGGTTTAAATAATGTCCGAATTCTTATCTGTGCTTTTACAAAAAAATTTTAAATAGAAAGTTATAGTCGGTCAAGATCGACCAAATTATACTCTGCACCAAATCTGTATGGGTGCTTTATTCTTGATGCAATGAACCGATCATAACCAAAAACAATCAGCTTCGTGCCAGGGCCAAAATACGTATCTGTGTCAAATTTCTTTAAAATATCGACATGCAGCGTGGTCACAAGAATACGTGGACTACCAGCCAGACGGACGGATGGACTTTGGTTTTGAGTCGATCAGTAGATCTCAGACCATTACTTTTGGGCGTTACAAACATCTGCACAAACGCATAGTGGTGTGGGGTGGTGTGGGTATAATAAAATATCTGGTGAGTTGAAATCTTGAACAGTAAATATTAGTCCAGCCAATGCCAGACTAAATGTAAGTTCTCAACTTAAATTAAACAATAATTCTGGTCATTATTTCTTAAAGCAACAATGTCAAAAGGTACCCATCATCTCGTAAATCTTTTCGAGCAAGTTGATTAAAACGTTTAAGCGATAAGATTGAATAGCAGATTACAATTTTTTTTAAGATGTTTTAAAAAAAAAAGTTTCGCATTAAGGATAATATTTTTAATCTAAAATTATATTTCATTAAGATATAAAAATTGGGTTATTCACAAAGTGTTTTGTCTTATATTCTTATTATTTAAAGATGATTTAAAAATACTGTCAGTGTCTTTAAAAACACGTTTTAAAGTAATATAACATTTTTTTTATACATTTTTTATTTCGTCATAAAAATAAAAGAAATCTGTACCGAACAAATGGACAACGTTGAATATGCCGCCAATACCATCTGAAGCCGTCAACCATCGTTTTATGCTAAAATAGTTTTAAAAACCTTTTAAGTTCTAAGTAAGTATCTTTTTTACGAGTAGCAGCATAAATATTTAAACATTTTTGGTTATATGGCTTTTCTCGATAGAGACAAAAACTAAAGCAAATATATAAATATAAGTACAAGCTTACCCTACCTGACGTTACACGGGAATAGTCTTAGGAGGTAAAATTTTAAAGCAATTGTCTAACTCAAAAAAGCCATATAAAACTGGAGGTAAATTGCGGCCTTACCCACTTCACTTTGCTGGAACCGATCCTACTACTTAAATAACTAAAATAATATATCAGAAAATTTAACTACATTTAAAACTAACTACATATTACTAGTTTCACAGTTCTTAAATATTAAATATTTTCCAAAAAAAGTGAAAAGTTCTCTAATATTGTTATACCCACACCACATATTATGCGTTTGTAAAATTGTTTGTAACTCCCAAAAGTAAAAGTCTAACAGCCACCTTCAATTATACCCAACGACTCGGAATCACTTCCTGAGTCGATTAAAGCATGTCCGTCCGTCGGCCTGGGTGTTAATGTATTCTTGCGAACAAAGTACACCGGCCGCATTTTTGCAGATATTTCGATGAATTTTGGTAGATATAAGTTTTTTTTTTGGCATAGAAACAAAATCTGTTGTTAATTGTGATGTTAGGCTAATTTTTTGATCTGATCCCAACCCAAATGTCCTCACGGATTAAGAGTTTTAGGCTGTAACTGCTTTGAATATTACGCTATCTTTACAAAATTTTGCATACTTGTCTATCTTTATGTCACCCATTTTTGTACTAAATATAAACATTAGCAGTCCACTTTTGGAGCTTCATAAAAACCGGAACAGTAGAAGTGTAGGGTTTAACTTTTGTGGGTGTGGCACTTCTCAATTATTTGCCTTTAGAATTTCGGAATTTCAGGCCTTGTATATACGTGCAAAGTTTCAAAAAATCGGTGCAGTAAAAGTACCATTACAAACAGTATAAATTTTAACTTTTGAAGCCGTTATAATGCAAACTTATTTGATAAAAATCGGTCTGGTAGAAGTGCCTGTAATAAAATTTTTGTTTAAGTAGGCATGACCCATCCATTTTTTTTTTTGTTTTAAAAATTTTTCCCATTAGTGGCCTTATATATGCGTACAAAGTTTTAAAAAAATTGGTGCAGCAAAAGTACCAGTATTAAAAGTTCAATTTTTTCGGTGGGAGTACAGACGTTACGTGAACACCTACCCGGAGGGTAATAATTCACGGTGCTCTTAACACATAGTGGAGACAATGCGTCCACTAGCGCCCCCAGAATGGCTTACCAGACCACCCAGGTTGCAATTCTCTGCCGTGACTCTGTGCAAGCCATAACAGACCCCTTGCTGAGGAGTTGGACTATCTAAACCCAAATTGTGTCTCTAGTTTTGATCTCATCATTTCCAATCAAAACAGATCCGCGACGACAAGACACATCTTCATACGCTTGTGAAACAGCACCCAACCTTCAGCAAGAAAGATTATAATTATCATGTCGCACTCCTCAATGACACATCCATCTCTGTTTTAAGGATCTTTTCTCATTTAGACAAATCAATTTCTTCAATTTCATCAACGCTTCATAATCTTCTCACCTCCAGCCAGGACCGAATCACGCACATGCTTTAACATGCCAATGCCGGCGATTTCATTATTTGCTACTACTCTGACGGGATCTTGTTTTAGATCCACTTACACCCTTTCAACTATAAGCCTACTTCATCAGTTGCTCATGTGCCTGGAAAGACCCGCCGAAACTTAGAGACTCTATCTTGTGAATCTTAAATTCATATAAGACCGCTTACGCGATCACACATATCAACTTTCGTTCTCAGTTGCCCCGCTTGGGGATAACCACAACCACCACGTGAACTTCCGAGGAGGCCTCCCCAATAATCAGTTCAGGCACTTGGTGAGCACATGGGGCAAACTGATTCCCGTGGTACTAGATAGGACTCTGGCCAGCCTCGAAAATCTACTTCCGTATAATTCCTACCAATTTATATTTAACACAGATAAGGTACCTTTTAAACCTTGTATTGCTGTGACAATTATTGGTGATGTACATGCCACAGCGTCAACAAGGACAACCTGCCTCAAGCCAGATCAGTAAGTAACCACTGATCCTTTTAAGCCCAAGACAAATTGTTTTTAATTTAGCCATGTCTGTTAGCCTTCCAGTAACTGAAAGTTACCCGGTTGATACCACGAGAAGGTAGACTTTGGCACTTGTGCTAATGGAGGGTGGCCTCGAGGACATTCTCTTTCATCATATAACTTATATATGTATACAGTCTAAAAAAAATCGGTGCAGCATCAAAAGTTCCATTTTCTCAGTAAAAATACAGTTCGATTTTGAATGCTGTGGGCATGTCACCGCCAACCTAAAAATAAAGGATATTTAAGGCTTAAAGCGGCTTAAACGGTTCAGCCGTCATTGCGTGGCAAACAAACTTACACCTTGATTTTATAATATACAAATATATGGATTGATATCCTTGATATTGCTAAAAATTAAATTGGATAAATTATTTATTATATTTAACCAAATACACATTTTCTAAATTTTTTTTTTCGTAAGTCAAACATTGAAACGGCCAAATTAACTTTTTTCTACTTTTAATGTATAAATTAAAGCAAATAATTTATTTTACTGATGATTTGATGTAAGAACCAATGAAATGCTAGATAAATGCATAAAGACAAACTTAACCTACAACAAACCCTATAAATAAGTATTAATTTTTTTTAATACAATTTTAAGACAAAAGTATTTAAGACCCCTTGTGAAATTCCCAAATATTTTGGGGTTTTTGCTTAAACATTAACTAATGTACTGAGAAATCCCATGCACTAACTATCTAATATTTTAAACCTTTTACAGTTTCTTTGACATATATTTACTTTTCTATAAAGAATAAGATTTTCAATAAAAATAGATATATGTACATATGTATGTACATAAGTATATGTCTATTTTTTTTACTTTGCATATCTGTATTCTTCTAACCTTAAAATTTAATATTTCAATTTATTTCATCCAATTTATTTGTGGGTTTCTGGTCAAAACTGTGGTTGTTGTTTAAGTTTTAGTCCATTGATTAAGGAGTATTTGCCTAAATGTACATAAATAACAAAAATATGTCTTTTCCTTTACAACTGCTCTTGTAGAAGTAGTAGTTGTATTAGTAGAAGTAGTAGTTTCTAATAAATTAGGCCCAATTTAAGTTTAAAAAAATGTATAAACAAACACAAGGACGAAAAATTGAATAAGAAAACACATGAACGAATATGATATAGAAGACATGTGTAGCAAAAAAAAGTACTAAACGTGCAATAGAAACAATAGATAGTCTCGAACTTCCTTAACTTAAGGATAATGTATGTGTGTAAATTTCAGTTTTATATCCTTCCTGCAGATTTTCTTTTCTCTTGTTGCCATTTTTTGGTTATACCTTTTTCTTCTTCTTTCATATAGGTCCAAACCCCTTCTTTATTAAAAAAACAAAAAAGAAACACACTATGAGAACAAAATTGATAGTCAATTTAACTTTATTTTCCATATAAATTAAGATGTTTATAATAGAAATACTACTTCCTACTCGTACTAACTTACAGGTCATACTCTGATGATATGTATTTTTGTGACATTATAACTATAAAGAAATTCTGGCTAAAACACAAGCAACAACATGAGAACAAGATAGAAATGATTTAAATTTATTTAAATTATGTGGGACTTCTGTTTATTATTATTTTTTTTTCTTAGATGATTTGAAAAGTGAGGAGTAATTTAAAGCACAATTTCGCCATCTTCTTTCAATATGTTTTCTTATACCTTTTTTCATTTTAAATGGTTTTTATTATCGTTGTTAAAGATTTATGAATTGACAGACCATTATGTCAACAAAAATGATGTTTTTTTAGGCAAAACATAAATTAAGAAAACCTTTAAATTATATAAGGTTTAGTAGTCTTTAAACCTTTAATTAAATCAAATTTATTAAATAAGACTTTTCAAATGAATATTTATGTTTTATTTTAAATTTATAATTTTACTAATTTAAATCTAACATTATTTCATAAACTCTATTATGTGTCTAACGTTAAACATGTAAATATTTTTGAGGCCAAGTTTAAAGTGGGTCTCATCACTTAAACTTAAAAATTCAAAAGCATTTTTATACATTTTTCAGGGTATTAACTCTTATGTTGACCCGGAAAGTACGAGGGCCAGTTAGTACAGCAAAGGCTTCAAAGTCAAAGCTGTATCAAATATTAGAAAACACAAATAGGAACCCACAACCTTTATTTCTGGTGATGTTAAATTAAGGAAAAATAAAACACACAAGGGAAAAAAATTCAGCCACTGCCGTAAAAACAACACTGTTAACTGGATGGGCGTAATAGAGGATATTGTTAAGCAATTGACTCAATGTTTGGCGAATGTGACTAATATAATATAAGAAATGCAAATAATGCAGGGGGCAAATTACGCAAATTACGTTATTCCATTCGAAATTCTACTCGATAGATAGAGTTGTCAATGTATAGTATAGGTATAGTAGTATAGGAATTCTAATAAGAATTTTTAAATTTCAATTTGAATTCAATGACGTAATTTGGCCACAGTTTTTACTACATTCCTATTGTATCTAGAAGTACCATTAAAAAAGGGGATTAAATTTGTGTACTTTATCACTGACTTGTTTTTGATAACTTGAGTTTCAGTCTGGCACTGGGTGAACTAACATCCATTACAACGAAAGGATTATCCCACAAATTTTTGAGATTTTAGCCTCTTGGATCTATCGTCGGAACAATCGCCTACAATAATACCCATTTGAAATCCTCGCAAAATCGTATCTATTTATTTTCACTTATATAAAATTGTAAATTTGTTCAAATATTAAAAATATATCGGATATTAATGACTGTCTAAGAATCCTTAACGAACATTTTGAAAAAGCTGCTGAACATGCTTTTTCTGGAAAAAAGAAGACCCAGAAGACAATGGCAAGAGCATAGATCTTCCCTGCTTTAAACCAAAATTAAAAAATTTACAAAACAACTCAGAAATTTGCTATAGAGATATAGAAAAGCATCATTTAAGGAGCACCTAAAAGGTCTAGGTTCAACTCCTCAAAAAAATTATTCCCCATGGCGATCAATCACAGGTATAAGAAGACCCGTAATTGAAAAACACCCAACTAATCTGAGAGGATTCTCAGCAAGAAATGACGAAGGCGTATGTGATCTTTTTCAAATCACTTGAGAAATGTGTTTACTTTCAACATATTTACTGCCACGAGTGAATTACCATCTGCTGTTGTTAGACGACCTTTAACCCTTTTTATATTGATGTCACTCAAGTTTTCTAAAAAGTATGACACTGAAGGTCTGTTGGCCAAACTAGATGGAAACACATCTCAATCCGCTAACACAAAACATTTTACAATGTGGGAAAAACGATCGTTTGAAGAAAAGAGAGAGGCACTGTTGCCGTCAGGTGAAACAGTTAAAATTGACAACTTCTTTAATATGAGCCGAGTGTAACGCATTTTTTAAACCAGTTAGGGTTTCTCGCCATAACTATTTTAATTTGGTAAGCATCACTACATGTTAGGGTATACCAGCATGTACCAGTATACCAGCTATATCTCAGCTTCATTTCAATTCCTATATTTTCGATATTTTTTTAAAGGCTACACAAAAACATCTAATTAGGGATCGAAGTCAGTTGCACTCACTTCTTTGACGACTGCTTGTTTTGCCTCATAACTAGAAACTAGAGATGAGCGATTTTTCTGTACCTGTGATTTTATACCTGTGACTTTGAAATCACTAGTAACGATAGTGACATAAACTGCGAAGTAACTGTTACTGCGATGTAGTTACTTTGATATGTTATGAAAACTAATATTTTTGGGATTTCCTGCGAAGTAACTATTCATTACGATGTTGTTACCGACTTAGTTAATTTTTTCCAACAACCACGTTTATTCAATCTTTAAACCCCATATGCATAAATTGCATTGTGGTTCTTAAAAAAATATAAGAAATGTTCCTGAGTAAAAATATAAAAAAAATATAAGAAATGTTCCTGAGTAGCAATTGTAAACTGCAGTGTTGATACTTTAAATTTAGTATGTTATTTAAAGTAGCATTCTTGGGTCTTCCTGTGAAGTAACTATTAACACATTTGTTTGTAAAAAATGATAAACAGCGATCACCGTCACTGTTTAAAATAACTGTTATTTAAAGTTAAATAGCCATAAATTAAATCACGTTCACTGTTTACAGTATTCTATAAAAATCACGGAATCGCTCATCTCTACGAGAAACCTTTCATATTATTAGAGTACAAAACGTATTCAACTAATAAGTAGGTACCTAATATTTTATTTTATGATTAATAGGGATTTGCAAAGTTCAACGATAAAAGGTAAAAATAAGTAAAAAAAAAACAAAAATGTTCTTGGTTTCATTACGGCTCTCTTTATTAGTTTTAAATTTTTTGTCTTTTCTTTCTATTTTTCTTTTATTAACTCCTTTTTTCTGTTACTTATTTGACAAATCACAAAGGAAAACTTGAAAGAAAAAAGATAAGAAAAATATATGGCGGCAAAAATTAATGAATAAAGTTTTGTTTAAATAAAATTAATAAAATTCAAAACTAATTTCCTACGTTGAAGCATCCGCACACATTGAAGAACACACAATCTCGCAGAAGCAAACAATGAAACACAAAATTAATGGAATTAATGAAACCGAAAATTACAACAGAAAAACAAAAATAAAAACTTGTAAAAGTTGTTCTCTTTACTTTTAAACAAAATAAAATGGTAAATTAAGCAGCAGAAAAGCTTTATTTAATACAGCAGCATTCATTTATTTCCGAAAACTATTTTAAACAATAATGCGTTACGCTACATATGAGCATACAGTGGGCCCGAAATAATAAGAACACCGCGATAATGCGATCATGTGGCTTATATTGGCTACTTTTAACGGTAAACCGCTTTCAGTACATAACCTTAATATATCCTAAAAGTCTATTTATATGTTTTTTCAATAGGTTTGAAATCATTTGGCGAATTCACAAGGTCTTGTGAAATCATATATTGTAAAATAATAGAACCAAAAAATATGACTGTTGTGAACAACCTCTCATATATAAGTGTGGTATTTAAAATCTATATCAGCTGATACGACTAACGAAAACACAATTGTTTTGCCTAAGATTCTAGTATTATACATTTTTACGGGTGGCGAGTGCTAGCGGCTTCCAAAAATTAAATAGGCGCTTGGCGCATGACTTTGTATATAATATGACATCACAATAAACATATCAAACAAAGTTGTATTGTTTCACAACAAGTTTCGTATGAAAAGCAACAACAAAATTTTTATGCTATTGGGAAATTATATGACAATAATACAATATGCTATTGTATCGTACCTTGTGAATTCGCCAATTATATCTAATGGAGGTCTGCAGCGGATAAAATTTCAAGTAACTTTTGAATATGTAACTGAATTGTAGTTTGGCAATCACAAATATATTTAAATTTGGTACAAAAGAAATACCTAAAAAGAGTGAATGTAAATAAGAAAATACTACAAATAAAAGTAACAACAAATTCTCAAGTAAACAACAAGTTCAAGTATATTCGTGCAGCCTTCTTATATCTAATACGGAAAATATGACATTTTTCTCGTTTAATAATTTCTTTTTTATTTAAACAAAACAAGCAAATTAAACAGATTTTTTTCCAAAAAATATTGCCATAAACACTTCCGTGTTTTTAATAATTCACATTTTGGCAAATTCACTGATTTCAAATAAACGCCGCAAACTGTTTACTGTTGACTTTTTCAACTCAAGTGTTTTCCAGCAAAAGAAATGAAAAAGTGTGATAAATAACTAAAACTAAGAGCAACAGCAGTAAAAACGTTGACAAGTAGACAAATTATGTTCAGAGTTGAAAAGCGTTTTTATTCCATTAAAAAAAAATTTTTATTTTACCAAATCTGTGAATAAACTAAAAGTGAAATGGAAGCATTCAAAAAACAAGGAACAATCAGTTTATTTATTGTATTACTCGAAAAAAAAGAAGAACAAAATGTTATTTTACCAGAACAAAAGATAACAAAAACCGTAAGTGAAAGAATTAGAACAATATTTTACAATTCTTATAAATTTACTAATATACGAGTTTTATCTTTATTTAATTTTTTAGTTCTTATTTTAATACTTAAAGTGTATTGTTCACACACGATAGAAATTGATGAAATAATGATTTGATTTTTAAAGGGAATTTTTTTAAACTTATTTGCACTTGACTAAAATGTACAGCACGACATTCGCTCCCCTTTTATTTGTGGAAAGCTTTTAATTGCATACCTTTAGACTATAACATTTGTTTAAAAAAAAGAGAACGAAGAATTTGATCGATTTTGACAGCAAACTAATCTTGTGATGAAATTTTAGATAACAAAAATGTGAAATTTATACTGTTTTTACCTCTTCCAGCACAAAACATGAACAATGACAAATTTTTTTATAGCAATTGGAAAAGAGTGCAATCTCAAAAGAAATTGTGTTATTATAATTAAGTCCGAAAAACTCCCTGAGTCAATTTAAGCAAGTCCGTTCGTCCATCCGTATGTCCACGTTTTCTAGTGAACACGCTACAGGTCGCAATTTTAAAGATATTTTGATGAAATTTGGCAGAGGTAAGTTTTTTGGCATTGGCACGAAGCCTCTTGTTTTTGGTTATGATAAGTTCATTTTTTATCATAGCAACAATAAAAATCTTTTTCCGAAATAAGCATTGTTGTCTATAACTGACTCGAATATTACTCTGCCTTCAGATAATTTTGCACATGTGTCTAAATGTATGCCACCAACTAAACAAAGATATTATCGACCCATTTTTTGGTATAGCCCTCATACAAATGTCTCCCTGATATAAACATTTTGGACAATAACTCGAATATTGCTTCAACTTATCAAAATTGTCCACACATGTTTACTTTATCTCACCAACTATTACACTGAACACAAGTATTATCGGTATATTTTTATACCCTTGCCATAAGTGATAAGGGTAAACATATGTATATCAGTTTGTCATTCCGTTTTTACTTTATTTTTTATTAATTTGCGACCCCATAAAGTACATATGTATATTATTAATCCTTTACGTCTGTTGAAATCAAATTCCGGAGTCAATTACGGACCAGGTATTAGTGTACTGAGATGATCGCTCTTTAAAATGACTAAGATCGGTTCACCACGGACCTAGATATAAGCAAAATACTGTGATTGCCTGTTTTTTAGAACAAAATCACAAAATCTGTCCAAAAATGTACCAAATGAAAACTGGCAACGCTGCTTAACATATTTTATGGATATCCAACCATAAAGCTATTGTTTTTGAATATAACAAGCCTCCGCACAAACGCATAACACCCCTACCACGTGTGTGGTGCGATTGTAGTTTTAAACGGGAGTCAATCTCAATGTTTTGTAAAAAAAAAACTTAAAAAATTTTTTAAACAGAGTTCAAAAAAAAATATTTTAACCCAATTCCTACTAAATTAAACAATGCTTAATTTTTATTGGGGAGCTTTTTTTTAATTTTCAGAAACAACTTTTTTAAATTAAAAGCAAATTTAAAAATTTTTTTCATCATTCTTAATTTGGTATATTTGTTCCTGTCAGTACTTTATCAATAGATGCAATTTGAAATTATCACAAAATATATTATAATTAATATTACCTGCAGCCAACAATAAAACGTGCTTTTCATAAAGAAGTATGTATCATTGTTTATAAAAAAATTATTCTTAAAGTTAAAATTTAAAACTTGTGAATTAATACTTTCAATTATCTGACTTTAGTCAATATTTGTTTAAGTGTAACTCATTTCGTATACGCAATAAGAAAATAATAAAATTATTTTTAGGTTGTTCCGTCACACAGCTACTTATGTACACGTATGTATGTATGTTTGTGTAACCATATAAACCCTATTAAACCCTTTTTCTTATACATACACAAATATTAACTCACGTAGGCAAACAAACAAACACAATTTGGGTTTATTTAGTTAAAAAAAAATGTCCCCCAACCGCAGTCTGAAACATAAACACACACACACACACACGTTCTTGTACACCTGTTGTATGTTCTGTCTTCTGTTTGATATCATTAAGCTTGTTCTATTTTTTTTCAAGATAATTATTTTGTTATAACGTTTATTTGTATGTGAGTATATACTTAGCATATCGTTGACTTAGGTATGAGTATATGATATATTCATGTTAAATTATTTAACAAACAAGTGTAATATTTTACAAGACTACATACATACATTCATGCATATGTATATTGATGTTCCTAATTCGATTTTTATTTTAGTTACAGCTTATACACTTGACCTTGGATATAAGTGTAAGTTTGTTAATTGTTCGATAAATAAGAAAAAAATTTGTTATATCTGTGCCATTAGCGTTGCACTGTACTTTACTCTTATGAGAAATTTTGATCAGGGCAATTCCATTGTGACGAGTGTGACCATTTTGGTCGCATTTTTGTTTTAAGTTTAAAATATTTATTTAAAAAAAGACTATGATTTACAAGGATGGTATGATTTTAAAAGATTAAAAGTAAGTAGCCTGTGACGGGTGTGATATTACAAATTTGAATTTTAGAGAATCTTGACTTTAAAATCTTCTTGTGTAAAATATTTTAAGGAACAGACTTTATTTTTTTCTATTTTAACGGTAGTTTAAAGTGCTTTTAATTGTATTTGATACTTTGTTTACACAAATGTTATTTTTTTTACATTTAAGAAAATGTAACGGGTGTGACATGTTAATTAAAACGTAAAAAAGTTTACTCTTGAAATAAAAATAAAATATGAATCAATTTATTTACATATCAATCCCTTGTTTCCTTTATAAATTTCAGATATTGTACAGAAATTTTCTTAAAAGAGCCCATAATTTACATAAAATAATTAAAACAAACGAGGCCGTTAATCTTTATTGACAGAGAAATTGACTAAGGCTTGTTGTTCTGTCCGTCTGTTGAAATACGATTTATATCCTAAAAAAATCTTACTAAATATGGCCCCTGTTGCCACAAAACCTGGCAGGGAAACTTTTTTCAAGGGCTGCTGAGTGTGGGAAATTTTTATTTAAAATACGAGCAGGGAAAGAGGTAACCCCCCAGAATTTCGTAAATTTATAAATTTTTTCAGGCGCTACATCTAGAAAACTATTACAGCAATCGGCTTCAAATATACTACAAAATAATTTTACTACAATATCTACTATGAAAGAAAAATTAGTCCGACAGGAGCAGAAGGAGCAGAAGCAGCAGTATTCCCCGCACGCGCTATCTCGGAAATTATAGCAGCTGTTGACTTTAGAAAGGGCTAGAGCTATCGACCTGAAACCTTCTATAAGGTAGTTCTATTATGATTTCTTTATATTAAAATAATAACTAGTTGGACAGGAGCACAGGAATGACTCATAAAAACTGTAAGTTTTCCATTTTCTTAAGTTTTCTATTTAAGATAGCTTTAGACCTTTGTCTTTTTCGAAATATCTTCGGCACTCGCAGTCAAAATTTTGAGTTTTCTATATTAATGTTTTTTAAGGAGACCTGTTTTCTTCAAAGGTACAGTAGTTCTTATATGATTCCACACTGGAGGAAAAATTTGTTGAATAAAAGCACGGGAGTGGCATCACTCATACAAGGGGAACAATTTTGTTTAGCTTTCCATTTTAAAAATTAGAATAACTATGAACCCGCCACAATGTATTTTTTCTATAATATTTACGGTTTGAAAACAACTCGGCTGAATCATATGACTGGGCATACGCGCATACAAAAAGTCCGATGCGAAGGGTATATTAATTCGGAATTAGCGTTAATTTTTATCTTCAAGAAAAGACGGAAAATTTTGGAGATTCGAAAACCATAATTTAAAAGGTTTTCATAAAATACTCTACATAACTTGATGAGTTCATTTCAACTGTATTTGTTTAATTAATATTAATGTTTAAAAATAAAAACACTACTGGAACTTGAATTTTTTAATTTGTTACTTAATTATTTCATGAAAAGTACAAGTTCAGTTTTAAAACTTTAAAGTTACTAAAATTGAATTGAAAATAAAACTTTTCCATTATCACAACTTTGTTAAACAAATGCAAAAATTTTTGTTTCAAATATTTGTTAAATTGAAAAAATTTTCCGACATTATTGTTGTTGTTTTCTGCACTTTTAGTAATTTTTCATGTTATTAAATTTGTTTTTTTTTTGTATTTTTTTGATTTATGTAGTTATTTACAATAAATATAGTTTTTAAATGTAAACATCATCATTGCCATTCATACATAAATATTTCGTACAATTTGTATTGAGATCTTTTTGCACGCTTTAACGCTTTAAACGTTGATACAATAGAATTAAGCCGAAACCTTTCGACAGCAGCCAGACCAAACGACTCTTATTTAAAATAGTTAAATCACATGCACACATGTAAGTGTTTAAAATGCGAAAACTTACAAAATGGAAATGGTTTGTTGTTGGTTTTAGTAAAAAAAAATCAATAACCCACAACAGAAAAAGGTTACAAAAAGCAAAAGCAATATACGTCAACATGAAAATCCGTTTTAACATAAAAAGTATGAAAAAAAAATTACTAATGGCCAATAAAAAATGGGTTTTAAAAATAATGATTTTATAAATTTTTTGGTTTTCACTATTTGTTAAATTGATTGCATGGAATTTAGCATATTGGATCCCAATGATATAAAAAAATAACAAGTAAGAGCGCTATATTCGGCTGTGCCGAATCTTATATACCCTTCACATTGGTCTTTAAATATACCCAGCCGAGTAATTTTGTACTGCAAATAATATAATAAAAAACCTTGTGCGAGTTTTAAAGCCCATAGAAAAAATAACAAAATTTTAACGTTCATATGAATAATAGAAATAGATGAAGAAGATTTGAGGTCGAAAGTTTTAAAAGTTTTCAACATTATCCATATTTAAAGGTTAATAAAACTTATTAAATGTTCTAGTCCCGCTGCTCTTCTCCTACTTTTTTTCCAAAATGTATAAATTATTTGATTATTACTTTTTGTAGAATATTCGAAGTCGATAGCTGTAATAGTTTTCCAGAAGTAGCGTATCGAAAATTGTTTAAAAATTGTTAATTTGTATGGGAGCTACCCCTTTTTCATCCCCCACCCGAAAATTTTTTTCTTTAAAGCGTAGGCCTTGTGTTCCAATTACTTTTTGTAGAACATTTGATGTGGATATCTGTTATAGTTTCCGAGATATAGCGTATCGAATATTTTATAATAATTGTCGATTTGTCTGGGAGCTACCCCTTTTTTTGCCCCCACTCAATAAAATTTTTCTTCAAAGCGTAGGCATTCTTGCCTAATTACTTTTTGTAGAACATTTCATTTCGATATCTTTTATAGTTTCCGAGATATAGCGTATCGAATATTTTATAATAATTGTCGATTTGTATGGGAGCTACCCCTTTTTTTGCCCCCACTCAAAAAATGTTTTCTTTAAAGCGTAGGCATTCTTGCCCAATTATTTTTTGTAGAACATTTCATTTCGATATCTTTTATAGTTTCCGAGATATAGCGTATCGAATATTTTATAATAATTGTCGATTTGTATGGGAGCTACCCCTTTTTTTGCCCCCACTCAAAAAAAATTTTTTTTAAAGCGTAGGCATTCTTGCCTAATTATTTTTTGTAGAACATTTCATTTCGATATCTTTTATAGTTTCCGAGATATAGCGTATCGAATATTTTATAATAATTGTCGATTTGTATGGGAGCTACCCCTTTTTTTGCCCCCACTCAAAAAATTTTTTTTTTAAAGCGTAGGCATTCTTGCCTAATTACTTTTTGTAGAACATTTCATTTCGATATCTTTTATAGTTTCCGAGATATAGCGTATCGAATATTTTATAATAATTGTCGATTTGTCTGGGAGCTACCCCTTTTTTTGCCCCCACTCAATAAAATTTTTCTTCAAAGCGTAGGCATTCTGACCCAATTATTTTTTGTAGAACATTTCATTTCGATATCTTTTATAGTTTTCGAGATATAGCGTATCGAATATTTTATAATAATTGTCGATTTGTATGGGAGCTACCCCTTTTTTTGCCCCCACTCAAAAAATGTTTTCTTTAAAGCGTAGGCATTCATGCCCAATTATTTTTTGTAGAACATTTCATTTCGATATCTTTTATAGTTTCCGAGATATAGCGTATCGAATATTTTATAATAATTGTCGATTTGTATGGGAGCTACCCCTTTTTTTGCCCCCACTCAAAAAATTTTTTCTTTAAACCGTAGGCATTCTTGCCTAATTACTTTTTGTAGAACATTTCATTTCGATATCTTTTACAGTTTCCAAAATATAGCGTATCGAATATTTTATAACAATTGTCGATTTGTATGGGAGCTACCCCATTTTTTGCCCGCACTCAAAAAATTTTTTCTTTAAAGTGTAGATCTTTGCGTACAATTACTTTTTGTAGAACATTTTATGTCGATAGCTGTGATAGTTTCCGAGATATAGCGCATAAAATATTTCACCAAATTTGTGCAATTGTAGGAAAAATACCCCTTCCCCTGGTCCCATCTGAAAAAACTTTTTCCATTATTTAGGTCCCTTCTTTAGGAGTATCCGTGCCAAGTTTTGTGGCAAGAGTGATTATACTTACTGAGATATATAGGGATATATGCACGGATTTTGTCCTAAAAAAATGGGTTACTCTGGGTTTTCGCTTATATCTCGGTCAATAGTGAACCGATTTTGCTGATTTTAAATAGCGATTGTTAGCGGGATATTTGTAATCGTTTGACACCATTTACTGATCTGTATCTTTTTATCTGACTCCGGAAACTTGATTTCAACAGACGGACAGACGGACAGACAGACAGACAGACAGACAGACAGACAGACAGACAGACAGACAGACAGACAGACAGACAGACAGACAGACAGACGGACAGACGGACAGACGGACAGACGGACATGGCTATTTCAACTTCCCTATCTATAAGGATCCAGAATATATATACTTTATGGGGTCGCAAATGAATAATAAAGAAATTACAAACGGAATGACAAAGTGATATATACCCTATCACTATGTGAAGGGTATAATAAAAGAATTAATTGCTATCCAAATAAGGGTAATAATACCGTAGTTTGCGGCTTTATTATCTCTTTCATTGGACAACAAAGTGTGTTGTTTTATTTAAGGCAAAATTAGGTCTTTATTCCATTTTCCATTTTTTTTATTAACTTGCTACCAGTTTCTTAAGGTTCATAGAAAAAAATATCGCGCCGTCAATTTAACATGGATATATTTAAATAAATTGAGGCATATACGCATCGATTTGGGGGATTCTCGTACATGGAAGGATGTGGGCGTAAATGGGGGCGAGTCGATATTTTTAACCAAAATCTTTAACTTAGTATTTTTCCAAGAAAAATAAATATAAAAGTTAAAAGTACCCTTTGAAGTGGAGCTGAGGGTTAGTACAAGCGATCGTGTAGCACAACTTTTTAATTGGCGCAATGTTGTTTTAGACATAAAATCTTTTATACAATATTTTGTCATCGGATAAGTATGATTTTCTTTTGATTAAAAAAGGGTCTTGAACTCACAATTTTTTAATTTATTTTTTTCTTTTAAATCTATTTAAATTTAAAACTAATTTTTTACCGGAACCATGTGTTAATGTTTAAAAAAAACATTTTATCTTTAGACTTTGTTTCTTTTTTGCTTTGGTTTAACAGTTGTTCATGGCGATTATGTTGTAATATTTTAAAATACTACCAATCGCTTATAAGAAGAAATATAGGGTAGCTAATGAAAGCTGCTACCAAAAAAAAAACTTTTTGATAAGATGTCACACATGTGTCACCTAGGGTCGAGGCCACTTGAATCCAATTGTTTACTTCATAAGTTACTTTAATACATATGTGGTAATATTCAAATGCCTTCCACCCTTAGTGACACATGTGCGATATTTTATCAATAATAACCTAAAAAAACCTCGGTTACATCTTTTTAACAAAAATAATGTATAAGGTGGGTTTATAATGATTATGTGTAGTGAATATTCAAAAGTGCTCCCTGTCAGAACAAAGAAGGTCCTGTCGACCGATAATAGGCGGGATAACCTGCATGGGCAAAATGCCATGGCGTTAAGCCTGTTTGGAACCATAGTTGATTGATAATTACACAAAGCATGAAGTGGTCACATGTTTCACCATGGAATGACGGAAATTAATAATTATAAACTTTCTTTATTGTTCTGTTTAACTGATTAACTCCAATGTTAGGCAGCGCTGAATAAAAACGTTTCACTCTAGGGCAAACATTTAACACGTTTTGTTCTTAAATTTGAATTATTTTAGGGTTACTTCTCACCTCTAAGTGTCATGCTTTTCATTAATGTAGAAGGTTTTTGCAGGTTTGCTTATTGAATACGACATTTGGCCAAAAAATATTTCTTAAATTTTAAATGTATATGAAAAGTAAAAAAAATTGCAGAAAAATTCAATCATTTTTAATACATTTGGTATTTTTTTTCCTTAAACGTTAAACACACGTAAACTAGCAAAACAAATGAGGCAAATGAATGAATGATCAAGTGAAATTGTTATCTTGACACGTACATGTTCAGGTTTATAAGAGTTAAGATCAAAAACCCATTCAACTTGTAATAGTAAAATGTAAATTTTTCTATTTAATACAAAAAGTGCTTACGGCTTCAGTTAGATGAAATAACGAATTGTTAAAATTATTTTTAAATCCTACTTAATTTTTTTATTAGTTTTTTTTCGTTTTGTATAAAAATAAAAATTGCATAAATATGGTAGCCTTTAATATCAATTTGATATATGGTTAAAGCGCTAGATGGCGTTAGCTTAGTATACGAATGAAAAAAGGGAAAAGCTTGGGTTTGTTTAGTTTATATGGAAAAAAATTGTGCCCACTCACCACGGTACATAGACCAGTAAGTGGGTACTACGGCTATTGTTCACATTAAAAAAAACTAACAACCGATCAAAGCGTACTGATAATAAAACTCGTAGTTGGTTTTGAAAAAAGCATTTTGCTCGGCAAGTATCGGTAAAAGCTTGCTTTTTAAATTAAAATTTCTTTCAAAAACTAACGCCAATAGAGTAAAAAGTCAAAAAAAATATTAACTTTTATATTGGCAAAAAATAACAATTTAATGGGATTTTAACTTGAGTTTAAAAATGGAATAACTTTATCTTAATCTTTTTTTATTTATTTTTTTTTTTTTTTTATTAAAAAATTTAAAATTAATTTTGAAAAAAAAAAATTACCAACTTAAGAACGCACTTGATTTTTTAATGAATAGACAATTCCACGAAAAACAATCCAAAAAGGGTGAAATCGCTGCCCAGTTTTAGATTAATTTTATTTAACTTGCCATCATCAACGTGACCCGAAAACGGTATTTATTTCAGGTATGTGCTAATGTCTACATGTTAAAGATATTTTTGACGAAATATATACCGTTTCTATGTAATTTGACTTTATTTATTTTGCAAGTCGACGTCAACTGCGTCGCCGTTGACATTCGCAATAGGGGGTACTGTCTTATAAATTGAAAATATCAATTAACTAAAGTCTTTAAGGGAATGATTTTGTCAAAAAAAATAAATTCATATTTTATTTTTGTAAACTTTAAAAGAGTTTAAAATAATGACATACTGAAAAGTATGATCTTCTTTTTTTACATTTAAATGAAAATAAAACACCCGTCACATTTTTCTTAACGTTTTTTTTTATTAAAAAAAAAAAATCCGGGAAAAAGGACCCCCTAGTTAAGAAGTACTCGATGCAGGTTTTTCATATCCAAACATTTTAGCTTTGATTTCGTTTGCCAAATATTTACCGGAAAAAAGTGTGCCCATTTGTAAGAAATGTTAACACACTTTTTTCCTTTAAAGGTGTTTTTAAGTAAAAGACATGATCTTTAAAATGGTACTTTGTGCTAAAATATTTGACTGTTGTGATGTTAGCCTTACGACTGCTTTCATGATAATAATGGTTTTTCTAGGAAAATACTAAGAAACTTTCGAATACAAGTACATCCATTCTTCCAACCATACATACAAACAATCTACTAAGAAGAAATTGCACATTAAATACAGCCCAGCAAAACTTTTTCAACTTATACTAGACTTACACAATTAAATTTTTCATTAAATTACTTTCATGAAATTTAATGTTTCTTGGCGAGGGGTGTATAAAAGTAGGCCCTTCTTCATGAAAATTCTCATCGTATAAGGATGGCATTGAAATTTGCTGTGAACCTAATTAACAATTTTATCATCTTTAGAGTTTACATTAATGATAATACGACTCGGAAATTTCTGAAAAAAATGTGCTCTATGCTCTTTTTAAACTTTCAAATTACTTCAAAATTTTCTACTCATATTCCAAAATTTTCTAATTGTAACTTTAAATGGGTTTGGTTGTTAGCCTTTTTAATAGAAATATACAGCACAAAATACAACCTTTGTAGAGATGCATCAAAATGTGCCACTCACAGTTGTCGACTATGTACAGCAAACCTAATTTATATTTTTTCTAAGTCAATTTATTATTATTGATATTAAAATAACCCCCGCAAAATATAAAACGCTGAAGTGCGCCAGTTTGCAATTTGTACAATAATAACTTGTATAGAAAGTAGTGCCACGCCTACTTTTAATTTTAATTCCCGTCCATACTTAGCTACTTTCGTTATATTTGAGGTATTACGCTAATTATTATTCTCTTCCCACACACATACTCAGCTCAATTATGCATACTAAAAACCTATATATTTTTTTATGCCGTATTCCATTAGGAACACAGTCTATTTACAAAGAGCCTGCAGTTATTTCGTTTCGGGTTTTAAAAAAATTTCCGGTTTTACTCAAGATGGTCTTTCGCCAAGTGGTGCGTGGTCGTCCTCGTCTTCAGGAACCTGAAAAGTTCCACTCTAGTGTTGCGTGGCAGATTTCGCCAAAAGACTGCCTGAGCGTATGACCTAACCAGTTACATTTCCGCCTTCTAATTTAAATGTTGATGTCTTCTTGCCTTTTAAGTAGAAGAAGGTTTTCATTTGAGATTAAGCGGGGCCACCAGATCTTAAGTATATTGCGCAGGCAGCGGTTAGTAAAAACTTGTAGTTTCTGCTTTATTTTAGCACTGACTAACCAAGTTTCGGAACTATAGAGTAGCACTGATTTTTGTTGAACCCGTTAATTTTTGTTAAAGTAGATAATTCATTTAAGCGCCAGATAATGCAACAGCCGAAAACAGCACGTGCTTTATTTATTCGGGCGGCTACCTAATAAGAAGCAAATGTCGTTGACGTTCCATATAGTTTCGCTATTTACCTTAAATAAAATGGTTGAGATGATTAAATCGTTCATGCTTTGGTTTTTGAAACGTAATGCGCCGCGGCTGTAATACATACATCATCAATTTTTCAGGGTTATCATGGAAACCATGCGACAGCATGCGTTCCTTGTTAGAAGCAAGTATAACTATGTTATCGGCATAGTCAAGGTCTTAGAGATGTTGATCGACCCTCCACGTAATTTGTCGCCGTCTAGGAACAACTGATTTTAATATGCAATGTCACCGTGAATAGGAGAGGAGACAAAAGGCATCCTTGTTTGACACCGGTTTATTGTAGAAAAAGGACCGCTGTTGTTACCGCAGTAAGCTACTCTCGCAGAGGCTCCTCAATATTGACCTCTAATGACATTGATAATTTTTTCCGGAACTCCCATGCTTTGTAGGGCAGTCCATATTACATTGCGACCAATGGATTCAAGAGTTTTAAAGAAGTCTTTGAACATCAGGAAGGGTGTTGAGTTATATTCGATGCATTGCTCTATGATAAATCGCAAGGTGTTTTTGTGGTCAAAGCCTGACCTCTTGGATCGAAAGCCAGCTTGCTCTTTTCTCAGTTGACGGTCAGTGATTAGTTCAGTGATGCGATTAAAAAAAATCTTGTTGAATATTTTGCAGACCACAGGTACCAGCGCAATGCCACACCAATTTTTGCTCTCTTTTTTATCTCCCTACTTTTGGATTTCCATTCATGTGGGACGGATTCAGAATTCCACATATCAGTAAATAGTAGTTTTAAAATATTTGCAAGAACGTCGAGATTGTATCTTTATAGCTCTGCAGGAGCTTTGTCGATATTGGATGCTTTGCAGTTCTTAAGCAGCGAAATGGCATCTACAATCTCCTCTCTGGTGGCGGGATTCCTGCACATTGCATCTTAGTGGACGCATGCACGGAAACGACAGAAAGTTGTTGTTGATGAGTGTTGGATTGTCCGGGAACCGGTTAAACGTTTTTTGAAAGTGTTCTCGCCAGACCGATAGTAACTCTTTTACATTTGTTAAGTCTGTCGTTTTTGTCTTTGGCAGGAACGATGCTGGAGAAATATTTATTTGTGTTAGAACAATTTTGTTTAACACCACGAGCGCTTGCTGCTTCCGCCTCAGCGGTTAAGCTGTTAATAAAACTGTGCTTATCGTTTCTAGCTTGCCGTTGTACTCTTTTAGCAAGAGTTTGATATGCAGCGTACATTGTACGCATTCTTTCTTTAATTAAGGACCAGAAATTCGGTTACAGCCACTCTTTTTTTTACGTTTGATAGCGTCGATAACTTCAACAGCAGTATCGTTTAGCATATCTTCGAAAGAGTTCCAGTGCTCATTTATATTTGGGACGTTAGAACAATTTCTTTCGTCTTGTGTTCGCTTATCCAAAATGGCGTCAACAAAATGATCTCGTGTGTTGTCGCATTTTAGTCGAGTTACATTGTAATTTTTCGTTATTAAAAACATAAATTCCCTTATGAAGTTTGGACACTTCAGCTGTTACAGCTATTGAAATACCTACGTACATACGAACATTATTCCCTTTCTGCTCATACTTACTCATTTCAATTATGAAAATCAATAATTAATTGAACTGTATCTATATAGTTATTGAGGCGATAGTTATTGAGGTACATTGAAAAAAATGTTTAATTTGTATCAGATATGCTACACCCATTTTAAGTTTAAAAAAAAATGGCCCAAAGCATCTTTTGAGATATGAGGTTTGCCTTTTTTGCAAATTCCATTTAAAACGGTCCAGCCCTTCTTGAGTTATAAGTATTTTAACTAACACGAAAAAGGACTTTTTTTTATATTTATGAGATGATGTGTTGTCAATATCATTTCCTCTTCATATATTTGAATAGCTTTTGCAAAATCTTAAAATTTCACTACAATTTCAACTTTTGTTGGGTGCTCTTTGCACTCGATTTAAAGCCAGTTTGTTGTGTTCTATTCATGTGTGATTTTATTTACAATAATGTTGAAAAGGGGAAAAAAGGATTTTATCTTGTGCTGGTATTACATGACGCATCATATGAATGATTTTACTTGCTTATCCTATAAACGAGTAGTAGTAGTTACTTAGTTATATATGCATGTGTGTGTTTGCCTTAGAGTGACATAAATTTATACCTTAAAATTAAAGCCACCAGCACCAAGAAGGTATGTGCTTAGGTATTATACAAATTTTAACACATATTTTAGCTACCGAAATGCAAATAAACTTTTTCTGCAGACAATATACATAAACCATTGATAAACATTTGAATATTTGTACGTTCAAGTACAAATGTGAACGCTTTTGTGTATCGTATTTTGTAATTTAAAAAAAAAAGAAAAACAACTTCTATGTATTTCCGCCTTCCCACTTTATATTAGGAATTAACCCTCCTGACCAATTTTATGTCACAAATCTACTTGAAGGATATGATTTTCATCCTTCTTTAAAAACATTGACAACGTAGGAGGAATATGATTAGATAAACAAAAAATGTGAGAATATTTATTCAACTTTGTCTTTTAAGTTTGTGTAAAGATGCTGGTTTGTTGGTATCTTTTGCTTTACTTTTTATGTGCAATAGTTGTTGAACCTTAAAGTTATTTTTGTTTTGTGTGTTTGTAGGTGATCAATAATATTTATTTCTTTTGTTCGTCTTTTTTTTCGTGCACAAATATTTTTTGGTAATCTTTATTTTTCAATAATAATCCAAATACTTTTATTATTTAAATAAAAAAAATAAAAATTGCATTAAAGTCGGTCAAAAATTTACAAAAATACCTTGCAGTGGTTTTATATTTTTAAATTATGAAATGTTTATTTTCACAAGGTATGAGTTAGAGCAATTCCATGTAAAACGGCCTGAAACCCCATTTTCGTCCCTTTAAAAAAATCTAAAATTTACGTCTAAGGAGAATGAAAATGTTCGAAATATAACTTGTTACATATTTTATTATTATTTATTTGACAGGAGTTTAGAATGGTCACATACTGAGCAAGTCTCTTCTTTTTTACGTTTTGTTGAAGATATCACGCTCGTCAAGCGTTCTAAAAGGTTTTTTCTTAAGAAGAAATTGTTTTTTTACAAAGAAAAATTTGCTAAATACGATTAAAAACAGTTTAAGCCACAATGTAGAGTTAAAAAATTAAACCCATCGTTGAGAATATTTTACACAATACGCTTCTAAAGTCAAAACTCTTTGAAATTAAATTTTTTTATAGTCACACCTGTCACAGTCTTATTGTTATTATTAAAAGCAAGATTTATACATCAGCTTGTCATTCTTTTTGTTATTTCTGCAATATTCGTTTGCGACTTCTAAATTATATACATAGATTTTGAATACTTACGGATAGTAAAGACGATATAGTTAATCATGTCCGTCTGTTGAAATTAAGTTTCTGAAGCCAAGTCAAGCCCGACAGACAAAGTTTTGGTGCTAAACTTTTAGAAACAGCTCAAGACAGATCGATGTTCAAAGTTAGCAAGTTCGGTTTAATTTGGACCAAGATATTTGCAAAAACCTAAGACAACCCATTTTATCTTAGTAACTATGACCAGCTAAAGTTGGGCAATATTTTTTTTTTAATAAGAGCAAGGGAAACGGTAGCCCCAATACAAAAGAACAAATTTAATAAAATATTTGATATGATATATCTTGGCAAGTATGGCAGCTGTCGACTTCAAATTTACTACAAAATTTAAAAATTCGTTGAATAGGAAAAAAGGGAGCGATAGCCCCCAACACAAACAAACCATTATTATGAAATTTTTGACACGCTATATTACGGAAACTATAACCGCCATCGACTTCAAACCTACTACGAAAAAAATTACTCTGCAAGAAGTATTAAAACAAGGCAAATGGAACAGCATAATGAAACAATTAAAACAATTCGATTTATTTCCCAGTTTAATTATTTTATCGTTGTTAGACTTTTTTTAAATAGCCAGGCAGAAAAAGACAATCAGACCGACGCTGTCCCGACGTTGGTAGAGGACTCTCAATGTTAGTTTAGATACAACAGGCGGCTGCGGAAGTGATGAAGGAAATGTAGTGCAGCCCGCTTGGGTCCGTTACTTTGATCCCTTTGTGATACCTGAGACTCTCAATGTTAAAATAACACAAATTTATAAAATTTTCAATGTTGTCTCGATGTTAAAATTATAACGCTAAATGGGTGTCTTTTGACTCTTAATTTTTGTGTTGCTGCAACACTGTTAATTCAAATTTACGACATTGGAACCACATTTTCTTCTTTCCTGTCTTAGGAATCCCCGAGCCATCAACTTGTTGTTGTTAAAATAGTGGACTCTGTTCACCTGACGCTTTCGGAATTAAACATTTATTCAAAGTTTAAGCTTTCTCTTATCTTTGGATATTTTTACTTAAATAAAAATGTAATTTTTTTTTTATTTTAAAAGCAAATTTTAAAGTTTTAAGTTAACGTTGCATTTTTGTATTTACAGTAAGTATTGTGGCGGCACAATATTTTTAAGAATCGAAATTTTGTGTTTACATGGATGTTATGGTACAACATTTTTGGAACATCATTTAAGAAACGTATATTTCTGTCTGGGTATGCAATCAAATGTGACAAATGGTTTTGTTCAGTTCTTTATATTAAAAACCGAAAGTGTGAATAATACAACAACAACCCAATATGCACACGTATCGTTGCGACAATAATTTTCAATGTTGTGCTTTATCTATCATTGAATCACTATAGTGACTTATATATAAGTAAATAATTGATATAAAAATTGTAGATATTCAGAATTATTGCATATTTAAAGAATTTTAAAATAATTATTTCACTTTATTTGTTAAAACTCGAAAAAAAAAATCGATTTATTATATATTTTATTTAAAAGCTTTTTTAACAAACTGCGGTTATTTCACAGTCAATTAAATTTCTGTCTTTTATATATTTTTTTTAATTTAATTTATTTTATCACAGCCACATATGCTTAATACTAAAATATTTAACCCTGGCATAGCACATTGTTTTGCATTCAATGAATTCTTAATAAAAATCCCACTATTATTTGTTAAAACCTTTATTGTCTGTAAAACAAATAAAGTTCGTTTAGAAGGCTGGTTAAATTTCAATGAAAAAGTTGAGAAAAATTTATTTCTTTAATTGTTGTTGTTCAAAATTGATGAATCAGTTTTTTTTAAACAAAATAAATTGTTTTATATTTTGTTTATATTTGTTCCTAACACTTCTTTTAAACTAAAAAAAAATATATATCATCAACGACAACAATAAATAATTAATTAATAAAAAATAAAGTAACACACACGTATTTTGAACTTTTTTTTTTGCTTTCTCTGAGTAGAAATTGTAGAAAAAATATTTAAATTCGAAAGAGAATCGTTTTGCTTTGACAACAAAAAATTAACTAAAATGCGGTATAAAAAGTGAATAACCACAGACCAGGCAATATCAGCCAAATAAGGTAAAAAATAAAAAATATATAAAAAAACAATTATTCACTTAAAAAGGCAACAAAAACACTCGAATACAACCAACACCCTTACAAACAAATATACAAGTATTCTCAGCAAATTAAGGTCTTAATAGAGAAACAAATAAACAAGGTAGACTCATAAAAAAGAGAAATATAGAGTATATTTGAATGTATGAATTTATAGTTATGGGTTTCGAGGGTGATGAAACATTTATAGAAATGGAGAGTAGAAATTAACCAAAAAGTGTTAACAAATTTACTAAATAAAAAAAAAACGAAAATAGACAATTTGTCAGTCAGTCTTTTAGTCCAGACTAATTGTAAAATAAACTAAAAAAAAATGCACTTGTTCTCTGACACCAAAGCGCATAGAAGAAAGCGCTTTGGAAAAATAAAGTAGCATTAAACAAGGTAAAGAGAGGAGGCCACATAGTTTTAACAAAGTTAATATTTAAATAAATTCAATGGCTTCATTCAAGAAAAAAAAATCTCTTTTTTGTTAATACGAGAGTTTAACAGAAACCAAATTTAACGTAAAAAGTTTTAACAACAAAACACATTTTACTCACTTATCTGAATAAAAAACTTTATCATTTATTTATATTTTGCAAGATTATGATATACAACGGCAACAATAAATGGTATAAAAACAAACAAACGAAAATATAAAAAATATTTTGATGATAAGAATAGAAGTAATAATAAACTACATATATGTAATAATGCATGGCGAAATACCTAGTTTTTGGTAAAAATGTTTCTTTAGTTTTTTTTTGTTGTTTGTTTACATAAATACATATTTTTGTTTTGTTCTGTTATTATTTGTAGTCGTAATATACATAATAATATTTACATGAATGTACAAATCACTTGTTTTATTTGGGTCCCCAAGGCGTATACGTAATGCGTATGTATATGTACGTTCGTGTTTTCTGAGATGCACAACCTGCCGTTAACGCCATATTTTTTTCAAGTATGTATAACAATTCTAATTTTCAAATTAAGGAAAAAGGTACAATTGAATATTAGCCTTCGAATTTAACCAAAAATTGGGATTCGTACACAATTTGGTAACATTCATTTTTCGCCTAAAACTTCCATTGCGTCTATATTTTTGGTAAGAGTCTACGAAAGATTTATTCAATTTCTTTCTTGGTTTTTAAGTAAGTAATTATTTAGTGTCCTGAATGAAAAAAAAACACTGAATTGTCTATATAAAAAATTATTATTAATATTAGAGCCTGACCTAACGTTCGGCTTCGAAAGTCGTTAAAAAGTGGTGTTCGTTCAATTTTCAGGATTCGGTGTTTTCAACGAACTTTACCAAACTTTCTTAAATTACATATAAAAGTTTTAATGTTGGTTTTACAAAATTATTATTTATTTTATGTTAACCCTTATAATCAATAAAACAGTATGTGTTCGGCGGAACAATTAATTAATAAAGATATTTTTTATAAATATTTATTCTTTTGGTTAATGGAAACATTTCTTACTTTTCATAATTACTCAATTCACTTTTGTTTTACTATTGCTATAATCTTTTTATTATATTTTTTAGTTTATTAAACGTAAATTTGGATCTTTTTTAAACAAAATCTTATCAATCCTAAACAAAAAAGGCTTTGTTAAAGCCTAACTAAGGCTACGGTTTTGGTCGAAAAAAATGGACTTAGTTAGGCTTTAGCTCTCATGTATATACATATATTCTCAGCAACAAATTTAGAAACGTCGAGCGAGTTTTCATGATTTTTTTGCAGTCAAAAATATATTAAAATAATTTTAATTTTTAGGCTCAAGTTCAATGCTTACTATTTATATGTTTATATGTTAGTTATTATATTTGGTTTTTAACATCAGCCGTTTAACCCATTCGCCTATTGTGGCGTGGTGAGTCGGCACAACCAAATATAATAACTAACAACCGAACAAAGAGTACTGATGATGAAAATCGTAGCTGTTTTCGAAAATGCAGTCTACTCGGCTAGTATCGGTTAATAGAAACAGGTTTTTTCAATACAAAAAATTTTTCCTTTCTTAACTAACGCTAATAGAGTAAAAAACTAAAATACTTCATTTGCAAAATAATGAGAATTTAGTAAGCATTGAACTTGAGCCTAAAAATTAAAATTAAAAATTGTCTTAAAAACAAATAGTTCAACTATACATAAATAAACGTATATTAAATTAAGAATTTTTTGATGCATAAAATATAGCATCCAATGCGGTTATCAAACTTTTGCTTACTTAGTTCACTCTTAACTATAGATTTTTTATTGGTTTCAGTCACAAATTTGTATCAATATTTTTTCACCAATAAAGAAAAATGATAGAAAACATCGAATATTTACCGATCTTAAGCACGCATTTAAATGGCGATCTTATTCTCTAAATGTAAACCCATGATCGCCAATGGCAAACTAATGCTAAATTCAAGTATGTTTCACTTAATATAAACTAGTGAATATCCCACCACTTCTAAGCTAAATGTTTTCTCCTGAAATATTTTTTTAGCAGCAAAAGTTAATTAGAGGCAATTTATTATTAAGCCACTAAGGTGGCTGATGTATTTATTTAATCCTAACTTATGCAAATAATATTTTTTTCTTATTTTCAGGGTAAAGATATTTAAAGAAATATGTATATACAATTGAGCAGTATCTAAACGCCGCTGTGGACAATTTTTAAATATTTATGAGTAAAATAAATGATTTTTACAAACAACACTAACCACCGACGGATAATATAGTTGTTTCTTCAAATAAATTCCTATGTTGGCGCAAATAAAAAATTTCCAGCATAAATAAAAAAAATTTGAATGAATAAATTTGAGCCAAAATAAAAAAAAAAAATAAAAAGGTAAAATAAGCTTATTTAGCGCAATTATTTGGTTATAACTTTGCTTACCACATTTTTAAAAGGTCGGGTTTCAGTTGGTTTTAGTTGTTAAAATACTGTTTAAAATATCTAAGACCTTAACTGATTTATATATAAAAACTTAAGTCAATTCCAATTTATTTACTTATTCAATGGCTACTAATTCCTAAATTGCAAGAAAAAAAGTTAAACATCTAAAAGTTTTTTTCTTTTATTAAATAAAATGACCGACTTTAGTTGTGAATAAATATATTGCACAACTCAGTCAACAATTTGCTCATTACAATTCATGACTTTTACTTCAATTTGACGTTTCTTATTTCAACTACATCTTCGTTGTCTTCAAAAAAACAAAAAAAAAAACTTTGCAAAAACTGTATTATTCATCAAAATTTCTTTCTTTACTAGACAGACCAACAAAAAAAAAATGGAGAACAAAAACAGCAACAACATCAAATGTATCCAAGAACTACTGGAGGGGGTTTAATAAAAAAATGTTTGTTTCGTTTGTTTTTTTTTGTTGTTGTTGTTGGTATTAAAGTCTAGTACAAACACACGTAAACAATGGAATTGTTACCAAAAATTACGTGATGTTGTTTGTATTCAACTAAACAACACAAAAACAACAAAATTACAACAACATATTAATTTTGATGATTTTGTTAAAATTTTTTGTAATTTAAATTTATTTAATAAAGTAATTCCTTTAAAAGAAAGTTAAATAAAAGTTGTATTCAATAGAGTAAAGAGGGAATAATGTTTGTGCTTGGTATATAGCCATTACACTGTTGCCAAATTAGGAGTTTTTACCCTATTTTAGAGGTAATTTTAGTAGGAAGTTTTGCATAAATTTTTAAGCTCCTGATTTAAATTTCTTCGTGATAGCTACAGTGACTAACAGCTTATTTCAACCGGAGCCTTTTTCAGATTCGAAATTAGTATATGTATTTTCAAAACAAAGAAGTATTTTAAAAAAATTTAACTACACAACGTAATCTTTTACGCGTAAAAAATGCATTTTATCTTATCTCAAGAATATATCGTCATAGCATTATGGATGAAAAACATAAAAAGCACAAATCGTCAAAGCTTCCCACTGAAATCTTTTTAAAATTCTGTAATTTGCTGTCATTATTTCATAGATTACCAGGTAGTGAGGTGGCTACGACAGAAATTTTACCTTTTGGTAAGGGCGTTAATATTTACATTTATATAAATGGAAAAATAGATTAATGAAAAAGACTTTGTATAAATATTTTATTCCGCAAAAAAAAATTTGTAAAAGCAGGATGCAATTACCTTACGGGCAAATGTCCTCGACAGCTATAAAGCTAACATTCCTGCAATCCTGCCAAATAGAAGAAGACGAGTTTGGTAGTGGCTTTGCGGTCAATAAACAACTGCGCAGATGAACGGCTTGCCACAATCCGGATTAAGGCTAAACTATTTAACCTAAGCCTATTTAACCTAAGCCTAACACTCGTCAACCAAAAAAAAAAAACGCATGGATTAAGAACAGTTTCTATGATTGTCTTGACCGAACTCTTAGATTGCTGCCCAATACACGAAATTAAAATTGTTCTTGGCACTTTGACAAAAAAAAAGCAAACCACTTGAAGCCCTAAAATATAAAATGAGGTTTTAGGCGAGGCGATGCTTGGAAGTAATTTTTTTAATTTTCTAAAGAAGAAGATTCTGCAGAAAATTAAACAACAATAACAACAAAGTTTCATGCTACTTGCATATGCTGATGATATCGACAGCAGTAAGCAGAACCCTTGCAGAACTTGCAGTGAAATTAGGGTTGTTAACCGTCCTCTTTTTTTCCGGACACTGTTCTCTTTTTTGGGCATCCGTCCTTGAAAAAAATCGGCGTCCGGAAAAGTCCTACATTTTTTTTAAAAACGCTTATTTAGTTATTTCGCAATATGCAACGGCTAAAAATAATATCAATGGTATTTAAATATTTGGAAACAATTCTTTTTTTTATTTCTCCGAAAAGAACGTATCTTTTATTGTTAAAAAAAAGATGCAAACCTCGTAAAATTGTGTTACCAACTTTTTATCATGTTTTTTTTTTTCTTAATTACTTGAAGTACCCTGTGTTCATAATTTTTATCCCACATATTTACTTCAAGCAATTTGCTACTGAATTACTTTAAAAGTATATTTTTGCCGTCAAAGCAAATTATTTTTTTTTTGAAAAAGTTTATTGTGACTTAAACCTACAACAAACCCTATAAATAAATATAAAACTGTTTGAAATTATTTTTTTGTTGATGTCCGGAAAAGTCCGAGTTTTTTGCGCTGGCTGTCCTCTTTTTTTGAATTTAGAGATAACAACCCTAAGTGAGATAATTTGGGTCTAATACAGTGATCGGCACACACATACATTCTTGTGTTTTGATTGTTTTTGAGCGTAATTATTTTTCTCTTATGGCACTAGGGTGACCAGAGTTGAAAATTTAAAATATGATAGAATTGCATTAAAAAAGTTTTGGGAAGAAGTTTTAAAAATTTTGCCAGTTATGTTAAAGTAAGAGTTTCATAAATGAGAAATAATTTTGCCATACTACTTAGTTTTGCATAATCTCATAGATATTAAATATACATATATTGACTATATTTTATACGGATAAGATCTTTGACATGTTAATTACTTAGCTTATCTCTGGTTTTGCTTTTAATTTTTTTATAACGAAAATGTAAACTCGCAGATATAAGTTAAACTAAACATTGAATGTAATTTGTACATTAAATATTTTGAAAATCCTAACTGGTCACACTGGTCGTCTGGCACAAGAGACTGCAAAACCAATTTTTGTATTCTTACTCTCTTGAATGCTCATAGAGCACGCACACGCTTGTTGGGTCTTGCCGATCGCTGGTCTAAAACAAAGTCGCAGCGCATCGCACAGCGCTAAGCTTTTGGCGCCTACAACTTTGTGGTTGTTAAAGACTTTGCATGTTTAGGTACCAGTGTCACTATCGGAAAAGAAAATAAAGCAGAGAATAACTCTTGCCAATAGTTGTTACTTTGTGCTTAGAAGGCAATTGAAAGGTAAGCCCCTCTCTCTATGTACAAAGAAAACACCTAACAAGTCGCTCATTTTACCCGCCTCCGTCTATGGTACTGCAACATGGACAATAAAAATTTAGAACAAGTCATTGTAGGCCGTGTTCGAGAGATGACCTGTACGAGTTTTATACCGACGTTGATGCAGTCAAGCGTATTAAAGTCCAACGAATACGCTGGCTTTGACATGTAGGGCGAATGGACAATGACGCTCTGACTTTAAAGCCGTACAAAGATGAAGCCAACGATGGGATACGCAGAGGAGGGTGACCAAATCTCCGTTAAAATGACTATGTGAAACAAGATCTGAAGACACTTGACGTCTCCGACCCCCAGTTGTAATAGCCATGTTAAGTAAAGTACATATGTATGTCCGCCCGTCCCTCTGGTAAGGTTTTTATGTATTCTTGTAATAAAAGAACAGGTCGTATTTTTTTAAATATTAAGATAAAATTTGTATAGGAAGGGACTAGGCTAATTAAAACTGTTCGGATGTTCGGCTTATTATTTGACATAGCCCACAACAAATATCCTTCCGGATTAAGCCGGACACCATCAACTGTCGTACTGAATTTTATAATTATCGGCCCATTTGTTATACAGCCCCTATACAAATGTCTTACCGAAATAGATTTTGTTGACTGTAACTGCCACGAATATTTATTTCTTTATTGCAACAAAATTGTGCATACATATGTGTAAGACTTGTTATCATCAACGAATTTCATAATGATCAGCTCATAATTTAGCCGGGGTCTCATATAAAGCCCACTTTCGAAATAATTAGGAAATTAATTAACTTATTATTTATAAATTAAATTAAATTAAATAATATGCACGTATACCCTAATATATGGTCGGGCTTGATTCTGGCTATTTTGCTATTTGGTTTTTCTTTTGCAATAATATGTTATTTACTAGTAATTCTTAGATATTTATTAGATAGCAAGCAAACAATTAATTATAAGGTTCAGAATATAAGTTACCAACTTTTGTCTGGTTTTCATAAAACGTAAATAATTTTTATTAAGTTCCCATACTTTGCAATTTATTTTATTATTAAAAATGCAATTTTTTTAATTAATTTTTTATCTGCAGTCGTCCACTTAATCTTATATTCCCCTGATAATTTAATTCTAATTAGAACTTAACAGGTTCATTTATGTTTAAAACTAATTATTGTCATGAATAAAAATTAAAATAAATATATAAAAAGATTAAAACAAAAATTTCTGTGTCAAACGAGACAAAAAGGGAAAATTGTTGTTGCCTTCTTGTGAATCACATATGCCCAATGCTTTGGCTTCTGTGGTTTTTTTTTATTTTGCACAAAATTTCTGCACTTAATTTCACTTCCTAGTTAACCACACCAACTAATGGAGCGAAAAGGTTGCAGGAAAACGTTTTAAGTTTTGTTTTAATTTTTGTGCCAAAAATTGAAAATAAAATAAAAAAAATTTTCCTGATTTAATAACAAAAGCTTTAAAAAAGTTTTCCCTTTAAAGTGGCACTCGACACAAAAATAATAATTACAAAAAGAGGATACCACCTGGGACAAAAGAGTAAAGAAAAAATTTTAATGTCAATATGCTAGAAATCACAAGGTACAGTGTGATCTAGGAGGAAAAAAACAAAACTTTCTAAACTTTGTATTAAAATTAACATTAACAAAATTGTTTATTTATAATTTAGTAAAAGTTTTTTTTCTAAAAAGATGTGGCAGCATTAGCAAATAGTAAACGTTTAGCTTTAATTAAGAGAGCTGTAAAAACAAAACAAAATTAAAGGACAAAATGGTTTAAAATAATTTAAATTCACAACATTGGCTACTTAAAATTTATTTAAGTTTTTTTTTACTAAAAATATACGTTTTGTATTTCAAGAGAAGTTAAAGATAAATGATGTTTTAAGCTCATTTTGCCTTACAAACGGCTTACTTTATTCAGGGTTGTCAGATTTATTTTGACCTTTTTCGCCAAATTCAATGTCAAAAATCGCCAAAATCGCCAAGGCCGAATTTTTGACAATAAAATATATATTTTTATAATAATAAAAAATATCTTTTTTTTTAATCTAAAAAAATAAATTTGATCTGAATCGCTGAATGAAAAATATTTCGCCATAATAAATATTTTGTTAAATTTTTATTTAAAACAAGGTAAAATAATTAGGGAACAAAAAAAGTACAATGTTGGCTATAAAATCGTTCCATTTGTATTCATATAATTTTTAGCTCGTGATAACGCGTCAAGAAGTTCATATTGCATTCTGTTTCGAAAACGAATTGTAGTGGAGTTCATTATTAAAAATACTCTTTCAACACAGGTATTAAAAATATAATAATTTGTTTGTTAATATGCCTCAAACTTTATATATAAAAATACCAGAATAAAATTATTATTTGTTCGTATTAAATTTAACGACTTTTGAAGCAAATTGATGACTATAAAAAGGAGGCGACAAAATCGCCAACTACTTTCTAAATCGAAAAAAATAGACATATCGCCAAATTGAAAATTAGGACGCCAAACTAGTTTTTAAATTGCCACGTTTGGCGACAAATCGCCAGATCTGACATCCCTGACTCTAATGCCTATATTCATAATAATTATTGTATTAAGGAGTTATTTGACAGTTACATTTGGAGAAGTTGTCAAAATGCTTTGTGAAAAACTGCTTTTAGAGAATGCACGGGTGCTTTTTCACTGTGTGGCATAAACCTCCTTTGAAAGATTTCATCATGTAAGCTGAATTCAATTTTTTCTTTATCTTATGTACGTTTAATATTTCATTAGTTTTTTCCCCTAGGAGACTTTCGGGGCATCATTACTCTTTAAGCATATAATAAGTTGGGTTTACATTTATAAAAGTACAAATCGCGATAGGTTTTTAAGGCCTAAGAATTCTACTTTTGACATCCGGGGCGGGGCTACTCTTTATTGACGCAGTGTTTTTGGGAGCACAGTAAACCAAAATTATTTATTGCTACAAGCCACAAATTTGATTCATGCAAAACATATATTTTTGAATTTCTATATATAGTGTCACTTTTTTAATGTTAAGCGTTAAATCAAAATTAAAAATTAAAGAGCTTTTTTGATGTTAAAAGGAAATAAAAAGCTTTAGAAGAACGAGCTTATTTAGTGTTTGAAAAAAATTACAAGTTTCGTTATCACTCACAAAGAAAAGACCGATAATTTTGTATGATTTTCAACGTAACCATGTGGGTAAACAGATAATGATTACACTCAAACACTTACTACAAAATTAAAGAGTAGTTTTGGTAGAAAAAAAATTAAAAAATATTTAATTAAAATACTTTCGGAAATTTTTGCACACGAACTATAATGTATTACAAAGTTTGACCCGTTTAGTGAAAAATGAGAGAAAATGCAAGTGTGTTAATGTGTTGTTTTTTGAAGACAATTACTCAATTGGCTTTGAAGAACAGCACATAAGGTTTTTTGTCGTGTTACTTTCATGTGTAAGCCCCAAGTTATTCATGGTAAAAAAAGAAATTAAATTAAAAAAATTAACCTAAACGAAAACAGTATTTGTATGAATATTTGTATGAATATTTTTTTAATTTTGAAAATTACTCCACCTTTTTCAGATTTTTATATATCCGCAAGTAAATCTGTATTAAACGCTTATTTACAATAAAAATAATCTAAAACATGCTTAACCGTATTAATTCAAAGTACAAAATACAATTCCATTTTGGAAAATAAATTCCTAAAAAAAATCAACACAAAAACAATAATATATTAGAAAGAAATTTAATGGAGCACAAAATTTTTAAGTATTCATTGAATACTTTAAACAATGCACAACAATTATAGTTGCCAGACTTTATTTTTTTAAAGGGTTTTAAACAAAATGCAATTTAATTATTTCTTAAGATTTGAGGGTTAAATAAATTATACTCGCATTCAAAACTTTGTATGACAAAATTGGGATAAAAATAAAATCTGTATTTTCTATTAACAAATAACATATTAGCAGTTGCAAAAACACAATTTAGCACATATATAGAATATGGGCGGGTTTTTTGACAAAATTTGTTTATTATAGTTAAAAGAAAAGCATTTATTGTTTGTAGTATATCACTCATATTCATAATAATTGAAGTGGGGTTTATTAAGGACTTTCTTAAAAGTTATTCCATAGACATCTTTAAAATAATTTTACGTAGACTTGAACATAACTTTTCGACAGAAAGAGCTGGCATCATTGGCCACTATACATTTCCTAACGTAGTAAAGTTCAGTGTTGTGTAAACACATGTTCTATTTGCAGATACGTATGGATGTGCATTCAGGAAAAGAAATGAGCAGCAACTATACATAAATTGAAAATTGTGAAAATATCATTCAACGGCTACAGAGAAAAACAGAAATGTACTTTAGAGCAACACGTTGCTTAAAGTCATTGCATTGCAAATAGAGTAGAAAAAGACATAAATTCAATGGCGTTCGGATTGTTCGGGGTGGCAGCATTGATGTTATGCTACACTTTTTGGTAATAAAATTTGGTTTTAAAGTAAGTTAATAAAAAGATAATTTTAAGAGTTAGTAAAAAAGCTGTTTGGATTAGTGAATAAATAAGTTTATTTTAGATTTTGTTAAAATTCTTAGCTGAATTGAAGGAATCAAATTTAAAGTAATCAACTAACTAGACCCATGTTCATAACAATTATAGCAGGGATATTAAGGGCTTATTTGACAATATGAGTTGTGCACATATTTGCTGTCTTAGAAAGAGTTCTAAAGAGTGCTGCCAAATGATACATTGCAGAACAAAGTCATACCTTTCGTAGGAAGGCTGGAAAGCGAGAGTAACGCTTAATTTTGAATCTGTTTGGGCAGAAGCAAAAAATTGTTCCTAGATGTTATATAAAAATGATAATATTAAAAACTGTGGTTACATGAAAATCTTGTTGTTTTTCTGCTTAAAATTTGACAGACAAATCTCACATATAATTTTAAATGAGTCCACAAAATAGTTTTAAAGTGGGTAATATGTCGCAAAACATTCTAATGTCACTCTCATATTGGTGAGGGGATGCAGGACCATTACATTGTGCTTGCAATTAAAACACCTCTATGGTTTTCTCTCCTATTTCTGCAAACTCATATGTGAAGAAACATACGCTGGCAGACTCGATGGGACCTAGAGAGCCTTTGTGCAAAACTTCAAGGATAACGCGACCGCGGTTGGGTCAAAACGTTTGAAGTGTTAATCTAGAAAGACAAACGCAAATCGATTTTTTCTTTCCGTTTATTTATTTAACACTGTGGCCAAAAGTACTGATTACTATCGATTAAACAATCACATCAGTATTATGAGAATGCCTTCTAATAACTTTGGCAGCAGCTTTCACAATAAGGATGCCATTAAGCACCTCCTCGCTTCTATTCGGCACAGCACAATGTTTAGTTCAGGAACTTTGGAAACAGCAGACTGGATATTTGATAGCCTGCCGGATTAACTATTTTTTCAAAGGGTGCTTTTATAGAGGCATAGAGCTTTGAAATGGAATAAAACAATACCAAATTTTTTTAATTGACATAAAATTCACTTTTTTCGAAACATAATCTTTCGGCACTTTAATCTGCATATGACTTCTGACATATGACCGCCATGGCTGGCTTTGTCTAATCTAGAGATCCCATTTTTTTCCACTGCTTTTTCTAACATTTGCCGTATATCGGCAATGTTGTACTCCAAAGAGTCGTCAATCGTTTTGGGCTTGTCGGCGTAGCCTAGCGACTTCACTTTTTCCCACAGAAAAAAGTCTGGCGGCGTTAAGTCACACGATTTTGAAGGCCAATTCACGGGTCCGAAACGTTAAACTATGCGGCTACCAAGGATTTCCTTCAGTATTAAATCAATTGTGGCGCGAGCTGTGCGACTTTTTGCGTCGTCTTGTTGAAACCACAGCTCCAGCACATCATAGTTGTTCAATTGATGAACCAAAAGGTCAGAAATCATTGCTCTATAGCTCTACAGCAGCAATGGCTTCTCCTGTACATACTGTACGATGCCCCTGTATTATCATTAGGAGTAAGCATGGTGTGAAAACGGCATATTAATCGAGTTAATTGCTTTGATGAACGATTATGTTGGCCGTAATATGGAAGTAGTGCGCGGTACGTATTTCGAACAGAAAGCTTTGTTTACGCGCCAGTATGTTCATGTAGAAATGCCAAACCAAGTTTAATATAAATTATTTGACAGCTGACAAAATAGCAATGGCCGCCACTTGAAAAAGTGTTGCCAGCCTAAAGTTTTATAACTCTATAAAAAGCTCCCTTTATCATATGTAGCGGTTGTTTCTCGAATAAAGACCAGGCATAAATAAATCTAAGACTTTGCTGTTCTTTTCAATTAACGCTCTTTTCTCTACACTTCTCTTCCTCCCTCTTTCACAGGTATCAGAAAGGAACTGAGATAAAGGACCCAAGTGAGCTGTACCTTAGTTCCCTTAATATACGCATCTGCCTTTTCTACCCAACCTAACCTAGAAAATTTTTTCTTGCCCTCTACCATCACACATTAGAATTATTTACATAAATATAATAAAAAAAATAAACAAAAACGGGAAACTAAATAATGTATCATCAAGCGTAGGAAAAAGAAAAAAAAAATATGGCATAAATAAATGGATAACCGCATCAATAAGAGTAAATATGACCATAAAATCAATGTTAGTGATTGATTCCAATTTTCTACGACTTTTTTTCTTTCTTTTTTTTTGAAACGTAATATTGCGCCGCGCAAAAAACATGAAAACATTAACTTTTATGCCTAAATTGGAACAAGCACATTAGCACTCATAATAGTTGAAGTAATTGTTACATTGAGGCGAATCAATAAATAGACCAACCATCAAACAAACAATTATTATCGCAGTCATTTACTCATGCATTTATTCATGCATCATCCATGCATTTAACACAAATACATATATGAAAACACTCACATACTCAAATGCATTGCAATACACAATTAAAAATTCACACATGTTGCACAGGTGTTTTGCGAAGCATTAACAAATCAAAGGAAACCACATCATTATTCTTCTCTTTCATCACCTGAAGGTCCTCGTGGACATTATCAAAATATAATTTTCCATATTATTATGATTGATTCAGTGTTATTTTCTAAAGCGAGAACAATGTTTTTTTTTCTTTTTTAAATTAAAAGTAAAAAAAAATTAGAGTTTGCGATTATCAAAAATATAAAAATGTATCGTAAAAAATTAATTTAAAGTAACGTAGTCAATACTGCAATTAAAACAATAAATTCAATCATTTTGTATAAAAAAAAACTAAATAAAACAAGTAAAAGCGCTATATTCGGCTGTGCCGAATCTTATATACCCTTTACATTGGTCTTATATTTACGTATACTCAGCCATCTTTTCTATCCGAGTTATTTTGTACTGCAAAAATTATAATAAAAATACGTGGTGCCGGGGTTATAGTCCATAGAAATCCTCATTTTCGAAATAAAAAACTTTACAAAATTTTAACGTTCGTATGAATAATAGAAACAGATGTTGAAGGTTTGAGGTCAAGAGTTTTTAAAGTTTTCAACGTTATTCGTATTAAAAGTTTAATAAAAGTTGTGAATTTTTAAGGGAAATTCTAGTCCCCAACTATTTTTTTCCAAAATGTATGAATTATTTGATCATTACTTTTTGTAGAACATTCGAAGTCGATAGCTGCTATAGTTTCCCAGATATAGCGCTTCAAAAATTTCATAAAAATTCTTCATTTGTATGGGAGCTACCCCTTCTCCTGCCCCTACTCAAAAAATTTTCCATTACTTTTTTAAAAACATTTTATGTGAAGGGTATAAAAAAAAACAATGCAACATCAGTCTGTGTTGCTTTTATTGTTTTTGTTTTGCACTATGATACTGAAGAAATCATAAGGGTGTTTAACTTTCGTTTTTAGGATCTTCGTCGGTGTTCGTAAGATGGACATGTAAAACCCGATTAGCCTTCGGGATCCAAAGACCAACTTGGCTGCCGTTGATTATAACTTTGCTTACAGTGATTTGGTTTTTATCATTTTTCAATGCACCTTTTCCCACAAGAAGTTATTAACTCTTTTGTGTTCTTTAACAGCAAACCCTACTCAGTTGTTAAAGCAACAGGAAAATATTGAAATTTTTTTAGAAAAAAGAAATCTAAAGGGAATTCAAATGTTATTGTCTAAGTTTGTGCAATGTACATTATTGGTTTTGTTATTATGATGTCATTTGAAAGAAATATTTCAAAAGAAAGACTTGATTCTAACAGTTGTTGTCGCACTTACAATTGTGTCTTTTTAATGCAATTTCATGTTTTCTTTTTCTTTCTGAAACAAAAATTTATTTTTCAATTTTGTGCAAACGTGTGTTAAATCTTGTAAAGAATTATGCTGTTGTTGTCGCCATTCGGATGATTGTTGACTGTCACAGTATGTCAAATAGATTTTGAGGTAAAATCAAGAGTAAATTATATTTAATTTATACCAACATAGTTCACACATTCCGTTGCCATATCTTGCCATATTTTTCTAAATATAATACTTTTATTAATTATTTTAAATGTAATACTCAAGCCGTTGACAAACCACCAATATATCAATTACAATTGACTATTTTTAAAAGTGGTCATTAATTCTTGCGATAAAACTCCTCTGGATTTCTCTTTTTTTTGGCAAATGTTTAGTTATTGTTTTATGCCAAGAGACCATCAACTCAAGAAGCACCATATGAATAGTCCAAATTTACTAGTAAAAGTAGTCAAAAAAAATTTAACTGATGGAAAAAATCATTCAACTCGCATTTGCACAGGAAATCATATTTAAAAAAAAAAATAATTTAAATTATTTACAAAAAGTCAACTTCCAATATTATTGTGCAATAGACTAAATACATGTTCATATAAACCCTATTTGATATTTACATTTTCAAAGTCTTACTATTTTGCTTACTGTTCTAGAAAAATCCTTCAAAAATTGTGTAGTAGATTCTCATTACATCAAGGGTCTTAAACTTAGCAGGGGTCGCACAGGGTTGTGAGGCGGTCGAAAATAGTAAAATAGAGTGCTTAAAACCAGAAAATATGTTAATGATTTTCATTGGTATATACTCTGACTGAGAAAATTAGAAAAGAATTAAATAAAAATGTTATTTTTAGCCGAAGTTATAGAGCGTCAAAGTTGCACTTTAAAAAATAAGTTCAATAGTTTGTTTAAAATTATGGAAAATTATGTTTTACTAAAATATTAAGTCTATGATTTTAGTACGGCAACGCTATTTTTAAATTAAAATAAGTGTGTTTCAATAACCTTCCAGTATATATATGCAACGAGAGAGTAAAAAGAAATTTGAAAAAATTATTCTCAAAAATATTTAACAGTAAATGAACGCTTTACCAGCCAAAATTTGCAAGCAAATGTATTTTGTTGTTGTAAAATCACTTACAAAAATTTTTTTGTATGGATAAACAATTGTTTAAAAAATTGTTGCAAATAAAATTGTACTTGTAAAAACTTGTAAAAATTTTCTTACGTCTTAATTTTTTATTTTTTTTTTTTGACGCTCTCTCCATGCAAGTTTTTTGAGTTAATGAACACTTTCTTGTAACAATTGTTACAAAGTTGTAACAATTTGTGGGTTATTGAACACACCTAATATTAATGACAATAGGAATACCGCAATAATAAAGACAATCACCAAACAGAAATATTTTTTCCTACAAAATCACAATTTTTGAAAAAAACTTAAAAAATCGTGTACATAAAAAAGGAAGAAGAAAAAGCTTTGATTCAGTTAGTGTTAAATGGAAAAAACTTGGTGCCGACTCACCACGCCACAATAGGCGAATGGGTTAAACGGCTGATGTTTACAACCAAATATAATAACTAACAACCGAACAAAGAGTACTGATGATGAAAATCGTAGCTGTTTTCGAAAATTCGTTCTACTCGGCTAGTGTCGGTATATAGAAATACGTTTTCCATTCAAAAAAAAAATTTTCCTTTCTTAACTAACGCTAATAGAATAAAAAAACTAAAATACTTCATTTGAAAAATAATGAGAATTTAGTAACCATTGAACTTGAGCCTAAATATTAAAAATTGCTTTTTTATTTAATTTAATTATTACAAATACGTGTAATAAAAAAAACATAACTTTAGGTGAAAATACTGATTTTTTTTTATATTGTTGGATGGATGTAACTCCTCCTATTTATGGCCACTCGATGTATGAGATTATAACACTGTGAGTCGTTACGAATAACATTATTACAAGCCAAGAAATAATTCATTTTGTTAAGGCCCTTGCTAATTACATTTGAAAGTATATATCGTCCCTAAAATCTAAAGGGACGTATCTTACATTTAAGAAAATTAAAAGCAGGATACCAAAATCTTAACTAACAAGTAATTAAATCGCTTAATATATAGCTCTGAAATCGTCGAAAGATTATCAAGAGCCTTGGGCGTCGTTTCCTTCGTGCAGTTAAGAAATTTATCAACACCTTTTTTACACTTTTTGCCTTAAGCTCAGTTTTTTTTTAATGTAAGATACGCTTCTTTTGGATTTGAAGTGATTATATGCAAAAATATCATTATAAAACAGGAACAAATTACGGCATTCGATTCAAATCGAAATGTAAAAATTCTTATTAGAATTCCTATATTAAACGCACTGACAATTCGACCAATCGAGTAGAATTTTGATTGGAATCGAATTTGCTCCTAGACTTTGTGGAATATTTTTGTTTTTAAAACCTAAAATGTTTATTGAACAAGTTTTTGCTTGGTATCTAGTTATTTAGTTAATATTTTGTAAGCTGATGTGGTGAGTGAGGGGCCAATTCAAACAACAATAAGAAGTTATTTGCCCAAAAAGTTACCAAAATTACTTGCAAACTTACTACTTAAGCAAAGGTTTTTTCTTGGCTGAAATGTACGAATACAAAAAATATAACAGCGAAATATAACAGCTTACTTGATTTTTTTTTTTTAACAAACTTAAATCCAATCCATTAGCCAAATAAATAAAATAAAACTTATTATTAATGTTAAAAAAAATTAAAAGCATTTTCAATTTATTAAATAATAATCAAAAAAATAAACAAAAAAAATATAAAACGAATTAAAAATATTACACTACAAATAATTAAGAAAAAAAAAGAAATACAAAAAATAAGAAAAAAAGGAAAAGAAAAAACAAACACAAAAATTTTAATTAGGAAAATTAATATTACAAAATGAAAAAGAATATAAGATATAATTAATAATTTTCATTTATATTTGCATACTTTTACATACATACATGTGTGATGTACTTTGGGTATATTTAATATACATATTTCATACTTCATCTTGCATATTACCCTCTTAACAAACGGAATTTCATTTTTAAATAAAATTATTTAAAAAGTCACTACTTTTGCTCTACTGGGTAATAGTACACATTTTACGGAAACAAATAACATTATTTTTTAATATTTTAACTTTCTTATGTCAAAATTTATTAAAAATTTTAATATTAAAAAAGCTTTTAATATGTTAAAAGAATAAAAATACGATACTTTAAACGATACAAAAGTATGTAGATAAATTTTCTAGCCCAAAAGTGGATATTTCAAAAACACAAATTCAATTTTTTTTCAAATTACTGCCCTTAAGGAAGTTACTAAATAGTCTTATAATGTAAGTAAAACAATAGTGGAACGTATTTTCCCAAATAGATAAGAAAATAAAATCATATTCGATGAGTTTAAACTTTCTTTTGTATCGATTAAGTGTCGTTTTAAATAGAAATTGTTTCAAGGTAAATAATAAATAAAATAAACATTATTAAAAATACAAAAATAAAAAATGCACTCCTTCTCATTTGATAAAATTTCTTGCATTGATCTGATATTTAAAGATTGACTTTACAGACATTGAGTGTATTTTGGATTGTTTGTGTGTACATAAGACTGGGGCCAAATCGTAGCATTCGATTCGAATCGAAATTTAAAAATTCTTATTAGAATTCCTATATTAAAGCATTGACAACTCGATCAATCGAGTGAAATTTCGACTCGAATCGAATGCGACGATTTGGCCCCTGAATACAGATGTGTCGTACGTAGTTACGACAAATAAGGAACTAAAATAATTTATTTTTTTAAGCCCGTCACCAAATAATAAATATGTTGTATGTAGTTTATTGTGAGGTGCTTGATTTTTGGAACTTTTTGTTTTGCTTTATTACTCACCATCAGTAACAATGGCAACGGGATGACTAACTCCAACGGTTTGTAGTGCTGTAGATGCTACCATCACTGGTTGTGCTTGTACCGGTGCGTGTGAAGCCTCAAGGTGATGTTGATGTTTAATGAAGCCATTGGCATTATCATTATCTTGCTCGCTATGCTCTGCTGAAGGATTTTCTTCGATTGGCGAATGAACAGGAGTTAATTGATGAAGTTTTTTTGTTTCGTCTTTCAAGGCTTTGGCCAAAATTTCATGGTCCTTTTTGTTGTTAATAGAGTGTTGCACACGTTTATTTTTCAAATGATGTGGTGTATCACTGCATTCATAGACGGGTGGAATAAAATGGGATTTTATTTATTAATACAATAAACAAGCAAATAAATAATTTATATTAAAGTTACCGTCTATGCAATTTAATGGGCCTGTTACGAAAATCATCTTCTTCATTGCCCTCTGTTTGAAAACCAACATGTCTCTCAAATTGATCCTAAATTTTAATAAAATTTATTAAATTTATGTTTTTAAGTTCTCAATCGTTTTAACTTACATAATCATCATTGTCTTCAGCAGTATTAACATCTTCATCATCATTCTCATTGTCATTTGCAGAGCCGACCCCAGCATTAATATTAACATTTTTAAGTTTAACATTGACATTCGATGGTGTCGTTGATATACCAGTGGGTTGTTGTTGCAATGACTGTGTCTTGACTAAACGTATTTCTGATTGTGAATGTTGGTTTTGTTGATATGGTGTATTGGGTTGTTGCATTTGCTGGTCAATTAGATATGCGGTTTTTGACGCTGCTAGACTCTCCACTTCTGTAGAGTTTAAGTCTTCTTTTATTGGAGGGTTTTTCTGTAAAAGAAAAATTTATAGAATAAAGCACAAGCTTAACAGACAAATTTTTAGATGTACAAACAGGGCTGCCATACGTAGCGATTTAACGTCATTTTGACATTTTTTTTTTTATGAAATAAGCAATAATAGACTGACATACATACATATGTATGTAGTTACTACTTCTATAATTCAGACTGGCTTCCGGCCAAACAAGGGGAATATCTAAGAAATCACACGAAAATAAAAAAAAATTTTTTTTGAAAAAATTCATTTCCCCATACATTTTTGTATGGAGTGATTTTACAACGTTATCTTCATGATAAGTTAAGTTTATAGTTACGTTTCGTTACTGTAAGTCTTGACGAGACAAATTCATGCCTAGACAAGCGACAAACTCAGTATAAAAATACCGAATTTTTTTTTATTTGTGTTTTGACTTTTGTCTAGGCACGAATTTGTCTCGTCAAGGCGTGCAATTATGAAAATTTTTTTGTGACAATTGTTTATGTAGCAGAGTTTTTTTGTTAAACATTAAAAACGAACATGACTTTAAATGCTATTATAAGAATAAGGTGTAAGCTTATTTGTTTGTCACGCAATCACGGCAAAGCCCATTTCTTGAATTTAGAATATAAATGCTCCTAAGCATAGAGTCTGCAATAAAAAAAGTGGTGATGCTATGCACACATGACCTGAAATCTAAAAGTATTTCGACTGGAAAAAATTAAATTCCTAATACTAGTCCTTTTGCCGCACCGATTTTTTTAAGCTTTGAACCCATATATAAGGCCTCTCTACAAAGAAGGCAGGGGCACGCCCGCAAAAACTAAAATATTGATACTGCTACTTCTGCTTAAACGATTTTATTGAAGCATTGTTAGCATAATAACTTTTAGAGTGAAAATTTAAGCGCAAAAACGTTTGAAGTGTCACGCCCTTAAAAATTTAACTCTTTGTGCTGGTACTTTTACTGACCCGATTTTTTTGAAAATTTTTAGGCATACATATATAAAATTCTAACATTGAAATTTCCAAGCAAACATATTAGGCAAGCCTACAATCCTTAATTAAGTGTGGCAGCTTAAACTCTAATGGGACTGCACATGGAGATGTGTAGTACCAGCATGCAATCGATAAACTTTAAATTCAATTATAATATCTGTCTTTGCAAGGCTTTTTAAAAAGGACAAAAGGTTTAAGGTATCACTTCAGCTTTATTTGCAGTAAGATTAGGTACAGCGGAGCGGGCCGGGTAAAGCTATTTTTAGTTTCTTTGTCAGATAATATCGAAATTTTACTCGATCAATTAAGTTGTCAATGCTTTTAATAAAAGAATTCTAATTAGAACTTTTTAATTTTGATTTGAATCGATTGCGGCGATTTGGCCCCTGAATTTAATGTCAAGCAAAGCAAAACGAAAAATCAAATTTCGAATCGAAATTAAAAAATTCCAATTAGAATTCTTATATTAAAAGCAGAAAATGTTGATTCGAATCAAATGCGGCGATTTGCCTGCCCCATACCAACTATTTGTTGAAAACATAAATTTTTTATTAAAAATAAAAGGAATTTTTTCCAATTAAATTTTTTCAAAATTCTTATTAAATTGTTTATTTTTTTTTTTTTTAAATTTTACAATGTTGTTTATAGGACTGCAATCAGATAAAAATATTCATTGATTTTGTTAAATATTTAACAAAATGTTTTTTTACATAAAATTTTAGTTACAAATATTTCCATAAGAATCTACCAAAACATCTACAAACGAAAAAACTACTTATATGAGAAAAATAAATCCGTAGTTTTTTCTGCGCAGATACGACTTCTCAGAAAAATTATTTTATATGGCGTTCAGCAAAAGATCTAGAAGGTCCATTTTGCAAAACCCTCACTGCGTACTTTAAGATCTTGGGCAATAAATAATAAAAAAAATGTACTTTCATAAGTGAATGGACTATCGCCGGTTGTTGCTCGAAAACCCCTTTAGAAATACGATTCCAACTCTTAGATGTTATACAGGTAAGGGATAAATTAGTGTTAAAAAGCACCTGGTTTTAATAAAGTCACCTAGAAGTTCTTTAAGAACTGTCTTGCACAAAAGAGAGAATCGTTTTCGTTCGAAAAATAAACTATTAATTAGACTGACCCTTATCTTGAAAGATGGGAAATACCTTGGCACACACCTCGATCGTCGCCTCACATTGAAGTCACATTCATTGGCTTATTTGTAAAATTCCATATTTTGTTTCAATTGTAAATAGGATATAATAATATCCTATGGGGCACTGCCTCTGTCTCCAAAATAAGGAAAACTCAACGATATCAAAACTAAAGTCTAAGAACGATAACTGGTGCTCCCTGGTATATTAAAAGCAACAAAAACCGCAAGGATCTTCAAGTTCCACTAGTTAAATGCGAAATTCTAAGCTATGTAGGCAATTATTGAAATCCACTTGTTCGAAATATTTTGAATACAGACTCGTTTAAGAGAAGGCGCAATGTTGTACTCATATGAAACCATTAGAATTGATGTATATCCTTTAATTGAAGAAGAACTTCTTTTTTTTAATGAAAACCTGATAACAAAAAATAACTTTATTTTTCCTTTGAAAGAGGAAAACCCCTTTAAGTGTTTTAAGGGAAAAACATGTAGTAATTTTCATTCGTTCAGAGCAACATTTTACTTAAAAAAAAAAACAGAAAGGTGGGCATAGGGCATAATTAAGGCAACATTTGTAATAGAAAAGAAAATGATATTTAATATTAGTTTGGCATTAGCTGAACAATGATAATTATTTAGTAAAAATTTTTGAAAACTTTACTTCTGCAAAGATTATTAAATCTTATTGCAGGCTTAGCCGTAAAAATTTGCTTTCAAAAAAGCCCGCCTCTGCTAAGGATACAAAATCTTTGGCGTTATCGAAGGTAAAGAACGTTGACTTGTTTTTTAATTTCTTGATATTTTAATTTTGATATCTACTCCTCTTGCAATAACACATTTACCTCTTCTGGTAGTGTATCCAAATTCGATAAAACAGCGGAGGCCTGGTCTGTACGGTTTTTGGCCAATAATTTCTTTGCCTTATCTCTCAATTCCTTGGGATGTGGAGTATTTTGACGCGTAAATGGCGTGTCTTTATCTTGCATCGGTATATCGGCATTAAATTTAACGGAATGTGTCCTTGAACCTTCACTTTCTTCATAACCTTCGGAATCTTGTCCTTGTTCACGCGCTAATTAAAAAAGTAGAGAAAAGAAAAGGGAAATTAATAATTAAATTATAAATATGATTTCATTAAATTTTTTAAATTAAATAGAGTAGAGAATACACATTAAAAAGAAATGATAAAATTACAAAAATTAATCAAATTAAATCAAGATATTATTTATCATGCAAATACGACGCGTTATATGTTTAATAATTTATCAATATTTACGTTTAAGATTAATATACATTTATTAAATGTTTTCTATTTAATAAATTAAAAACAATTTTATTAATTTAACTAAAATAACTTATGATTTTATAAAAAAAAAATAATATTTACATAAACGTAGTAAAGTGTTAAAAGCGTGCATTCTTCTTCTTACATTTATTTAAAATTAAATATTAAATTGTTATAGAATTTCAGTAGACTGTTAAATATATATAGATTAATTATTTAAGCTTTTATTTACATATACATACATATGTATATACATATTCATCATACACATTCAAACTTATATTATTAACAAAACGCAGGGATGATAAACTTAAAATTTCATTCTGACCCAACAAGTGTCCAAAATGTTTCTTTAAGACTTCAATCGCAATTTTTAAATTAACAAAGTTTTCAAAAAAGAAAATAATGAAGCGCATCACCTTAAAAATTTCATTAACTTGTTCTTCCAATTTGTTCTTTTTTCAAGCTAAAACATTACAATTGTGCAATTAATTCATAACCTCTAGTACTTGTTGTAAGTCGTCGAAGTCATGCAAGAATTTTTATTGGTTTTTGTATAGAAATAGTTGCTACAACTCGTACAAAATTTTTCACTGTGTTCTTCGAATGTCGCTACCACTTCCCTTGCTTCCATTCAGAATAATTGTTTCTCTATATTATGTTGACAGTGAGAGATGTTAGGGAGAGTATAGGGGGTCTTGGATACCAAGCAAAAGCCCTGAACTTCAATGATTGGTAACCCCTTTCCAAAAACAACTTTCACCATAAAAATTAAAAGAATTGAAGAACGGCCCCCTAATTTTGGCGGCCACCGCAAACCATCCGGTCGCTCTTTAGGGCATGTGCATTCATCCAACTCGCAAAAGTACTGGAAAAGTATAAGTCGTGACAAATCACGGCATTAAATTCAAATCGAAATTTAAAAATTCTTTTTAGAATTCCTATATTAAAAGCATTGACAACTCGATCGATCGAGTAAAATTTAGATTTGAATCGAATGCCGTAATTTGCCTCATGGTTTCTCGATTCACTTCTGTGAGTGAGCGATTCAATCAAGGCAAAATAATTTTACATTAGGCTAATTGTGCCCATGGCCCGAAGAGAAGGGCGACGACATCAAGAAAAGTTCGGTTGGAAAGTTCAGTGTTTACGAATATGCAAGCGATAACGACATGAGACTGATCTTCACCGCCGCAGCTCTATTAAACATGTCAATAAGTAGCACCAGGTTTCACCATAGCGATATACATAATGCGACCTCGACATCACCTGACCGAAAAACAAGAAGCTGAATCGATCAAATTGGTGTGGATGGGCGACACTCTCCAAGCGTGTTAGATTTGCGGACGATCAGCAAGGATAAAATCGATTTGGATCAATACCTTGTCGCAGCGTTTTCCAGAAAAATAGATTTCGCGAAGCTGCGAGCACAATAACTTTCAAACGTGTACACCACTCGATTAACCCAACTGATCCAAGAAAGCATTCTTTGTCCCGATATCTACGCCGATTAGAAGCCTACTGCCAGCTTCATGTAGAATGCTCAATGGCATGAAGGAGAGTATCGTTAAACTACTGCAGAAAAAAATTAAGCATACCAAGAAATTTTGCAGTCAGTTGCCGCGCGTAGTGTACGGGAGAGGTATCAGGAGAAAAGGAAGGAGGAAAAACGTCTTTCGCGATGGACGAAAAGAGAAATAAAAAGATATGTAAGAAGTGTTAGGGAATCGAGAAGTACAAAAGGCGAAACGATGCCAGAAAGTTCTACCAACGTGTATTCCTGTGAAGACCAGCAAAGCAATCTGGTGGCCAAAAGGATGGAATTGTAAAAATCTAAAAGCAACCCTTTTTTAATCCGATTTCAGCAGCGATGGCTGAATAACTCGTTAGGGTGCTTATCTCCTATCCAAAAAGAGGTGAAAATATCAATAGTGCTTCAGGAGCCGGTTGTTTACCGGCGGAGCTGTTGAGACCTGAAGTGACGAGTTGGTAAGGAGCATGCATTAACTTATCTGCAAGATTTGGCTCGAAGAACGCATGCCCAAAAATTGGAACCTCAATGTGCTATGTCTAGACCAAAAATATACTGCCACGTATACTGTGTGAAAAATTAAAATCTTTTCAAAAAGAAGATGAAATAGTCGGCCCTACTTTTAGACCCGGTAAATCCACCACCGGCCAGATATTCACACGACGTTAAATCTTGAAGGCAACACACAAGAAAAAGATCGGCAGTTACCCATTCTTGGTCAAATACAAGGCCGCTTTAGATACTCAAATTTGTACAAAGATGTTTGTGTTAAAATTTGAATTCGGCACACCTAAAAAGCTTAACAGATTGTGCAAGATAATTTTAAAGCATACAAAATTAACCCTGCAGATTGTAAAAGGCCTTTCTAAACCGTTTATCACACAAAGTCACTTTAAACAAGGTGGCAGAATGTCTTGTCACCTATTCAATATATAATTTGAAAAATTCGTGCGTGACGCAGCAGTAAAAAGAATTGGCACAATTAAATATTTAATTGTTACAATAAAAATTTGAATAAAGACACATATTTTTTAAATAATGCTTTAAATAAAAAAAGTGGAAATTATTGCTTTTTTATATGCCATATAAAATAATTCTAATAATAATACCATATTGTAACAGCTTTACCATCCCTGATAAGTGTAAAAAAGGAGACAGAGAACTTTTTATTAATTAACACACAAAATATAAAAAAAAATTTAAAATATTTAAAACGAAAGTAAAGGAGCTTTATGCCGTGACAGAACAAACGAAAGCGAAACAGGAAATAAAAGAAAAGAAAACATAGTAGTGGGTGTGGAGTCTTCGTATGAATTTCGAGTTAAATTAAGTGGCAAATAGTGAAAGAGGTAAGAGAATAAAATATATAAAAATACATGACTATCAGCCACTTTCTAAATAAAAAGCGCAAATTGAACTTGTAAAATAATTTGATTATGATATTAAACCATACAACTGTAAACCTTGAAACTTAAAAAGTTATCGAACGTTAATTAATTTATTTTAAGATTTTTCGTAAAAAACAAATACGATACTATGAAATTAAATAAGTTTGTTAATATAATAAAATGAGGATGAAACTGTGTTTAAAAATTGGCAAATGTGGGGGTGAGTGAACAAAACGTCGTTTTGTCTGGCACAACAAATTTCTTAAAGCAAAGAAACGGACAATGTTAATTAATATTACACAGTGATAAACGAAACGAGCATAAATGCCTCAGAAGTTTAATTTATCTGAAAGGTTTTTTTGTTATTTATCAAACACTTTATACACCTTGAGGTACAAGTAAAATTTCGGGGTTTGAAGCCTTAGGACCCCTGTTGCTAATTTGAAGCATGACAGAACTTGAAGAAAAATCTGCCAGAAATTATATTATTTTAATTTGTTCTGTCTTTCTTCTTTATTTATTTTTTTCAATAAAATAACTTAACTTGCTTGGGAATAAAAAACCATTCAGTCACATCTGTAAGAAATTTGTCAGAAATCTTACAGAATCTATAAGCAATCAGTACGAATCAAGTCATATTTTTTTTGGACTTGTCTGATGCATGTATTGCGGGCAAAACTTACCAGGGTCTTAAAACCCTTTTGAAGTTATATTATCGACTTACAGTCACTTAAAAGATCAACTAAAAAATATTATTTAAAAAAGTATAAAAATTAAGATAACTGCAGATATTTTGAAGAGAGAAGTACAAAGCCGGCCGACTTACAAATAGGAAAATAAATACGGATTACACCATGATAGGGGAAACTTATCTGGGACTATTGAATGGGATCTCATAATCGATAAGATCAAACAATTTAAAAGAGAGCGTGGAAACTTTTTGTCAAAACAACTAAATCAATTTCTCAGACCAGTGATGCCAACTCTTTTATCACCAAAAGCACTGTAAGCATAGTGAAACAGGGTAAAAATGATAATAAAATTGCGGATAAAAAATTGGCAACCCACAAATTCCTTATTACTGATGTTAAGAGATAAAAAGGTAATAAATGCATTTTATATGGAGATCGGTTGAGTTTTATTAAAATAAATTGAACATATATGTAACTGTGCAACAGTAAAATATACACAGACGGGATAGTATAGGACCGAATCATCTAACAAAAAGCGTACTTTAAAAGTTTCGGAAAATTAGTGGATCCTTTGAGAAATGGTGTCATTAGTTCAACATCGAACTTAGATTTGATTGCAATGCCAAACTATATTCAGCGATATTGTTCCTAAGTCTAAATTTAGGATTAAGTTTACATCATTTTTTTTTTAGATGATTTCGAAAATCTGGTTTATATCGGAATTACTTAATTTTTAATAAATATTTCAATTCTTAGCTACCACAACTTTTTTAATCAACTTAAAGTCGAATAAATAGAGGTTTTTATATTACTTTTTTTAGTTTAATGCATTTTACACTACAAAACATATCGCTTAAAATTCTGTTTAGCTGATGTAAATGTAATGAACTATTTTTCCAAAATCTATTACTACTTTTTTACTAGAGAACATTTTAGTACTTTGTTTTAAGCCGCTTAGCATTTTTATAATTTTATACTATGGCAACACTGTAAACAGCTTTAAAAGCAGAGATGATATATGCAGGGCGGCCATTTATTTTTGGTTCGAAATTAGAACGCTTTTCAGTGTTTACAGTCTAAAAACTTCCTTTAATTAAAGCGATCTAATTAAAATCACCTTCTGAGTTGATTAAAGTCTTTCCGTTCGTCTGGGTGTCTATGTACTGTTTAAAAAAAATATTTGATTCAAAAATAAATTCTCAAAAAAATTTTTATCATTTTTACGGTGCTGTCGGCCGATTGAATCAAAACAGTATTTAAGAGATTAAAATAATTTTAGTATACTATTTTCTGCTCTATAAATACCTTACATAAGTTTAAATAAAATGGTTATAATAAGGGTGACCATTCGTACTAATTTTATCAGTACATGTACTGATTTTTCATTTAGTGTACTGATTAAAAATTTGTGTACTGAAATGTACTGATTTTTCAGAAAATGTACGGATTGTACTGATTTTTCAAGATAAATTGAAGTTTTAATTTTTTCCTCAAAAAATTTGTTAAATTGTAGAAAACCCAAATGTGTAGTAAGATATGTTTATAGAAGCCAAAAGTGTGTTAAAATTGTTTTAATCATTCAAAATTTGTTTTTAGTCATTCAAAACTGGCCAAAATGTTAAAAAATTTTTTGAGAATTTATTTTCTGAATCAAATATTTTCTTTACAAGACGGACGGAAAGGCTTTAATTGACTAGTGGTTTTAGTTGAATCGCTCTAATTGGAGTTAATTCTTAGACTAAAATAAGTAAGAGCGCTATATTCGGCTATGACGAATCTTTTATACCCTTCGCAACGTGTGGTTATGTATTTATGAAGTCTAAAAGTTGTTCCGAGGGAAAACTATTGGGGGTCTGTGATACATTTAATTCCTCTAAGGCCGACTCCTGGGAAGTTGGAGTGGTTTTCGCCATATTTTTTTAAATTTTGTATAGCAACCCTGTTAGGGCTGGAGATAGGGGGTAAGTTTTTTCCAGAAAAATGTTTGGAGGAAAAATTAACTGGGGTTGGTCTTATATATGACCTTTGTGAAGCTGTGAAAACGATTTAAAAAATTAAATCAATTAAACTTCGCATGGCAACCCTGTTAGGGGGCGGAGATAGGGTGTAAGTATGTTCCACAGCATTAATTAGGAAAAATTAATGGGAGTCGGTCTTACATTGCACCTGGTAGAGGCAATTCCAGTTCTGGAAGTTCTTATGTACAAATTTTAGAGAAATAAACAGAGGTAGTCTTGGTTTTTGGCTAATATCTTTGTCAGTTATCCGGCGATTTTGCTAAATATTTGTAGCAAAGTTTTCGCAAGTATACCTGATATTTTGATACCCCAAACAGGTCCGAGAAATATCAAGGGCCTTAAGAAACTTGATTTCAACAGATTAACGGACAGAAGGACATCGCTAAATCAACTTTTCTTTCTCTAAGGATCAAGAAAATATATACTTTATGGGGTCGCAATTGGATATTAAAGAAATAACAAACGGAATGACAAACTTATTTTAAATATATAAAAACTGAAAAACGTACTGATTTCGAACCAGAAATAAATGGTCACCCTAGTTATAATAAAATAAGTCCATGCATATGTGTATTTCATTAACTATGGTCACTGATGTAATAGACAGACAGTTAGCTTAATTGGGGAAATGTTTTTGGGATACATCAGTCAATTGCATAATTTTTATGAAGTTTTTAATACGCTTTATCTTGAAAACTGTAACAGCTATCGATTTTAAAACTGCTAAAAAATAGTTTTACTATTAGAATTTGTTAAAAAAAATATTTGGATAGAAGCGATTCAAATATGTATTAGCTACATACGTACAAAAACTGTAACACCTCCCCTTACTTGTTTTATTATCTGGTAATGTATCTTAGTACAAAATGTGTTAAAGAAAAATTTTTGTTTTGTCAAAAAAAACGAACTCAACAACCTTTGTTCGAATTAATTTAAAACCAATTAATATTTAAAGGTTGTAATTAAATTGCTTTAGTTTTTAAAACGGCTACTGCTGCCTGTTTAAGCAAAATATTGCTTTTGACATTTTAATTAAAGTTGTATTTGAGAAGTCACAATTTAAACTTTTAATGTCGGCAAAGATTTTGATAATTTATTTTAAAGTCAATTAAAAGCCTAAAAACAGGCTGAGCCAAGAGGGTGTGTGTTTTTGTATGTAAATGTTAACCACTAATAAAATAGGAATGTTCGTATAATAGTTCATAGTTCTACGAACCACAATGTAGTTTATGTATATGGGGTTTAAAGATATAATGAACGAGGTTGTTGGTAACACCATCGCAGTAAATAGTTACTTCACAGGAAATCCCAAAAATTATTGTTTTCATTGACATATCAAAGTAACTACATTGCAGTAACAGTTACTTCACATTTTATGTCACTGAAGTTTCCAGTGATTTTCAAGTCACAGGTATAATATCACAGGTACAGATACATATGTATATCGCCCATCTATAGTTCATACGTATATAATCCACATACGATTATAAGCATATTTAAAAATTAACTAACATGCTCACGTTTCAAATAAAAATATTAAACTGTATATTGATTATTAATGCCATCGATTTAAAAATTCCGTATTTAGATCTACTGACATATTTACAAAAATTAAAAATAACTTAAAACACTAATGCCAGATAATAAAATAATAATATTACACACATATTACATACACACATACTAATACACTAAGAGAAAAATTACAATCTAGATTTAAGAACAAAATTTTTGAATGTAGATTGCAAAAATCTTCCAATTTCAATCTTATAATTTTGGTCAGTAAAATTGACTTTCTCGAATTTAAGTATAAGAACGTATGTAGTTTTGTTTTGAATATTGTATTTTTAACTTTAAAAATGCGATCTTAAATTTTGAGAATTTTAATATCGCATTATGAAAAAAAGTAAAAAAAGAAATTTTAAATTATGTAAATTAACTAAAAAACCAAGGTTTGTGAAAACTGTAAATTTGGATATAAAGCCTGTTTTAATGATCCGATCCTGCTTGGGTAAATTTAAAATTAACACAATGTAACTAACTAAGAGTTAGTTAAAAGTACTGAATGGGACAACCGACTACCCCCTCGGACACCACTTTGTTAAAATAGTTAGTTGTTAACAGTGTAACGTAATTAAAGTGCCAGTTACAACTAGTTGGAAAATAGTTAGCTTAAAGTAAGTTTAAAGTTAACTGAATGTCCGACAGGGTAAATTTAATAAAGTTTTTTTTCCAATTAAGTCTCTTTGTAAGTTCGTCTCACGTTTGTATGCATGTGTATGTATGTCATTATAGAAAATAAAGAATTTAAGTTTTCTATATTTGAAGTGAATTAATTAAATTTTTTTTTCCATTGTAAATTTTCTCAACTTAATTTATAAACACAAAACAAATATTTTAAAAATTCACACACTACACACTAAGTTAGAATTTTTATTTAAGAAGCTACATACGTATAAATAAGTTTGAATTGAGGGTTTAAAACTGGTATTACAAGCTCGTAATATTTATTTAGTACATAAATTTTTTTGTATCTTCCAATATCGGAATTTTAAATTAAAAAATATCGCGTCATATTTTTTTCTGTTATTTCTTTATTGTTTTTCTATTTGTTGCACTGTATTGCCAAGATATGCAGTGTAGAGTGGAAGTGCACAGTGTTGCCACTTATTTTTTAAGTCGAATCAAGATTTTAAAAAATTTTAAAATGAATAATTTATTGTTTTATTTTTTATATCCAACCAAAGACTATAAAATTATTAAATCTAATAATTAAAGTCTAACAAAATATTCGTTGCTGGGTAAGACTCAAAAATTTGGGTTTTGGCAGAATTCGGAATAAGGTAAAATTTTTAATTTTTTCACATTATTACAAATAAGTTTTCGAAAGGAAAGCTGCAAAATTTATAATTTTATTTGAATAAGGTAAACTTACCAGATATATAAACGGTAAATTCATTGCAAATTTCAACTAAATTGTTGAAGATAAAATAAACCAAAGTTATGTAATTTCTAAAACCTAAAAATTTAAAAACAAAAATATTCTCCAATCCGACAACACTTAAATTGTATTTAGCTACTCTGTGTTGTAGTCTAGCGATTTCAGTGTTACGAGGTCACATAATTTGCATCTCCCATTAAGTTTGATGCGGCTTTTAAATTTGTTAAGTATTTAAATATGAAAATTATCTAATTTAGAACAAAAAAAGTTCTGAATATTCGAAACAACATTAACTTAAAACGTCTATACTGCCTTTAAACAAACGTGCAAACACATACAAATACAAATTTTACTTCCATTTTTTTTATTGTTTTTCGTTACGATTTTTTTTAATAATAAAAGTTACATAATTTGTACATTTACATAGTTAGATAGATTATAATGCCGAGACATTTTATATACAAAGTTATAATTAAATTTACATAAATTTTAATAGAAACGAATTATGGTTCTTAATCAAGTATAAGTATGTTGTAAACATGTAAAATTTATTTTTACGTAATTATTGTTTTATTAGTTTTATTAGTATTATTATTTTTTTTTTCTATTTTCATAGTTTACTGTTTGTATTCTTTTTTTAATATCCAGTTATGGTGAGCATATTTGTTTTATCATTCTGTTTGCAGTTCACTAAAGCAAACACGAAATTTCCCATAAATTATGGATTTTATTAGTTCTTAGATAAATATGTATTTTTGAACGGTCCACATCGTTTATTTAACTTAAAGCTCTAACGGAATGACACGAAGCCAGTTTTGACAGAAATATTTTGTAAACATCATAACTGTAATATAATTAAATCTAGCGGAATCAAAATGTACAATAAGGTTCTGAAAGTTTGACATTTAAACAACATTCAAAAGCGTATAACACAACCAGAGCTTCGATGAATTTACTTAAGGAAAGTTTCCCCCAAGAAGTGATAATTTGTTTTGGGGACATCCAATCGTCACCAAGGTCGCCCAACTCCAATATATTTTTTAATGGGGCTACCTCAAAGAGACAATCCCCAATCTTTTGTGGCTTTACAGGAAAATATTCGTCGAGAAATCAGCTCAATTGAATCCAGTTTACTGCAGCGTGTGCCGCAAAACACAAAGCTCCGTTTTGAACAGTGTGTTTAATTCGACGGAAGACATCTGGATGACATACTCTTTAAAAAATAAAATTCGCATTTCCATTCTATCGTTCAATGCTCTTAATAAAACTTTATGCCAATTATTACGTTTTTTAATTCAGTTTGAAAATATAAATCTGCCACCAGACACCCTGTTTATATTTCTAAGAAATCTTAATTTGCAAAAATCTAACAAAAAAAATTAAGACAATTTTTAAATTTAATTTTTAGGCTCAAGTTCAGTGGTTACTAAATTCCCATTATTTTGCAAATGAAGAATTTTAGTTTTTTATTCTATTAGCGTTAGTTAAGAAAGGAAAAATTTTTTGTATTGACAAACGTGTTTCTATGTACCGACACTAGCCGAGTAAAATGCATTTTCGAAAACAGCTACGATTTTCATCATCAGTACTCTTTGTTCGGTTGTTAGTTATTATATTTGGTTGTAAACATCAGTCATTTAACCCATTCGCCTATTGTGGCGTGGTGAGTCGGCACCAAGTTTTTTCCATTTAACACTAACTGAATCAGAGCTTTTTCTTTTTTCCTTTTTTATGTACACTAACGCCATCTAGATGTAAGTCCTTGACCATCTGTCAGACGGTATTAAAGACTACGTTATTATACCCTTCACATAGTGATATCACTTTGTCATTCCGTTTGTAATTTCTTTATTATTCATTTGCGACCCCATAAAGTATATATATTCTGGATCCTTATAGATAGGGAAGTCGATTTAGCGATGTCCGTCTGTCCGTCTGTTGAAATCAAGTTTCCGGAGTCAAATAAAAAGATACAGACCACTTAAGGGTGTCAAACTATCAGAAATATCCTGGAGACAATCGCTATTTAAAATCAGCAAAATCGGTTCACTATTGACCGAGATATAAGCGAAAACCCAGAGTAACCCATTTTTTTTAGGACAAAATCCGTGCATATATCCCTATATATCTCAGTAAGTATAGTCACTCTTGCCACAAAACTTGGCACGGATACTCCTAAAGAAGGGACCTAAATAATGGAAAAAATTTTTTCAGATAGGACCAGGGGAAGGGGTATTTTTTCTACAATTGCACAAATTTGGTGAAATATTTTATGCGCTATATCTCGTAAACTATAACAGCTATCGACTTAAAATGTTCTACAAAAAGTAATTGCACGCTAAGGGCTACGCCTTAGAGAAAAAATTTTTTGGGTGGGGGCAAAAAAAGGGGTAGCTCCCATACAAATCGACAATTATTATCAAATATTCGATACGCTATATCTCGGAAACTATAACAGATATCGAAATGAAATGTTCTACAAAAAGTAATTGCACGCTAAGGGCTACCCCTCAGAGAAAAAATTTTTTGGGTGGGGGCAAAAAAAGGGGTAGCTCCCATACAAATCGACAATTATTATCAAATATTCGATACGCTATATTTCGGAAACTATAACAGATATCGAAATGAAATTTTCTACAAAAAAAAATTGCACGCTAAGGGCTACGCCATAGAGAAAAAATTTTTTGGGTGGGGGCAAAAAAAGGGGTAGCTCCCATACAAATCGACAATTATTATAAAATATTCGATAAGCTATATCTCGGAAACTCTGACAGATATCGAAATGAAATATTCTATAAAAAGAAATTGCACGCTAAGGGCTACGCCTTAAAGAAAAAATTTTTTGGGTGGGGGCAAAAAAAGGGGTAGCTCCCATACAAATCGACAATTATTATCAAATATTCGATACGCTATATCTCGGAAACTATAACAGATATCGAAATGAAATGTTCTACAAAAAGTAATTGCACGCTAAGGGCTAAGCCTTAAAGAAAAAATTTTTTGGGTGGGGGCAGAAAAAGGGGTAGCTCCCATACAAATCGACAATTATTATAAAATATTCGATAAGCTATATCTCGGAAACTCTGACAGATATCGAAATGAAATATTCTATAAAAAGAAATTGCACGCTAAGGGCTACGCCTTAGAGAAAAAATTTTTTGGGTGCGGGCAAAAAAAGGGGTAGCTCCCATACAAATCGACAATATTTTATCAAATATTCGATACGCTATATCTCGGAAACTATAACAGATATCGAAATGAAATGTTCTACAAAAAGTAATTGCACACTAAGGGCTACGCCTTAAAGAAAAAATTTTTTGGGTGGGGGCAGAAAAAGGGGTAGCTCCCATACAAATCGACAATTATTATCAAATATTCGATACGCTATATCTCGGAAACTATAACAGATATCGAAATGAAATGTTCCACAAAACGTAATTGCACGCTAAGGGCTACGCCATAGAGAAAAAAATTTTTTGGGTGGGGGCAAAAAAAGGGGTAGCTCCCATACAAATCGACAATTATTATAAAATATTCGATACGCTATATCTCGGAAACTATAACAGATATCGAAATGAAATGTTCTACAAAAAGTAATTGCACGCTAAGGGCTACGTCTTAAAGAAAAAATTTTTTGGGTGGGGGCCAAAAAAGGGGTAGCTCCCATACAAATCGACAATTATTATCAAGTATTCGATACGCTATATCTCGGAAACTATAACAGATATTGAAATGAAATGTTCTACAAAAAGTAATTGCACGCTAAGGGCTACGCGTTAAAGAAAAAATTATTTGGGTGGGGGCAAAAAAAGGGGTAGCTCCCATACAAATCGACAATTATTATCAAATATTCGATAAGCTATATCTACAAAACTATAACAGCTATCGACTTCGAATATTCTACAAAAAGTAATAATCAAATAATTCATACATTTTGGAGAAAAAGATGGAGAAGAGCAGGTGGACTAGACATTTAACAAGTTTTATTAACCTTTAAATATGAATAATGTCGAAAACTTTTAAAACTCTCGACCTCAAATCTTCTTCATCTATTTCTATTATTCATACGAACGTTAAAATTTTGTTACTTTTTCTTTAAAACTCGCACAAGGTTTTTTATTATATTATTTGCAGTACAAAATTACTCGGCTGGGTATATTTAAAGACCAATGTGAAGGGTATATAAGATTCGGCACAGCCGAATATAGCGCTCTTACTTGTTTTTTTTTATTTTTTTTAATTTACAATTTTTAAATTGTTAGTTATCACCGTGCCCATGTGTGTTTTATGCGTTTATTTATGTATAGTTGAACTATTTGTTTTTAAGACAATTTTTAATTTTTAGGCTCAAGGTCAATGCTTGCTTTACAATTAAATATAATAACTAACAACCGAACAAAGAGTACTGATGATGAAAATCGTAGCTGTTTTCGAAAATGCATTCTACTCGGCTAGTGTCGGTATATAGAAACGCGTTTTTCAATACAAAAAATTTTACCTTTCTTAACTAACGCTAATAGAATAAAAAACTAAAATTCTTCATTTGCAAAATAATGAAAATTTAGTAAGCATTGAACTTGAGCCTAAAAACTAAAATTAAAAATTGTCTTAAAAACAAATAGTTGAACTATACATAAATAAACGCAAAAAAAAAATTAAATTATAATTATAAAATGAAATTTCACATTTTAGTACTTGTGCATTTCAATTTTCCCCCTTAAATTTTTGTAGCCCAAAAAAATACCCCAAATACTGAAAATAATTTAACAATTAGGGTGAAGCCCACAAAGTTGAAAATTTTGCTTTGCAATAAAGTTGTTTTGTAAATAAATACCCACAAAATTAGAATAAAAACACAAAAAGTTAGTTTTTGAAATAAATTGCATTATTATGTATTTTGCGAAAAGGGCGGGCTTCTATTAACATGTAGAACCGACCCTACACTTACTTATGAACAAACAACACTCATGTAGCACAAGTACACTTTATTCAAAGAAGTAAATACAATTTTGTAATACTGAGACTCGTACTCGTCCTACACAACCATCCAAGCATTTGTAAAAGCATGCAACAAGTGGCAGGAAGACAGGCAGTCAGTCAGTCAGCCTTAAGTCATAACAACAACATATCAAATTGTGGCAAATAGTATGGCACCGAAACAAGATTGTGTTTTTATTTAGTTAATGGGTCAATAGGGTTGGGAATGTGGTAGTACCGTGTAAGTTGATTGTTAGACTGAAACGTTGGTGGTACAAGGCAAAACAGTTTAGTTTGGCATTTTAAATTCTTTGTAAACATTTTTGGTTTCACTTATTTAAATTTTTAATCAAATTTTTAATGGATTCTTTTCAGATGCGTTACAACGGCCTCTAAAAATATTCCAGAGAATTTTCTTTAATAGTTTTGAGATTTTTTTCATTTTATTTCGTTTATAAAATCAACATTTTTGTTTTTAAAATTTTTTTTAAATTCGTTTCACATCATTTATTATAATTTGTTTGTGACTTTTTTTTTTATTTTTCCACATTAAATTAAAATGGAATAATGAAAGAAATGAATTTTAATTTTTTTTTATAAAATTATTAGATCTGTTCGTGCGTTTGCTCGTTTGGCCATTTTGTAAATGTGTTAATTATGTCTGTAATTGTTTATTAATTTTATAATTTTTATTTTCTTTTCTTGTTGTTTTTACATTGCATGTTAATATTTTTTTATTTTTTATTTATTTAATACTTGTCACCATTAATTCATCATTAATTAAATATTTTTTTTGGTTTGTTGTAAGTTATGCACTGTTGGCGCTTAATTTACAAAAATTAAAGCAAGTAAACGTGTGCATGAATACCTGAACAATTTGGTAATAATACGTTTAACCTTATTTTATTTGTGGTATATATGTTAATAGGAGTTTGCTCAAAATAATGACCTTAATTGAAATCGAAAAACAAAACAGAATACTTTAAAAGAGTGGTATTCTTTAATTTGATTTAGTTCCAGATTCTTTTATTTGGTTTAGGTAGGGTAGAACAGGCAGCCGTTAAAGGAAAGGATACAGCTCACTTGGGTCCGCTTAATTCAGTCCCTTTGTGTTACCTAGAGAGGCAGATAGAATAGGTTGAGATGGAAGGAAAGAATAAATTTATAGAATGGATAAGAAGAAAAGAACAGAAGAATGAAGCAAACTTACCAGGGTCTCTGGTGGGAATCGAACCCACAACCCCCAGACTGGTAGACTCGTGCACTTACCACTGACCTACCGGGGTTTAGTTTAGTTCTTAACACAATTCTTTGAATTAACTTGATCATTTGGTTTTTGGAAAAAGCTTAAAACTTTAAATTTAAAAGTATGCGGCATTTTTCGGCCGCTACCATGTTGCACAAACTTACAGATTATGTTAATTTTGCAAATTCTGTATAATTCATTGTAACGATTGTTATAATTTGACTTAATTTTTTTACTATAATTCAAAAACTTAATATTTCTAAGCCATTGAAAGTCAGTGATTACAACACCCAGCAAATTAGTACAGTAACTGACTGTAAGTTATTTAAGAAATATGTAGATGTTCTGTAAAGCTATTTTTAAATAAGGAAATAGTTCAATTTTAGAATAATAAAATTTGTAACTAACTTGAGGAGTTATTCATTACAAAGACTACACAAAAATACTGATTTTCAGTTCAATTTTTTTAACAGTTATTTAAAAAACAGTCAAACTACTATCGGGGGTAGACAACAGCAAAATAACATTTTACCTGTTTACTATTTTTCCTAAAACCTTTTATTAACAAAAAATTGTAAAAATCACAATAAATTTAGATACAAACTTTGTTTTTTTCGACATTTGTTTTAATATAATAAAATCAATAAACTGCGTTCTAATGTACAAAAAAGAAATTCCGTTTGCCTTTCTGGATAACATGTAAAATTATTATGTACTTAGGCAATGTTTCCAGCCAAAAACACTACCACCGTTCAATTAATACTGATGATAAAAATTCGTAGCTGATTTCGAAAATGCATTTTACCTGGCTGGTGTTAGTAAGAAAAGTTCGATTTTCAAAAAAAGTTTGTTTCAAACTTACATACATACATATATAAAAAAATAAAATTTATTCTTAGCAAATATAAATTAAAATAAAAATGAACCAAAGCCCAAATAATAAGAAGCTGAAATAGTTATTTTTACAGTTCTGCAAGATATTTTCAAGTACAAGGTGGGCTAAAAGAAGTCAACCGATGTTGTTTGGCTCTCATTTTTTTCTAAATGAAAAATTTCAATTCTGTTTTTTAATTATGTTTATTTAAACCTTTAGAATTTTATTGGTCAAGTCGAGAAGATGATATCGGCCAAGTGGGCGCTGTCACAATTGATTGTTATACTGGTTCATTGTATGGCATTTTCCATCACTTCGGCAAGAACTTCGGGCATCCAGGGTTTCGGGCTTGTTCACGTAAACATGGGACTTCAAAAAACTCCACAAAAACGGTCTGGAACGGTAAAATCGAGCGACCTTGCGGGCCAATGTAAATTGCCAAAACGGGAGATGAGGCGACCCGGGAATGCTGCCTTCATAATATCGGTTGTGACTTGCGCAGTGTGTGCCGTTGCTCTATCCTGTTGGAACCTTCAGTCCTAATTCGTTCAAATGCAGCATAAAAAACTCGGATAACTTGGCCCAATAAAGCGCACCGTTCACTGTTGTCGTTTGACCAGCGGCGTCCTCAAATTAAATTGGCCGATTACTCCTCCAGCGTGAACAGCGCTCCTTGGAGGGGTTTTAAATGGATATCCAGTTGCTTTAGGTTACATTTCCAGTTGATTGCTCTTAAATAATTTTTCGAGTGTATGAATAATAAGGCTTTAAGTGCTGAATAACAGGTGGAGTAAGAAAGGACACCATATCTGCTCGTAATGCCACTTCACCATTTGCAACTGTTTTTCAGAACTTTTTAATTGCATTTCAGTAACTTCTTACAATTTTTTTTTTTTTTTTAATTTTAATTAAATTTGAGCATTCTCTAATTGTGCTTTAGAATTACCCTATTGTTTTTTTAGAATTTCTTAATTGAATTTCAGATTTTTTCATTTGTGTTTCATAATTTGCGTTTTATATTTAATAATTTTTTTAAGGTATTCTCAAATGCAAAATACTAATACAATAAAAAGATCCTGAAATGCAAATAGAAAATTCTTAATTAGAAAGTTTTTAAATTTAATTAGAAATTTCCAAAACTGATTTAAAAATTTGTAAATTTTGAAGTTCTAAAACACAATTGGCAATGGTGAAGCGTTTCGAGTAGGTGTCGTGTATTTTTAGTCTCTTGTTGGTTCTTTTCAAAATTTTGAAAGCTTAAGCTGCTTTTAAAGACCCAAAAATATATTTTTGATTTCGACACAAAACAATACATATTAGTTATCGGTTAAACTACAAATACTATGTCCTTAATTAATAAAATAACACTTTTTAAATATTTGTTGCAACAAAAGCAGGTTAGTCTTAAAACCTGACTCAAAGAAAGTTTTTTTTAATCTTGATACTAAAACGAAATGGTGTTACGAAATTATAATTAAAAGCCAATATTACAAAGTGTATATATTTCTTTTGGGACAACATACACAAAAGGTTTTAGGCTCTTAAAAAAAAAATCATTAAACTCATATAAATTGTGAATTTAGGGCTTGTAATGGCTGCCCTATGTTCGCATGCTTGCCCAGTAGTGCAAGAGAGACAGCATGCATTGCTTTTTAGATATAAAATCAAATGATAAGCAGCTTTAACACAAATGTTCTTCATTAATAATGATTAAAAAGGTTTGATAATTTTTCGACGCAATCCACAATAAAAAACTGCCTGAAATAGAAGAAAATTCAACCCATAAATGTTTATTTTTAAACAAATACGTTTTAGGGTTTTAGCCTTTAAAGTGATAAAATAAAAAAGAAAAAATTAAAGTAGAAACTGAACGAAACCTAAATAAATTAACCTAAATAAAAACATAGATAAGGTGCGAATCACGATTTTTGTTACTTTTTTGTTAATTTTTTTTTCATTGTTGTATTTGTTATTTGTAGTATAAATTAAGTCGAAATGGAATGCGTCTATATTTGCGTTGCCCACAACAAAAACAATTTTTTTTTTTATAAAAAAAAGTCTCGAGTTGCAAGTTTGTTTATAATTGAAAACTTGTAGTGTTGAATGAGACATGATTTGTTTGTTATTTGTTTATATTTCTCTATTAACGTACGTATTCTTTTCTAGTTTCTGCTTGTAAAAATTTATGTTAATTTTCCAGCGGTTATTTTTAAAAGTGGTATAAGTCGACTTAAAAATAATATTTTCCAATAATCAGTTTAAATTTATAAAGGTCGGTACGCAGTTCTGCCTAACTTTTGGGTTTTAAAATAAACATTTATTTCTACACGAAAAATTAATTGTGTGGAGTGTTTATAAGTAGTGTTGCCACAGAACAAGTTTTTAAACAAATTCTTTTAAACGTTTTCTTAAAATGCCCAAAACTCTTCAACTAAACAAATGTGGGAACAACAATTTTTGTTTCCGTTGACAGTCTCCAAAGGCTGAAAATATGTCCCTGTACTAAACAGCAAATCGCAAAAACTCCGTTTAATTTTCTTTTCAGCTGAATACCGGCAAAAGGGGAAAAATGACTTAGTTCACTTTCACATATAACTACTAATGAATTACAGAATGTAAAATAATTTCTTTTAAAAAATTAAGGACAAATTTATATTTTTTAAGTGCTTGTTGGAGAAAAAAAACTTATAATATATACTTGTATTTATCTAAATTTTATATTATGTTAAAAATTTGGTTAAATCAATTTTTAAGAGTTTTAAGATTAACATATTAGAAACAATACATGATGTGAAACGAAAAATACTTATACCATTTTACTTAAAGGAAAAAATAACGAAAAAAACAGGTAAATAAACGTTGATAAACAGTTTTAAAATATTGTTGATTGTAAAATTTTTATATCTTAACCTAAGATTTTGATTTGTAAAATGTTAGAATAAAAGTATCTGAAATTAACGTGCTAGAATTCTTTAAAATGTGGTTCCATCGGCCACTTTTGCACATGACTGATGATGTTTTTTATTTTTAATAAAAAAAATTTTACAACTTCCTTTAAAAAATAGTTCACAAAAGCTACAAAGTACAGGGGGTTTATCAGCAATATTTACACAGAAAGAAAAAAACAGATTCTAAAAACAAAAATTTTATTCTTCAATTTATCCAAGATCGTACTAAAATGATCAAGTATGTACGATCCGTACTTAGGTTTTTTTAAGTCAAGCCTATTCCGATTACCTCAAAAATCAAACAGAAAAAATTTTTTGTTTTTGCATACATTTAATATTGAAAAACAAAGTGCCTTATTATCCAGATGGTAGGGCACTGGTGGTATAGTTCGGAGAGTCTTAGCTACGGCAATTATAAAAAAAATTTTCTTTATTATAATTTTACACATGTAGTATAAAATAAAATATAAAACTCTTTTTTTAAAATAAAGCTCCGTTTGTCAAAAAAATTAGTTTTCATTTTTAGATTAAGCCCGTTTACGCTTAAATCAATGTTTGAAGCTTACATCAAGTACAGTTTCAAAAACATTTCTTTTTTTTTTTTTTTTGCTTAAATGTGGCTAAAAGAAATTCGTACTAGATAAACCGTACTTAGTTTAAGAAAGTCCGTACTTGGTTTAAAAAATCCGTACTCACCGTATGCTACGGCTTAATTTAAGTAAAGATTACTTGTTTTCTTTTCTGTGTGTAGTTATTGAACTGTATAATCGCTTAAGTTTGCAATTGATTAGGCAATCAAAGAAAAAGGACCGAAAACAAATGCTTTAACAAGTCAGTTCAAAGTTCAATTGGTTTTTCCCATATTTTTTTTTTTTTTTTTTTTGAACAATTAACACTTTTGATTCTCTGCTTTCAATATAAAACGCTTAACCAAAATCATATTCTTGACGCTTTTACTTTTCAGCCAATTACTTAGAATGAAAAACCCCTGGTGAATACAGAAACAAACAAAAAATATGACAAGACAACGCCTTGTGCTAAAAACTTACGTAATAAAAGAATTGTTTTTTTTTTGTCATGTTTTTTTTTTAAACTTCTGCACTGTGAGCTTTAAATTAAAGAGTTAATTTTATTTGCAAATGTATTGGGCAGCAAAATGTAAATAAATATTAAAAGTTGGAAACATAAATAGAAAAATGACTCGTTTTTAATGGCCAGAAACGAAAGATAATAAAAAGAAAATTAGAACGTTTTTAAATTTCAACAAAGAAGGTTGTTGGTAGTAAAAAAAAACTAAACAAAGCGTTTTATATGTTTTGTTTGTTTGCTTTGCGCTTTTTATCTTTAGGAGCATAAAAAATAGCAGTTGCTTTTCTTGGCTACGTTTATTGGAGTGTTTGGATTAAAGAAATTCTTAAATTGTTTTTAATTTGATCAACTTTATATTTAGTTTTTGTTCAAATAAACATCAAGAATGTATGGGAACGAAATTAAATTAGTTTATTTCATTATAAATTATGCAAGAAGCACAGTATTTCTATTTGGTAACGGCGTTAATAATAAAAACTTATGGACCTGTTAATAACAAATATGGAAAACAGAAAAAAAAAAAAATAACACAATTTCAATCGAGAGTTGTTAGTAAGTAAGTATGTTATCCGAATCCGGTTATGGAAATTAATAAAAATTATGAAATAATTTTTTCTGTCGAAAATCAAAATTTGGACTTGACCACAGATATAGATTTGCTATATTTTCATTAGGGCAACTTTTGTCTCTTGATAAGCCGATTTTTTTTTTCACTAGATGGGGTTATCGGGTTTCTAATGCGAAATTTCTATATGCACTGTATTCTGTAGTATCGACCTCTTAAATATCTTAAAGTTCTATGCTGAACTCCGACAGTTTCTCCCAAAATCGGTACGAATGGGATATATAAGCCCAATAAAAAACTCGAACGGGAAATTTTATCCCAAATTAGCAAGCCTACAGAGAAAGAAATGTTCTTTTACACTCGAACGGTGAAGATTATCGTCAAAATTAAATATATAAATATTTTAGTTGCAACACAATTGAAATTGCTGCTGTTCTTGAAAGCATAATTACTAACAATGTTACCGTAATTTTCCCCAGGGGCCAAATCACCGCATTCGATTAAAATTAAGAAAATTCTAATTAGAATTCCTATACTAAAAGCATTTTCCCCAGTTTTGTAAACCTTTTTTCTTAAATTTAAAAATTGTAAATGATGTATATTATTAAACTAATAAATTTAAATTTTCGGCAGCTAACTTGTGGGTACTATTACCCCGTATTCTTTATTTTCATTCGAATGAAATTTTCTCTATTGCTTTTTTCTACTGTTATGGTTGATCAAATCGAGCAACTATAATCCGTATGGAAGAAATTTCTCCAAACCTTGCGATCTCATCAGTTTATTGTCCGTCTAGATTCTCAATAACAAAAGATTATTTCAAAAGATTTTATAAAGCTGTATGCCCCTTAGTAAAAAGGAATTTTCTCTTATCAAAAAGGGTAAATAAAATTAAAAAAATTGACCAGCAGCCACTGCCAGCAAAACGTACAGTTAAAAACTTCGAAATATATTGACGACGGTCTAAGTAAGCTTAGTAAAAATATTTCTGCCTGTTCTGCAAACCGAATCGATATTAAATATGTAGCTTTGTTTGTTAGCTCGAATTAAAATCGAGTAAGTTTGTAAGTTCGGTTTGAAATTGAGAAATTGACTGGGATTCGGTTTGCAAAACAGAAAACAGAAAAAGACGCTGAAAATGCTTCTTCTACCCACCCACAGACTAAATACAACAAACCTTTTTTAGGAAGTGTGGAAGAGCATTTATCTAAAAAGAATAAGAACCTGAAGAGAATGGCAAAAGCATAGGTAGCCCAAGTTTAAAACTAAACTCAAAGAATATACAAGCCAACTCAGAAATTTGCTGGAGGCATTTAGAAGAGCATCACTGAAGGAACACTTGGAAGGTCTAGACCCGACTGCTTAGACAAAGTATTCTTTATGGCAATTAGCCAAAGCTCTTAAAAGACCCGGTAATACAATACCACCACTGCCTAATTTGATAGGACCCTGATCAAGAAATGACGGAGAAAAATGCGATTTTTTTAGAAATTATTTATGAAACGTGTTTACTGTCAATTTATGAACTGCTATAAGGGAATAACCGCCTGTTGTTGCTAGAAGTCTAATCGCTAATCACTTTTGAAAAAAGCTCCTGGCTTTGATAAAAAAAGCGACTTGATAATAAAAGACTTCCTTAGTAAAGGTGATTACTAAGCGTTGAAAAGATCCTTCGAAGGTGATATCTTAAGAAATTGCTTTAAAACAAGCTGACTCCGATCTTAAATAATAACAAGTGCATTCGTATTGTAATGTGAAGCGAAGGAGAATATAAAAAATGTAAGACTCAAAGCCTTGGCAACAGTCCTCTTAAAAGTTTTAAAATTCTGATTGATGTTCAAAGAAATAAAGAAAATCATACAAACTGTAATAATCATAAAAAATTCGGATATATTTGGAAAAATGTTTTAAAAGCTGCAGGATAATTTTTAGCTTCAGCCCAAAGACGTTACACCTCGTCTACATTACCAAGCAGTTGTTGGTTAATGACTTATTTAATATCTAAAATTTTGAGCAGATAGTTAAACATAGTTTGACAATTTTTTAAATTATTTTTGTTTAATATTTTAAACCAGTTTTAACCAAAACATCGAAGAAAAATGTTTAAAAAGCAACAATGAGTTATTGAGGCCCTTAATAGTAAAAGATTATTTTAATGCCATTAAAGTAATAGCTTATTTAAGTCCTTCTTCGTAAGCGAGCGTGATGACTACTTATTTTACACCCTCTTTGCAAGAGAGCATGGTAAGTAGTAAGTATTGCCGATATGCTTTTATAGCATTTTAGCTCATTACAAGGTAATGTAAGCTTTTGCTGGGAACATTAAATTAATTGTAAATTTGAACGTTGATTTTTGTTATACCCTTCACTTTGTCATTCCGTTTGTAATTTCTTTATTATTCATTTGCGACCCCATAAAGTATATATATTCTGGATCCTTATAGATAGGGAAGCCGATTTAGCGATGTCCGTCTGTCCGTCTGTCCGTCTGTTGAAATCAAGTTTCCGGAGTCAAATAAAAAGATACAGACCAGTTAATGGTGTCAAACGATCAGAAATATCCCGCTAACAATCGCTATTTAAAATCAGCAAAATCGGTTCACTATTGACCGAGATATAAGCGAAAACCTAGAGTAACCCATTTTTTTTAGGACAAAATCCGTGCATATATCCCTATATATCTCAGTAAGTATAGTCACTCTTGCCACAAAACTTGGCACGGATACTCCTAAAGAAGATACCTAAATAATGGAAAAAGTTTTTTCAGATAGGACCAGGGGAAGGGGTATTTTCGCTACAATTGCACAAATTTGGTGAAATATTTTATGCGCTATATCTCGGAAACTATAACAGCTATCGACATAAAATGTTCCACAAAAAGTGATTGTACGCAAAGATCTACACTTTAGAGAAAAAATTTTTTGAGTGGGGGCAAAAAATGGGGTAGCTCCCATACAAATCGACAATTGTTATAAAATATTCGATACGCTATATCTCGGAAACTATAACAGCTATCGACATAAAATGTTCTACAAAAAGTGATTGTACGCAAAGGTCTACACTTCAAAGAAAAAATTTTTGGAGTGGGGGCAACAAAGGGGTAGCTCCCATACAAATCGACAATTATTATAAAATATTCGATACGCTATATCTCGGAAACTGTTACAGCTATCGGCATAAAATGTTCTACAAAAAGTGATTGTACGCAAAGATCTACACTTTAAAGAAAAAATTTTTTGAGTGGGGGCAAAAAAAGGGGTAGCTCCCATACAAATCGACAATTGTTATAAAATATTCGATACGCTATATCTCGGAAACTATAACAGCTATCGACATAAAATGTTCTACAAAAAGTAATTGTATGCAAAGATCTACACTTTAAAGAAAAATTTTTTGAGTGGGGCAAAAAATGGGGTAGCTCCCATAAAAATCGACAATTGTTAAAAAATATTCGATACGCTATATCTCGGAAACTATAACAGCTATCGACATAAAATGTTCTACAAAAAGTGATTGTACGCAAAGATCTACACTTAAAAGAAAAAAATTTTTGAGTGGGGGCAAAAAATGGGGTAGCTCCCATACAAATCGACAATTGTTATAAAATATTCGATACGCTATATCTCGGAAACTATAACAGCTATCGACATAAAATGTTCTACAAAAAGTGATTGTACGCAAAGATCTACACTTAAAAGAAAAAATTTTTTGAGTGGGGGCAAAAAATGGGGTAGCTCCCATACAAATCGACAATTGTTATAAAATATTCGATACGCTATATCTCGGAAACTATAACAGCTATCGACATAAAATGTTCTACAAAAAGTGATTGTACGCAAAGATCTACACTTTAAAGAAAAAATTTTTTGAGTGGGGGCAAAAAATGGGGTAGCTCCCATACAAATCGACAATTGTTATAAAATATTCGATACGCTATATCTCGGAAACTTTAACAGCTATCGACATAAAATGTTCTACAAAAAGTGATTGTACGCAAAGATCTACCGTTTAAAGAAAAAATTTTTTGAGTGGGGGCAAAAAAAGGGGTAGCTCCCATACAAATCGACAATTGTTATAAAATATTCGATACGCTATATCTCGGAAACTATAACAGCTATCGACATAAAATGTTCTACAAAAAGTAATTGTACGCAAAGATCTACACTTTAAAGAAAAAATTTTTTGAGTGGGGCCAAAAAATGGGGTAGCTCCCATACAAATCGACAATTGTTATAAAATATTCGATACGCTATATCTCGGAAACTATAAAAGATATCGAAATGAAATGTTTTGCAAAGAGTAATTGGGAGATAAGGCCTACGCTTTAAAGAAAAATATTTTTGAGTGGGGGCAAAAAAAGGGGTAGCTCCCATATAAATTAACAATTTTTGTTAAATTTTCGATATGATATATCTCGTAAACTATAACAGCTATCGACTTAAAATGTTCTACAAAAAGTAATTGTACGCAAAGACCTACACTTTAAAGAAAAAAATTTTTGAGTGAGGGCAAAAAAAGGGGTAGCTCCCATACAAATTAACAATTTTTATAAAATATTCGATACGCTATATCTCGGAAACTATAAAAGATATCGAAATGAAATGTTTTACAAAAAGTAATTGTACAAGAAGGCCTACGCTTTAAAGAAAAATATTTTTGAGTGGGGGCAAAAAAAGGGGTAGCCCAATACAAATTAATAATTTTTGTTAAATTTTCGATATGCTATATCTCGGAAACTATAACAGATATCGAAATCAAATGTTCTACAAAAAGTGATTGGACATCAAGGGCTACGCTCTGAAGAAAAAAATTTTCGGATGGGGGGTGAAGAAGGGGTAGCTCCCATACAAATTAACAATTTTTATAAAATTTTCGATACGCTACTTCCGGAAAACTATTACAGCTATCGACTTCGAATATTCTACAAAAAGTAATAATCAAATAATTCATACGTTTTGGAGAAAAAGTTGGAGAAGAGCAGGGGGACTAGAACATTTAACAAGTTTTATTAACCTTTAAATATGAATAATGTCGAAAACTTTTAAAACTCTCGACCTCAAATCTTCTTCACCTATTTCTATTATTCATACGAACGTTAAAATTTTGTTATTTTTTCTATGGGCTTTAAAACTCGCACAAGGTTTTTTATTAAATTATTTGCAGTGCAAAATTACTCGGCTGGGTATATTTAAAGACCAATGTGAAGGGTATATAAGATTCGGCACAGCCGAATATAGCGCTCTTACTTGTTTTTTTTTTTCTTCTTATATACTTATGTATTCCAAAATTTTTTTTTATACAAAAACCCAGAAATAATTCAATTGAACTAGTCCGTTCATGAGCTACACAACTCTACAACAAGATTCTTTAATTTCTAAAAATTTATTTGATTTTGACAAAATACTTATGTATGTACTCTGGGAAAATGGTCAATCAAGCACATTGCTTTCGGCAAACAACAAATCTAATCAAGCATATATGTATGTCTGCACAAGGGGGTTATCCGAATTCAGAAAAAGGTTTTATCTTTCATAAACCTTTATGCGAATTTTGTATCAGGGGAAAATTATAGATTCGATTCAAAACAAAATTTTACTTAAACAATCAATTTATTAATGACTTTAATATACAAAGTCTAATAAGAATCTGGGTACACTCTTATGGGTACTATCAAGAGCCCAGCTGACTATAAAAAATTTGACATTTACTTTTACAAATATTTAGTTTTGTATGAAAATTTTAATTTTTTGACATTTCCACGTTCAAACACAAAAAAGGGAAATAAGGGAAAAAATATACGAACTTTACACTTTTAATTTGAATCGAATGCCGTTATTTTCCCCAGAGGCCAAATCCCAGCATTCGATCAAAATTAAAAAATTTTAATTAGAATTCCTCTTTTAAAAGCATTGACAACTCGATCGATCAAGTAAATTTCAATTCGAATCGAATGCCGCAATTTTCCCCAGTTTTGTAAACTTTTTTTCTTTAATTTAAAAATTGTTAATTTATATTAATAAACTAATAAAATTAAATTTGTCAGCATATCCAAAAATTTCGATAATAAAATATTATAATACAGTTAAAATGCAGTTGCAATCATAAGCATTCATTCATTCAGGTTAAATAATTAATATAAGTTTGTTTTTCAGAGCATAATTGTTATAAATAATTTAGTTTTTTTCTCTGTTTTTATTTTCTACAATTGGCCAAATTAAATACAAACAAATTTAAGATGAAAATACTAATATTTTTCAATTAAATAAATAAAAATATATTAGAAATCAAACAATTCCATATCAAAGTAAAAGAAGAAAAGAAAAAGTGAGAAGCAAACCTTGTTGTTGATAATTATGAAATTCCGTTGAATCAAATTTCTCACTCGATCTATAAAGTTGGGCGGGTGGCAAATCTTTTATTTAATTCCCACGTTTAAAAAGTTGTTACGCGTAAAGGAATATATTCGATATTCCATTTTATATTGCGAAATTTATTGTTTTTCAAAGTATTACGATTTTTTACACCCACACGCACACATACACAAAATTTTAATTGTATTTTTAATTTCCAAATATTTTTGCAAATAGTTGTTTTAAGCATAATTAAATTTAAGCCATAAGAAGAAAAATTTTACGTAAATAGTGGTGCGTTTAAAGTGATTTTGATTTTATGACGGAGTGTTAACACAAATTTTTCGTTTTTTTTTTAATTTATTTTGGAGAAGTAGTGGTGATGGTGCGAAGATAGTGGAGAATGCGTAAAAATATAGAAAATATATTAAAATTTAAACCACATATTTATAAAAAAAAGCTTAAATAAAAAAAGTTTGAATATTTTATTAACCATATCTTAGCGTGAATTAAAAATTATTGTTAAAATTAATTTAGCAAAAAAAGAGCCCAAAATAAAAAGCGTTAAGTAATAATAAAAAACGCTAAATAAGCCATAATTTTTTCTTTTATTTCTGTATATTAAGAATAGTTTAAAAACTGAAATATTTTTCTAAATAAAAATGTTCCAGGATGGTAATGTAAGCTTGTCAATTTTGACATTTTAATTATGTGCAGGTTAAATAACTTCTGTACACTTTTGTACTTATAACTTAAAATTTTTGAAATATGTGCATATATGTATGTACGTATGTATATGTTTTCAATTCTTTACAGTTGTTTTACTGAAAAAAACTGCATTTTTAAAATATCTTACAAAATAAAAAAGTTGGCATTGCCGTTTTTATGCTATTTTGTAAAAAAGAAATGGCAATGTTTTATTATTGTTACGATTGTGGTATCTCTTACGTAATCCACGACAATTGATAAGAAAATATCACAGACAATATAGGTTCAATTATACGTGCCTTAACAAAACGCCATAACCATAACCGTTGCCATAAAAACCAAATCTCAATTGTTTTCTATGGTTATGGTTATGGCGTAATGGTAAGTCACCTATAATCAAATACAATGTTGCCCATAAGTTTGGTTCGCACAGCTGTTTTCTGTGGCTATGGTTATGTTACGTATAATTGAACCTTAAGGCTAAAGTATTTTTTTACTAAAATCATATATGTTTTTTCTAAAAATTGCTTATCCCGAGTGCCAGAAAAATTAAACGTGTTTTAAGATACATTCATTTGTTTGATACAAATATAGGTTAATGACCAATTGGCACGTATAAACGATTATCAGTCTTAAGTAAATATAAATTTGATAGTGAGTATAAATACGATTAAAAAAAGCTTAAACATTTTTAGACAAAGATTCTACAATGCGTTTAAATAAGCGCTGTAAGATGAGAAATCATTAATCTTTTTTTTTTTCTAAAATATAAATAAACAAACTAATATATTTAACATAATAGTTAATTTACATTTAACAAAATATTAATGTATAAAACGAGAAACGAACAAGATATGCATATATAAGAAGACTATATTTAAGAAGACTATAGATGTTAGGATCCAACTTTAAAAAACCTGCACCGCTTATGTTAGATTTGTGGTCAGTTTTTAAGTCAAATAAATTTCATTTAAATCTTTTTTAACACAAAAGTAATTTTTTTAGTTAAAACTTAATGACAAATTAAAAGTCAATCTTGTGCGTCTAAACAGAAATCAAGACGCATGTATATAAGGTGGCTTTAGTGAATCAGCTGAGTAACGGTATTTAGTTATTTAAATATCAAATTTTGTTTATGTTTATGTATTTTTTTACAAAAAAACAACTGTAATATTATAAGAGAAGCTCAAAAAGAAGAAGAAAGAATTTGTGTTTTTTTATTTGTCTTCGACACTCATATGACGATATAGATTTTTTTGTAGAACTGATCCCACCTGATATAAGTACGCCTTGACAGAAATTGAGTCTCATGATTTTGACAGTTTATGTTTTCGAAATAAAAATGCATTTTTATTAATTGTTTGTTTTGCTTTAACAGCTGTTTAAAGGGAAAACTTCCGATTATGTTTTGCTTTTTGTAACGTTGCCACATTTTTAAACATTAAAATAAATTAGTGGCCGAAAAAATTAATCTTATTTATATTTCGATGAAAATTAACTTAATGCGTATTTAAATACGAAGTCATTTAGATTAGTATTCCGACAAAGTTGCAAGGGTTAAAGTGAATTTCTTGAAAAGCTCTTAAATTAGTACCTGTCAGTCAATTTTAAGCTTCCCACGATGGAGTAGATTTTAAATTTGTTGTCAGAACTTAAACAAGTCAAAACAATCGTAATAGATTATTAGCTTTTAATTTTTTGAACTGAAAACAAGCTTACATTACCATTCATTTAAAAAATTTACTATCTGTATAAGTAAAAACATAAATTCCTTTCCCCATTTAAGTAAAGTTTGTGTGTAAAACAAGTGTATTTGTAAAGTCTTTATCTTAAACTACAATCAGTTGTTTCATATCTTTCACTTTTACATTGATAAGAAGAGCGTAAATCGTATATATGAAAAGTTAATAAAAAAGATTATTTTTTGAATACAGATGTACATGTTGTATGTATTTAGTATTATTGTTGTAAGCAATAAATGTTGCTGTTTGTTGACATTGCATATCTTCACTTTTACTGACGAAAAGTTTTAACTCAGTAACTGGAGTAACTGGTTGATGTTTTCTTTCTTTTTTCTAATACTTATTTGGAAATCTTATCAAATCCATATGTAGATAGCGAGGGCACTTATTACTTACTTCTGAAACTGAAATTCTTTACATTACGCTACAAACTGGTCTTCAGGTGCGAGTTACGTTTATACAAATATATTTAAAGATTTAAAAGTAAAGGATTTCTAAACTGAAGTGTTATTTGTTATTGCTTAAAAACGCGAAATTGAAGCAAGATTTAATATGTTGTTGACACCTAAAACTAGAAAGCTTATCGCTACACAGAAAAAAAATACATTCTAAAATCAAGAATTTTATCTTAAATTTACCCACAACCGTTTTTGAAAATTTTTAGTACAATCCGTACTTATATTTTCTTAAATCAAGCCTATTTGAATTGATTCAACAAATCAAGCAAAAAAAAATGTTTTAATAAATTATTTTACATTTGAAAACAAAGTGTCTCGGTGGTCTAGAGGAAGCGCGCTGGTGATGCAGTGCGGAAAGTCCATGGTTCGAGTCCCTATACCTATTACGTTTTCGCAGTTTTCTATTCATCAATCTAATTATTTTTTAAACTATATTAAGGTGAAGTGATACAGTGAGGCAAAAGATTAAAAAAAAACTGCATTAAAAAAGAGTAGGACAGGGATTGTGTGGAAAGTCATTAATTTTTTACTTGTTAATGCTCATAGTAGTAATCTTTCGCATTTAGTTCCAATTTATATTAAAAGTTATAACGAACAAGCAATCAGTCCGATTGCTTGTTCGTTATAATAGAGTTATACTGTGTTGTTATTTAAAAAAATTATTTTACATTTTTAAACAAACGAATAATGGTATCGATTTGATTATATCGGTATCGGTAACGGTGCCGGTATTAACATTTTTTCCTGCCGGTATCAATACCGGTATCCAAATTTAAACAGTATTTAAATCGTATTTAAACGATATCGGTTGACAACCTTGGTTTTTTATTCATTCTAATAAAATAAAACAAGTAAGAGCGCTATATTCGGCTGTGCCAATATTATATACCCAATATATTTTGGAAAACCCAGTCATCTGATCTAGCCAAGCTGTTTTCAAAATATCTTTTTTGTAAAAAGTAATGTAAAAGCGCACAATTTACGAAGGGACTACAATAGAATACGTAAGCGTTATCGATGCGACTCCACCACCCTTCATATAAATTGGCACTAACTTTTGACAGCTTGAAGCGCTACTCGTTACGTTGTACTACAGTCACTATTCCGTTTCCCACTTTATTCATACATTTGTGTTAGGACATATGTATTAAAATACGATTCCATATCTTTAGTGTACCACGCATTATTTACAAGCAGATTTAATTTAAACGTATTTACTGCTGTTATTGTTATTGCAACCGTTTGTCCAACAACTTTTCTTAAAGTCAAGATATTGCACAATGATTTTTGCTTGATGCTGCCCCAACCATATTTAGACGAAATGTAAAAAGGCACAATAATAAAAGAAACAAGTAAAAAAAAATGTTAACTTAAGAGTGCCACAAACCAAATTTGGTAAAACAGCAGCAACAAGTGTTTTCCCCCACTTTTCACATGAAAAGTTTAGTCAAATCATTAACCCCTACATTCATGAGAAATTTTTTGTTTTTTATAAAAAAAAAGTTATTTTTAAAGCAATTCTGTATAAGAATAAATACTTTTGTAAATCTTAATAAAATCTAAAATTAAAATCTTGTGGTTGATTAAAAGCAACATAAAAAATTTTTTGATTTGGTGTAAATTGATTTAAGTATTACGAGAAAATAATTCTAAATTTAAGTGGATTTTTTAAGAAAAATGAGAAATAGCGCTTTCAGACTTAATCACCAACAAGCAATTATCAACGGAATTACAAATTTATCTAACAGATTTTTGAGAGCGCATTTTTAGTTTTCAGCTAATTTAGTTTAAGTAGATTTATTACCATTATAACAGTTCCATCTTTAGCTTTTATCGGCAGTTTAACTTCACAAATCCTACAAGAAATGTGTAGTCTAAGCATTCAAAGGAATAATATTGGAGCTGCATCCTGAGCATCGTGTAACACTAATATAATTGAAACAACTTGAGTTAAATGATTTTTTTATTTTAGTAGCGTATAGGACTTATTAAATTATGGTGTCAATTACAGATTGTAACCCAACTTAAGTTCATCTAAGACGGAACATGCTTCAATAAATATAATAAATAATTGTAAGGAGAATCATGAAAATACGACTTTGTTTTGAACCATTTTAACTTATTTTTCCTGAGAAGATTAATGCTTTGGTAACAAAGTAGTTTTGGTTGCGTTTTTGCAATGCAACTAAGTTCGGTTGCCATACAATTAAATTCGTTAATTTCACGTTGTCCCTTGCAGTTGTAGATATTTTTAAGCTTAAATTATACATGCCATAACATAATGTCATAACGTTGCCGTGAAAACCAAAATTCAATAGGATTCTATGGTTATGACGTAATGATAAGTCACCTATAATCAGATACAGTGTTGCCCATAAGTTTAGTTCGAACAGCTGTTTTGTATGGTTATGGTTATGTCACGTATAATTTAATCTTTAAAGAACAACGTAAGGAAGATTCGACTGGATTAAAACCCATAGATTATTAATCACAAGTAGTGTCGAAAAGTAGCTAGATGGGCTTAAGAACTTATACAAAATTTTGTGTTAAACTAAACGAGAATTATATGTATGAATCTTTGCAGTAGTTAATAATCAGTGCTGTAATATGTTAATAATCCCCGTTTTTGCAGGGATGCAATTTTATGCAAATTTTATTACTGTCAAATTATAATGTATTGTTATTTATTTTCAAAAACACCAATATATGCCTTTAAATTAACAGCGATTCAGAGCCAAGTTGGCGACGGCAAACTAAATTTACTACAGCTGAAGATTGACGACGTTGATATCGAAAACGACAAGGACTCCAGCAACAAGGGGAAATATTTTTTATTAAAATATGTAACAATAAAAACTTTTGCATAAAACATTTTGTTTTAGCATTTTTATATCTTTCAGAAAAGTTAAGGCTCATGAATTAGGTAATCACAGAAACTAGTTCTTAAATGTAAAGAATAAGATTTATTTTTTAAAGAAGCATTTTTCGATCTACATATTTTAAATTTACTATTAAAAATAAGTTTAGGTCCGGTAAATTGGAAAGCATAACAATTTCTTATCACCAAAAATACTTTAAGACAAAGTTTTTTATAATTTAAGTGGCCGTGAAACAACCCTTTCGTTAAAAATAATAGTTTTAATGGAAATTAATGTAAAGTGATACACTTTAAATCTTTAAAATTGGTGCAGGTTATTAACAATGTGAAAATTCAAACTTAAAACGTCTCTCAACTTACAAAGTGGGCGTGGCATATTCCATGCAACCAAAGAAGATTTTAGTTATAAACTTGGGGCGGAAATATCTATAGACCATACACTTTGTGTGATTAATTTCGATATTTAAGCTTTATTTAGACTGAAAAAGGAGAGGATCATAGCATGGGGTGTAACACACCCAAGCAATAGAAAGCTTTAAAATGCGATGTCACGGCATTTATGGAATGATGTCGGCATTTATGAGTGATGTCGACCATTAACCGGATGATTACTTATTGTAACTAAAGATGTGTTTTTTCTACCTGTTTCATAATTACAAGAATACATTGACACCTGGGTGGATGGACGGACATAATTTCTTTGAATAAAGAACTGATTTTAAGTCGATGGTTATAGTCACATATGGGGGTAAAGCTATAAAAATAAGAGAAACAAACACAATTTAAAAAAAAATTGAAATCGTACAGATTTTGAACCAGAAATAAATCGTCACCATTTATCGTCGTTACCTTTGTTACAATCAGTTAACAGTTAATGTTAATTCAACACCTGATTCTTTTTTTGTTTTCCTCTGTAATCTGTAAAAACAGTTTGTTTTTTAAAATTGATTAATGTATTTTCATAACAACTTCATAATTTTGGTACCATGTTTGTTTAAGTTGTTGCCGTAGTGACTATGCCTTGCAAGGTTAATTGTATCAATTACCAATTATAAAGCGAAGATATGCAAAAAAAAAACAAAACCAGCCCCATTTATATACATACATATATACATACGTGAATATAAACTTAAATTAATATAAATGTATGTTTTACATCTATTTTCAAGATAAACCTTTTTTTCAAATCCTTAAAAAAAATTTGATAAAAAATTTTTAAAAGCTCAAATAAAAAATAAGGAACCAGTACTTGTTGAAAAACACCAAAGAAATAATCTTATATACATACAAACGTTCACACAAATGTTTGTATATAGAAATACATAATTTTTATGTTTTTTTTTTCTAAAAATTTTCAAAATTGTAATTGTTAATAAAAGAACATACCTGGCGCAATGGGTTGATATTCTTGTTGTGGCAGTAAATAGCATGTCAAAACCTTAAAAGAATGAAAAATATACAAAAACAAAAAAAAATTAAAATAACAATCACACATGAACAAGATAATAAAATACATTTGAAATAAATGTTTACTTAACAACAAATGATTAGTTAAACAAATAAATTTAAGCCATAAAAGAGATAGAAAAAAGGAAAATCATACAGAAAACTTAATTAAAAACAGAACAGACAGCAGGTTATTCATAAAATTAAAAACGAAAGGAAAAATAAAACTCAGAGATTGAAATAAGTTAGTTCGTCAGTCAGTCAATCAGTTAGCCTTTACATAGTTTTCTAATTTTTGTTTATCTTACCTGTTCACCTGTCTCCTCATCCACGTCTGGCTGAAATGTAAGCAATGGCTGCGCTTGATTCTCTGACAGCCAAACGGCTTTCAATTGCAGATTTACCAGTGAATATGGCAAATACTGCAATTGATTGCCAGATACATCAAGCACGTGCAAGACACTGCAATTGCCCAACTCTGGTGGTAATTTTTTTAATTTATTGTCACGCAAGCTTAACACACCCAAATCAGCACAATTACCAATTTCGATTGGCAAATATTCGAGGGCATTCCGATCAATATTTAAATTGCTCATTTTGGTCATTTTTCCAATAGAGGCCGGCAGCTCCGAAAGGAAATTTTCGGTGAGTATAAGTTCTTGCATATTTTCACAGCTAAAAAAAACAGTGATTAAGAGGGAAATCAAATAAGGATACGCAATAAAATATTCAAAAAATTTTTCAACTAATTTAAGGTTTAAAGGGCAAACCAATTAAAAATTAACTAAAATTAATTTCCAATCTAATACATTTTTAGCAAATGATTAAAAAACTTCGAATTATTATAAAAGAAGTATTATAATCGATTATAATCGATACTTAATACCTCCATACTTTTATTTAAAATTAGAAATATTTTTGGGAAACTTCTAATACTTACTCTCCTATATTTGTGTTGAGTCGCTGTAAGCGATTTTGGTCCAGTTTTAATATCGTTAAATGACTTAATTTCGCTATACCATCCGGTAAATACTCAAGTAAATTTTGTGATAAATCCAAATCTGTTAAACTCACTAATCCACTTATTTCAGTGGGTATCTCTTCTAAACTATTCTCTGATACATCCAAGTATGTCAAGTTACTCAACAGACCCAGTTCCGGAGGTAATTGTTGTAATTGATTATGATCTAACCAAAGTTCCTGGAGTGCTGGCAGATAACCCAAATAAGGTGGAAGATGTTCTAATTCATTATCGCCTAAATCCAGTCTTTTCAGTTTTGTTAATTTACTAATGGATTCGGGTAAGAGTTTTAAAAGGTTCTCACGTAATTCTAACGATTCCAATTGTGTTAAACTAAAAAAAGCAGAAAGCAAAAAATTACTCAAATACAATTATATCATTAAATGCTAATGGTTATTTCAGTTGTTATAAGTTTCTTAATAAAATTAAAAAAACTATTGAATATTGAATGAACATAATTAAAAATTAGTTGTTTCATAGTGGCGATGGTGGTGGTAATGGCTACATTCATACTTACCAACCAAAATCTGCTGGTAATGTTGTAAGAGACATGTCATTTAAACCTAAGATTGTTAAATTTTTTAATTGTGAAAAACCAGCGGGTAATTTTGGAATTGGATTTGAACTAAAATCAACCACTTGTAAGCTTTTCAAGTGTTTGATGTCATCAGGAATGTCTGGAATATCTGTAAAAACACAAAAGTTAAAATAAATTATTTAAAGTAATATTTTATGTTGACAAATTTAAATTTAGTAGTAATAGTTTTTGTTTTTTTTTTACTATAAAGAAAATGCAACGATAGCTTTGATTGCAAGATTTTTTTAGCCAAATACTTAATTACAGCAATAAACTGTTTATTTTCTAATAAACCCAATCAAACAAGCCCACACAGTCTATAAATTAAACTTTGTTGTATATTAAAATTTAAATTTATGTTTAACTAACATCATATTTCCTTTTTAGTCTTCATTTATTTAGTTGTCATTTCAAAGAAATGCAATTAAATTGTTTTAACATTTATAAATCTTTATTAAATTGCAACATAAAAAGTCAATAAAACCATAAAACACATGGACAACAACAACAAAAACATGCATATGTATGTGTGTGCGTATCTACCCTGAAAGAAAGCTAAGGAATAGTTTCTTCAAGTCACCATTTTTGTCGACAATTTTGGTGACTTTTTTGAGACATTGTTAACAAAGCGTCTATGAAAAGAAACGAATATTATAAATTATTTCTTTTCAGTCTTTTAAGCTTTTTATAATAAAACTGCAAAATACACAAAAAAAAACTTTACAAATTTTTATTCAAACAAATATTTTTTTAAAATTATATTTATTTCAGGCAATATTTTATTAGATCCTTATATACCAAAAAAAAAAATTAACGAAAAATAATTCGTTTAATTGAAATAATTTTTTAAAGCATTTTTTTAAGCATTTTTTCCTTTCAGAAATTTAATAAAATTGTGTGTATCTGATTTTACAATTTTGTTTATAGGATCGATTTTAGACAAAAAAAATTATTAATTCAGTTAAGTTTTTTACTGTTTTCGGTCCTATAAACGAAATTCTGAAGTAGTAATACAGTTCAACTTGGCTACAATTCGAATTCAAATTTTAACAATTAAAACTCTGGCAACTTTTTTGTACCAATAAAATTTTTAAATTATTAACATACATACTACATTAGGTGTGATGCCGATTTATTTGGACAAAAAGCGGTACAATTAAGCTGATTATATATTTTTTCGTCATCTTATCAGTCGAATTTTTTGCAAAAAAATATTTTTTTTTATTTTGTTTAAGTTAAGCCAAACTGAAACTTCTTAACAAAATAAATTAATAACATATCCTCTCGGAACTTTAACTACTTTAACAAAAATACCGAAGTGCAAAGTGCCAAATATTAACCCAACAAATTTAAAAAAACTTTGATACATGCTTGCCTACAAGTACAGGAACGCACCTATTGCTTGCACATATTGTGGTTTGGTTTTTTTAGTTGCTGTATTTATTCCTTTTGTTATTTACGAATACATTCGAGATTTCCATGGGTAGTGCGTAAATTTTATATACAAGTAAAAGTTGCAAAATGAGCCAAAAATGTTTATATTCGTATGCATTTACATTTTATTTTGAAAAAATTAAATTTTAATTTGAAATATTTTATTGAAATTAATTGTCAGTTAAATAAGAAGTATGTGTGGGACGGAAAAATAATGGGAGTCTGTGATACATTTTATTCTTTTAGAAGTTGTTGGAGTTTTTACCATATTTTTTCGAATTTTGTATGGCAACCATGTTAGGGGCTGGAGATAGGGGGTAAGCATGTTCCACAAAAATGTTTGGGGTCGGTCTTACATATTACCTTTGTAAAAGCATCCTGGAAACTGTGGGAGCGATTTAAAAAAATTAAAAACACATTAAATTTTGTATGGCAACCCTGTCAGAGGGCGGAGATAGGGTGTAAGTATGCTGCACAAAAATGTTTTTAGGGAAAAATTAGTGGGAGTCGCTCTAACATTGCACATTATACAGGGCAACTCCGGGGCAGTTAAAGAGGTTTATCTACAAATTTAAGACAAATAAACAGAGGTAGTTTTGGTTTTTGGCTTATATCTCGGTCAGTTATTGGGCGATTTTGCTGCAGATATATCTGATAGTTTGATACCACTTACGGGTCTACGCGAAAAATGAGAGCTTCAAAAAATTAATTTCAACCATAGCACGTACAGACAGACATCGCTAAATCGACTTCCCTATCTACAAGGACCAAAAAAATATGTACTTTATGGGGTCGCAGATGGATATTAAAGAAATTACAAACGGAATGACAAACTTATATATACCCTTACCACTTATGCGAATGGTATAAAAAAAGGATTTAAAGTGTTTTATTTTAAGGAGGTTGACACGGTAAAACAAATAGGCGAATGTCTAACCGTAACAAGAACCTCTGGATTAAGGGGGGACACACCTTAAGTGTGAATGAAATAAAAATCCATAGCCAAACGAAAACTTTGGAAATTGCGAAAGGCTTAATTAACATTGAGAATGAATGTCGACTATTTTACACTGCTTTAGTCTTAATTGTGGACTGTGGTAGCGCGTGGCCCACCGCCGCTGTCGATGTTAGTCATAGCTTGGACAACGTTTTTAAACTACTTACATCTAAAATAGTTTGTTTTTTATCTCCTAAAAAAAATTAAAAAAACTGTCCTGAATTACAAGAAAATGAAGTTAAAAAAGTAATAAAACAATGGATATTGTGTTGACCCAGATTTTTTTTCAACAAAAGAATCATAAAATACGGCACATAAACGAGCACATGCAATTAGAACATACATACATACATACCTATACATTAAAAGTTTTTACGCCTATATTTGTTTGAGTTAAAGTAGGTGTATTATATAAAAAAGTATGTTTGCAACTTAACACATAAGATAATATAATTAACATTTTGTTAATTTTTTTTACACTTATTGTCTCATTGTGAGTGTATTTTTTTTTTTATTTATATTATTATGTTTTGAGTATTAAAGATAATTAAAATATTAAGTCGAAAGTCCAAAAATGGTACATCATTTTGCCTTAACAAAAATAAGAAGCAAAACGACTTATTTTATGTGCAACACGTACAACTTCTTTAATATCTTTCTGCCTGTCAGTCCGTGTTATGGTTGAAATCAACTTTTTGAAGGCCCATAGACTCGTAAAGCGAAATCACTCAATGACTGACCGAGATGTAAGCCAAAAAGCAAGCCTACCTCTGTTAATTTCTCTAAAATTTTTGCATAAAAACCTCTTCAACTGCCCCGAAATTGATCCTACTCGGGTGCAATGTAAAACCGACTCCCATTAATTTTTCCTCACGAGCTCCGCTCCCTAACAAGGTTGCCATAAAAAGTTTAATTTTTTTCATTTTTGTAAATCGCTGCCACATCTTCCAGGGTGCTCCTACAATGGTCAAAGGTAAGACTGGCCCCAACTAATTTTTCCTCCCAAACATTTTTGCGGAACATACTTGCCCCTTATCTCCAGTTCCTAACAGGGTTGCCATACAAAATTTTAAAAAAATTTGGGTAGAAACCTCTACAACTTCCCCGGAGTCGCCTTTGAAGGAATAAGATCCATCACCTAAGGGGGTTGCCATACAAAATTTACAAAATTTATGTAAAAACGCCCAGAACTTCCCCAGAGTCGGCCTTAGGTATATAAAGTGTACAACCGACCTCTATAAGTTTCCTCTTCCAAACATAATCCTAGAACATACTTACCCCCTATCATCATTGACTAAGGGGTCAAATACAATGTTTGTGAAATTGTAATAAATCCCCCCTTCAGTTTTCAGGATGCCCGTGGATAGAAAAAATGTAGGACTGACCCCCAACTCATTTTTCCTTGCAAACATTTTTCTAGTATATACTTACCTCATATCTTCACCCTCTTTCAGGGTTGCAGCACAAGTTTTGAAAAAAAAAAACAATAAGTTAAGCTAACCTGAAAATTTGTTTAACGTTTGGCAATACCAGTGCGAAACCCGACCATACATGAGTACGCAGTGGCAACAACGTTTTACATTTCACCAGTTAATTCATATGGTTAAAAGCAAGTTACGCATATCGCACAATTACTTTTCTGCATATTATTTAAAAGTTTTGGTACGCAGAAGAAGCGAAAAGTTAAATACAATTAAATATTTTAAAACAGTTGAATTTAATATGGATGTAACATAAACATTAAAACATATTTATTATAAAACTTACATGAATTGTTTTTATGTAAACCATCGAACTGTCAAGCAAGTCAAGTCATTTAAAGTATAAAAAACACTATAAAGTCTTGGGATATTTATAAACATTTTTAGTTTGTTCTTCTACTCATGCGTTTTACACCGGGGCTGATGACAGGTGTTTGTTCTTCTTTTTTTTTAGTTATTTTATTAGTTTTTTGTTAATGTTTCCGCTTTTTTTTTTTTGTAACAACATGATTTACTTTGACTAAATAGGGCGTATTATCAGGTCTAATGTACAAATTTAAAATATTTTTTAAATGCATTTAAAGTTTCCAGCCTAATAGATTGAATATTTTGTGACAGTTTATCGCCATACGATAGACAAAATGCACACATATTGAGTGATATCAATAACAATGAGCAACAGTGAAAAAAATCCACAAACGGGATAGAATAGGTTCGATTCTACTGCTTAAGGGTAGTAAAACCCTACACTCAGTTTGGAGAGATTTATGGGCATCAAAAGTTTCGCAAAATCAATGGACCCCTCCAGAAATGGTGTCTTCAGTTTTTGTTCAACAGATGATTCAGATTTGGTTATGACGCCTAATTATACTCAGCAATACTCTATTGGGCGAAGGCCCAAGCTGTGATGTATGTGTGCAAACGTGCCATTGGCAAGACCTTAGGACTCAGTCCCCGAAATATCAGTTGGCCCTATAAGACGGTGATAGAGACGACTCTCTTATTCGGAGCTGTGGTCTGATGGAAGGCTATGGACGCGATGAAAATGCATACTGTGGAAGGATGAAAACACAAGGAATGCGGTCACGCAAGTATTATCGGGACTGTCGATTTTGTTTCCGATCTAATTGACTACTGCACATCGGATATCTTTTCTCCGCAGGAGATTCTCCTTCGTTATTTCAGAGGTAGGGGCGGATGAAATCATCTCCTCAGGACCTGTCGATCTGAAGAAAACTGGCGTTGGTGTCCGGATTTCATCAAGACTTCCGGATTATAGCAGTCTACTGCAGGCTGAACTGTCAGCGGTACGCAAAGCGGCTAACTGGCTTCGGTACTACAAGGTATTCGACAGGAATATGGGAATCTTCACCAACAGCCGTGCCGCCATTAGGCCATTTACTGATGTATACGGTACATCACAACTAGTCCGCGTGTCTTTGAACTTGATAGCGATGCACTTTAACATCGCCCCACGCCACGGGACCAATGCGGGCGACTGTGTGCTACGAAATTCGATTATGGGGCAATTAACCGCGTTTGCGGCATTCCTGTGTTTTCCTGTAAGCTCCGCGTGGATGAATATTCAGGAAAAATCGCAGGGGCTAGATAGTCCAACGAGCCTAGATGTGGAACCACTCAAATAACCTGGATAAACGAAGGATAAGGGACACCGCGGCCGCAATTACCGGCCATCACCATGCCAGCAGATTGGGAATGCTTTTCAACGACTTCTGTAGAAGCTGTCAGGATACTTCTGTCCGCCACTGGATGACATTCGGATAAGACACTGACAGACTGAAAAGGCTGCCGGATGTAGCCAATATTGGCCTAACCAATATATCATTCTTAATCAGGGATAGCGGAGGACATGTACCACTTCCGGGCGACTACTGTCAGCCATATACATACATTAATTCTCTTTTTCAATCTTAATTTTCCTTTTCAAGCCAATCTAATCTTATTTAATGTCTTTTTCTCTTCTTATCTTTTTCTTCAACAGGTATTACAAAGGGACCGAAGAAACGAATCCAAGTGGGTTGCACATCATTCTTTTATTTCCGCAGCCGGCTGTTCTTCCTTACTTAACCATACCTGGAATTGTTTATACTTTTTCAAGTTTTATTTTAAAAAAATACTCCTGATGCATAAAAGACAATAAAAAGTATATTTTGGCTCGAGAGAATATTGAAGAAAAATTAAGGACCAAAACGCAGACAAAATTTTCCGAAAAATTTTGACGTGCAAGCAATATGCAGCTGCTGCAGAAGAAACCAAGCATTTTTTACAATGGGTTTTTTTAACACCGAAATTTAGATTAAAAAAATGCTTACAAAAAAGGCATCTTCCACAAGACAGCACAATTTGTCAACTGACTTTTGGCTTGATTTGGCATCCTGTCACTTTGTTGAGAAATCTTTTAAGTGGTACAAGAGCAATAATATAGTGCTTGCACCAAAAGGGAGAAATCCTTTAAGCTGTCGGAACCTAAGGCCAGTAAAGAGATATTGGGAAGAGCAGGAAAAATTTTGAAGAGTCTGAAGGATTTTAGCAAAGATGTTCATAATTTCATTATGAGTAATAAGGACTACAAAAATATTTTTTTTTATAAGCTTAACAATGTTATTGATTATATTTAATAACAAACCCAAAAGTGTACGAAGACTGGTTTCTTTTTTATTTACATTCATTGCGTTACATTTTTTTCAATCTCACTTCTTATTACTTATTTCCAAGAGTGTTTGTAAAAGTGTATTTATAAGAAAATCATTACTCGTAATAAAATATGAAAGTAATTGGTTTATTTATTTATGCGTGAAGTAACCTCTGGTGACTAAGCAACCACTAATAAAAAATAGTCGCCACAGAGTATTATTGTCAGTCTACAAACTGTTTCATCGTTCCACAGTGTTCTCTTTGCAGTTTTTGCTTACTCCTTTAACTCACCCTTCGCTGAAATGAAAGGCTTTAGATTCTTCCATCTAAGTGCTTGCTGTTTTCTAGCAGTGACAGCCAGATTATTCGTATTGTATTGTATGTCTATTCGTATCATATTTTTTGTAGTCTATTAGGCAGAAATATATCTCGAACCCAAGGTTTTTAACAAGGAGGCCCAGTCCCCTTCTTCACTCTGCTTAAGAGCCATCCCAATAACAACGCGTTCTTTCAGGCATTTTCTTCAGAATGCCGTTTAATCAAGAGCGTCGAATTGTATAAATTATACGGATAATACGCCTTTATAATGACACTTGATGCTCTTTTGGACACAATCACCCCTATCGGGTAAAAAATGCGAACATTTTATTCGGCCGGAATTTTTTTTCGCCCGAACAACAATTTGCTATCGTGAATGTCACATGAATTATTGTTCCCTTCGAATTACATGTGTTTGTTTGAAATTAAAGAAACTGTTAAAAAATATAAAATAAATTTGTCAAAACTTAAATCAAATTTTCAAAAGTGATGGAAAATGTTTAGCATCGGGCCAGTTTTGTTACTGTAATTGCCATGTGTTCGGGTGAACAAAATTCATGATACAAATTTTGTGAACCAGGGAAAAAATTCGGGCGAAATTTTTTTCCCGATAAGGGTGAATAAAAACGTGTTCCGCCCAACGGATATCGCACTGGAGTTTCATTCCCAGAACATCAAAAGTTTCTGTCTCCCCAACATTTATACCATACATTAATACAGACGATGCAGCATGGTCTACTGTGCGTTTACGGGCAATAAATACTACCCCACTCGCACGGCCCCAATTGGAGATTAGGACTAAATCCCGGTTAAGTGTGTCATTTATACACTGCCTCATATATTTAATCTTCACAGAGCTAGGACTGTAGTCAAATGAGTATGAATGGCTATGATGCTGTCGTCTAAAAAAGATAAGATTTGTCATAGCAGGTCATTAAGAAAGATTAGCAACAGAGTAGGATAGATGACGGAAAACGTGTGTTGCGTGTAAAATTGAAGACCTCACAAACAAGTTCTCTGAATTTATCACATTCACTGCAGTGTCGCTGAGCATTATAACAGTGGAAACCTCTTACCAAAAGCACATTTGCTCTTTCCTGTAGGTTATGGAACACGGTTTTCAAAAACATATATTGAAGCATCAACCAAAGCATAAGAGCTTGGCTTAAGCTATTTGGAATTTGAATACTCCCTCGTATTTACTGACATGAAAACTTGAATGTAAAATAGGTGTAACAGATTTCAGTGCCCCACCCTTTTAATAACAAAATTAATTCAAACAATTATATACGATTTTTTTTATTTAAAGCTGCCAGTTTCTATTTCTTTCTCTTTTTTTCATTGAATGGAATTCTTTATTCAATTCCATTTAGTGTTTGTGTTGAGTATTTGTTAATACATACATGTGTTCGTACAAAATACCGGAACCATTCAATTATACAAAAGTTTAATTGAAATTTAGAACAAAACACCAAATTATATACATATGAAGATGCAAACGCAAAAAGTACATACAGCCCAGTATAAATAAGGTCGACAAGTATTTATTTGAATGTAAAACAAAAGCTCCATTTACATACATATGTATGCATGAATGGTGGTATGTACATCATTGTTAATACTTGTCCATCAGTCCAATTCATATTTAAATATTAAACAAAAGAAAATTACACACATGTGCACACATGTTTATTAAAACAAAACAAAAAAACCGGTAGCAGAAGCAAAAAATGAGCAACAAGTCAGTCACTTTTAAACGTAGAAAGGAAATAATGAAAACGAAGTAAAAGAAAAATAAGTAAAAAGCTATAGCTGGCCCAACCGACAATTTCATACCCTGCACTACATATATATTTGTAGCAAATTTTAATTACTTAGATGCGGCAAGATTTCCAGGGTTAGAACCTTTTGTGGGAGGAATGAGCTTTTATGGGCTGATTAAATTCGATTAGATAATGTTCCTGTCTAATTTTGACTTCAGTGCGCAATCAACTTTGCACAATTTTTTGTTTTTTTTTTTTTTGCAAATAAGTCAAAAGTGCTGTTATCTTAGAGGCAAACAGCAAACGGAAATTACATATTTAAAAACATGTAAGGATGCTTTTTTTAAAACGTGCCTCATTGTTGAGTGGTTTTCATTAGAGTTAAAGTAGGGACTGCTAACGTTGACTTCTAATATGAAAATAGTTTTAAATGGCCGAAACATATGGTAAAATTTCCAGTTAACAAAATGACCATAAAAACAAGTTTTGACTTATAACTATAGAAAATAGAAATATTTTTGCAAAATAGAGGTAACATTAATGTTTTGTGTGAAAATAATTTTTAAACGCCAGAAACTGAGGGCAGTTATCTGAAAAAATGCTGAATAAAAAGAGCACTTAAAAAAGAAATTTGTATGGGCTTTTGAAGAATAGTAGCCTGTGCTTTGTAACTTTAGTGAGAACTGCTCACATCGAAAAATTTATAGTCCCCTTGTTAAAAACAGGGTGAATACGATACAATTTATTATGTTTTTAAAAGTTGTAAGTGATCATTTTTTGTTTTATCTCCATAAATCTCACTTCTTAAAATCGGAACACTATGATATTTTTAAAAACATCTTTTTCTGCAAAAACTTTTCATAAGTTATAGAACAGAGGGACAGTTTTGTGCATTTTTTTTCAAAAGTGTACATAAACAGAATGAAGCGAAATCGAAGCTACTGTTTAACAAAAAAAAATTTTCGAACACAATTTTACGTCATTAGCTTAAAAGCAGAGAAAATTTCCTTTTATAAAAAGGATTTATATGGGGCCTTAGGCATTTTAAAGGTCAATGGTTAAGAAAATTAGTAAATTTGTTTGATAACAAAATTTACACAGAAATCCAAGCAGAAGAACAGCGGGACGTAAGTGATTTTATCAATTATTGTTATTGGTGGGTATTTGGCATTTACTTCAGATTGTTGAAAACATTAGGACAAATCCATAGTACCCTTCCTATTAATATGGTTAATTTACACACGCGCGTTTTTTAGCAAATCACCAGAGTAGAGTTGAAGGTGAAATATTGTTGTTTGCTGCATGGAAAAGCAAACACTTTTACATACTTTTAATTTTTTTTATGTACATATTTCGCTTAACATATACATATGTATATCACTGAAATAGTGCTATCATATTTCGATCCATATTATCTGCTTTGAGCTCTACAAAACGAAAGATAAAAGTACGTTCCATGGCCATGGTGATAATCATATTAAAAACTTGAGGTCTTATTCGAGCCAAGTTGATGTAAAAAGTAAAAAAATGAGCACGAAATTAGTTTACCTTAGAAAAATATTTATGGAAATGTTTAAAAATAGGAACAGAGTTGCTCTTTTAAAAAAGATGTGCTTCGTTTCTGTTAACACTTCTCCGCTTTAGGGCATCACCTCTTTAGATTGATGCAACTGTGAATTGAAAACAGACAGGCAGCCCAGATACCTTATGTTTTTATAAACTTTTAAGAGCCAGTTTTAGGTGGTGGTTTTAGCTCGGATTGTTTGTAGTTTAATGAACTTTACTACAACTTAAACTTCCTTTAATCCAACAAGCTATTTTGCTGTAAAAGTTTAAGAAAGGCCAATAGTCATATGGCGTCTACAAATTTTGCAAAAACAAACGAAAAGAAGCAAATCAATAAAAGGGGTTTAAAAAATTGATTTCAAGTTAACTTATATTCTGTGTCTTTTATATATAAATGCATGCAAGACAGTTTGCTGGCGTACCACCCGAAAAAAAAGTTTCTTCTTCTGTTTGCCCTAAAATTATTTTTTACAAATATTTTGCATTGATGAAACAGCTATTTCATATGTTTTTGTTTTAACCCCAAAAAAAACTTACATTGTTTTGTAACGAGTTAAAATTCTTAAAACTACTTACTAATTAGCATTTTAACTCATTTTTTAACATGGGGATAGCATTGGAGGCAAGCACTTACCATGCTCGCCTACAAAGATGAAGTTAAGTAAGTACTTCCCACCTTTGCTTACAAAGAGGGACTTAAATAAGGTATGACTTTATTGTCATTAAAATAAGTTTCAACCGCGGCCCCCAGTAACTTATTGTTGCCTTTTAAATGCTTTTATTTGATGTTTTGGTTAAAAATGGTATCAAACATCAATATTATCTGCTTAAAACTGAAAAAATTAAATAACTCATTATCTAACAACTGGTAAGTAATATAGACGATATGTAATAGTAATTAAAAAGTAAGTATTTTCTTATGACTAATCACTACCAAGTTTTTTCTGGGACAATTGAACGTTTAGTTTAACCGGGCAATCTTGGTGGTATAATTTCCTATTAACATTAAACAATCCCCATTTAAAAAAATACATTTTAAAGTTTACTCTTGGTTAAAACAATAAACATGGTTTAACTACTTCTTAAAAACCAGCTAAAAGAGTACATTTTGATTAAAGTTATTTGTTATAAATGTTCTTATAATATGAATGATCTTTTGTTGGGAGGTACTCCAAAGAAAACAACTTGAAGTTAAATTTGTAAAAGGGGATTCAAATTTGTATAAGTTTTTGATTAGAAAAAAAAATTTATAAAAAATTATATTTAAAATTACAAAAATCGTTGGAAGTAACAAACCTTTGTCATATTTTGTTTAATTTAAAGTTATGTATTTAATATATTAATACCCTTTACTTTTTGTGCCACTCATTACCTTGATTAAAGTGTGAAAATAATTTTCAATGATAAATTAAAGCATAATTAGTATTCGCAATTACATACATTAATGATGAAATAGTTTCAACATATTTAACTTAGGCAGCCATCCTTCTCGCCATAGTTTCCAGTAGTGATGTTGATTTTAAAATTATTGTGTACATGTCCATTAGACACGAACACAAGCACAATAACTAAAAATATTATAAAATGTGGCCAACATAATGACTTTTGTGTTGCATTTAATGAAAAAAAAAATTGTTGGCGGTCACTGGGTTCACGATACAAATAAAATGTATGAAATACACCACATACGAGGGTTGCATTTTACATTTCGGGATTAGAGAACAAAAACAAATATTAATCATCAAAAACCACTTTATTGTTTTTTAAAATATCCCCCATATAGATCTATACACTTTTGCATGCGTTTGAACCATTTGTCGAGGCACTTTTGCCACTTTGATTGAGGGATCTCCAAAACATGCATTCTGAATACAGCAACCTCCTCTTCAGGTGTCGAAAAACGTTGACCTCATAGTTTGTTTATTTGCGTACGGGAATCAAAAGATGTCATTGGGTGCCAAGTCAGGACTATACGGCGGATGTCTTACCAAATCGATGTTTTGGATGCTTAAAAATGCAGTTGTTTGAGCCGATGTGTGTGAGCTCGCATTGTCGTGGTAAAGAGTAATCCATCTTTGGCGGTTGGTTTTCCTGATTTCTTACAAGACAACTGGCAAACAAATGGTTGTGTACCACTCAGAATTGACTGTTCTGCGTTGTTCTAGTGGTACGGTTGCCACATGTCCAGTTTTTGCGAAAAATCTGCCGACCATTTGCTTAGAAGTGCTTCGTGCGCAAACAACTTTGTTGGATTTGGCTCATCTTAAAACACCCATACAGTCGACTGCTTTTTACTTTTGGGCTCATACGCGTAAATCCACGATTCATCACCTGTCACGATATCATAGACGTGTTTCGAAGCACCGCGATCGTATTTTCTGAGCATTTCTTTCGACCAATCGACACGAGCTTTTTTTAGAACGATTGACAAATTGTGTGGGATCCAACGCGAACAAATTTCTTTGGCAGTCAAATGTTTATGCAAAATTGAACGTATGTTGGTCCCACTAATGCCTAAGGTTTTCGGAACAACGACTGATTTTTGAAGACCTTCACGAAATTTGTCTTGGGGTCACTACGACTACGATTGAATTCACCATATCATCGATAAACACTGATCCTTGATTGAGATTCATCGCCAAAAATAGAATCAAGTTCATCCATGCACTGTTGCTATGTTGATCCACGTCGAAAGTTGTAAAAAAAAATCGCACGAAAATGTTCACGATGTAATTTAATTTTTGGGTCGAGTTGAATCTTTTAAGTTACTGTAAACAACACAAATAGCGCTCGTATGTCAAAAAGTTCTGAGTACGTATAACTTAGAAAATGTCAAACTTTACGATAGAGATGACAGTTGTCAGATTGCAGCACTAGCATTGCCAAATCCCGAAACATAAAAGGCAACCCTCGTAGTAATGCATAACATTCAAATACGTAAAGGAAAAGAACTCATTGACGAGGAATCCTAAAAAACAACGAACCGTAAAAATATTCATAAACAGCAAAACAAAAACTGTCATATAATTTACAAACTAACAGAGAAACATACTATTCGCAGTTAGTTACTGGCAGTTTGTAATAAGAATGCCTTTCCGACTGGAATACAGGCAGTCAGATGAAAAGCAAGATGAAATAATAGTTATGTGCACACCAAGTAACATCAAAAGCAACATGTTAAACAGACAACTGAGCAGCCAAATGCAGTTGTAGGTAGCAGGGGACGGAGAAGCTGTTATCCATATATAATAAAAGCAAGGTGTATGTTTGTTTGTTTCCACGCAATAGACTGATTGCAATGAAATTAAGAACAAACAAGCACTTCATAATATGGAGGGTTCGATAGGCTAAAGTATTTTAGATTTTAAAAGGGATAGCCCCACCTTTTAAAAAAAGTTTGAATTTGCAAACAGCCACTTTAAAACTTAAGCTTTCTATTGGTTATTTTATTATCCATGTAAATATTGAGGCTTGCAATTTTGCTCAATAAAGTGGGCGTGACACATTTCATGCAGCTTAAATACATTTTGCGTCGAGTATATTATTTATGTTTTTTGATGTCAAACTATCGGAGATATTCCTGAACAGATCGTTTTTCAAAATAAAAAAATCGGTAGTAGTACTTCTACACAGAAAGAAAACTTTTCTTAGATAATTTTTTGTGTGTACAATAGCATTTTAAAAAATTTTTATGCAATACATCTGGAAAACTATAACAGGTACAGCTTGAAACCTGCCACAGAGTTAAAAAAATAGTTGAGCAGGAGTAAGGGAAACCTCAGTCCTCATACACACGAACCAATTTTATGAGATTTTTGATACGATTGTCACGGAAACTATAACAGCTGTCGACTTTCACAAAGTAATTGCACCACAATACATATCTACATCATGACAAATATTCCTTCTATGTTTAAAACTGTAATAGATATCGACTTGAAGACCACCATAAACTGATTTTATTATAATATTTAAGGTTAGAGAACCACTTCGATGGATCAAATGACTTGGTATAGGAAGACACCAATGTAAAGGGTATAAGGATTCGGCACAGCTAAATATATCGCTCTTAGGAGATGTGGTGCCTTTCTTACAACTTAAATATATTATATACCATATTATACTCAGATACAGCCAAATAAATGTAGATCAGGCAAGGGGGTATCACACCCTTTTGGCTAGAATTTAACTTTTTAATTAATAATTGCCCTACTTAAGAGAAAAATAAATAAAAGCAAGTAAGAGCGCTATATTTGGCTGTGCCGAATCTTATATACCCTTCCCATAAGTGTTTTTATATAACCAGCCATTCTGATCTAGCCAAGTTATTCCGCACTGCAAATATTGTAATGAAAATACTTTGTGCCTGGTTTGAAGTCGAAGTTTTTTAAACAGAAAACGTTACAAAATTTTAACGTTTGAATGTAAAAAAAAGAGTTTAAACAGTTTTCGACATTATTCGTATTAAAAGTTATATAAAAGTTGTGTATTTGTATGGTAGTTTCCGAGATATAACTCATGATATATTTTACAAAATTTGTGCAATTGTAGAGGAAACACCACTCCCCCTGATCCTTTCTAAAAAAAATTTTCCCCTAATTTAGGCCCCTACCTTCAAAGTATTCGTGCCAAGTTTTGTAGCAAAAGTGACCGTATTTACTGAGATATATAGAAATATATCCACGGATTTTGTCCTAAAAAATTGGTTATTTTGGGTTTTCGCTTACATCTTGGTCAATAGTGAGCCGATTATGCTGATTTTAAATACCGATTATCTGAGGGATATTTCTGATTGCTTGATATCAAAACGTTTTTTGTGCGACTTTATTTAAATCCGGAAACTTAATTTCAACAGACACACAGACGACAAAATAGATATGTATGTATGAGTGGAAATGTTGTTTTATTTTTTTACATGTCAGTTTACTCCTCTTAACAGTTATGTCAGCTTCAGCGAAGCGGGTCGGGTTAAGCTAGTATGAACATTATTCTTATTGTGCAGTGCAACGGCAGTGCCAAGAAGAAAATCTTAAATTCGTTGACCCTTATTTTTATAGTGGGTGTTTGTATGAATGTATGTAAAAGTGTTGATGTTTTTTTCTGTTGCTGTGGCTTTGTTTTTATTTTAAGTACATTTTTCTTACCACAGGCAATTTCCTTATAAGACACATGCTGCCATGGTTGAATGCATTGCGAACAACACTATCAGCAGCATCGTCATCAGCTCTAAATCACAGTTAGTACTTAGGCAAATCGCAGAGGCACATGTAGAGAAGATGGCAACATTAGAAATGCATAAGCGGCAGTAATGCTAAATGTTGTGTAGCGTATAATATTCAGATTTTCAGTTGAAATTACTTAAAAACGTCTTAACTTAAATAACTAAACTGAAGAGAGACTACAACATAATGGGAAACTTTCTTAAGACGTCTGAGTGATGGTTAGTTTATTTAGAAAATTGGTATTTCTGCCTTTTATGGCAGTTTGTGAATCTTAGTTTGTGAATGCATACATATATATGTATGTATATCGGCAGATTGGCCGAAATGTCTTTTATCTATTAAAAACCACAAATTTATTAAATCTACAAAATAGTTTATTAAGAAACAAGGGACGAATTTATTAAGAAAAAATTTAATACCTAAACTAATTAGGTGTGTTTAAGCATATTTTTTGCAATTCTTACTTTGAACAGTGAAAATGATAAAATGTCAGGCACTTTTGTTTAAACTCTTTAAGCGTAAATTAGTGCTTATAACAGTTTTAAACAAGTAAGAGCGCTACATTCGGCTGTGCCGAAGCTTAGATACCCTTCACATTGGACTTTCGAAACCACGAACCTTTTTGGTATTTTTATCCGTTTTTTTATTTGTGAAATATTTTTCAAATTTTTAAATAGGTGTCGGAGTCATATTTTAACCCTCTTAGGGTGATTAGGGGTTTTACTCTAATTTTTATAAATTTTGTATGACAACCCCCTTAGCTGATAGGTATGTTCTAGGAATATGTTTGGGAGGGGAAACTAATTGGGGTCGGTCGTACACTTTATTTCTCTAAGGCCGACTCTGAGGAAGTTGTGGGCATTTTCACTTAATTTTTTAAATTTTGTATGGCAAACCCATTAGGTGATGGAGATAGGAGGCGAGTATAATTTAGGAATATATTTGGGAGGGAAAAGTAATGGTGGTCTGTGATACACTTTATTCCTCTAGGGGCGACTTCAGGGAAGTTGTAGAGGTTTTTGCCCTATTTCTTAACGACTATTAAATATTAAAAAAAAACTACACGTTTGTAATTCTTTTTATTTCGTATTTATTTTTTCTGTGTTATTCAATAACTTCATTTCTTTTCTGTTAAATAAATCCTTCAAGAACTTAATCATTATATTTACATCTGAATTGTTTTAGCAAATTTTATATAGACTTTCCCCAAAAAAGTTTATATTTTTTTCTTTTTTTATTTAGTTTTTCTTTAATAAGATATAAAATTTCTCATTAGTTTGTCTTAAACCAAATAAAAAGTGATTAAAAATGCAATATATAACACACTTTTCCCTTTTAAATTTCGCTTCATCTTTCTACTTTGTAAATTTCATTTCTTTTCTTTTTGCTTTGTTTTCTTTCCCCTTTAAACTTGGTCTACTTTTTAATTTGGCACGATTGTTTATTAAAGTTCATAAATTTGCCAAAAAAGCAAAATAAAAAAACTATTTTCTTTTTTGAAATTTCTTTTTCATGATTTAAGTCTGTGAATTTTTGTTTAACATTTTAAATTTTTTTTCTTTTGTTGTTGCTGATATAAATAATGAATTCATTAGGTCAGGTTAAAAAATTCATAAATTTAACCTCTTTTGTACTTTATCTTTGTAGATGCATAGATTCAAGAAACATGGGTTCTTTTTTAGAAGGGAGATTCAAAGTAAACAATAGAAATGCATGTAATTTAGTAGGGAGGAGCTGTAATTTAAGCCGGGGCGTTCAACAGAGATTCAAATTACAATTAGAGCTTAATTGCAGTAAAGTGTTATTAGAAAGTAAAGCGTTTTACTTTAACTTAATTTAATTATTGAAAAACTGATAGAAAGGTAATTAAGTGAATAAATTGATTTTTTCCAACGGCCCTGATTGGCTTTCAAATTTTGAAGTGCAGTTTCAATCTTGGTCAACCTTTATCTCAAGTGGACACATACCTGCACGAGATATCACCTGGGTAATCCCACCACGGAGCGGTTGTTTCTGAAACAGCACATGTGTAATTAAAAAACTTGATAGTTTAGGTTGTCTTTCCCTTTTTTACATATTTTATTTCCGATACAATGCAGGCTTAAGTCTACACCCTAATTACTACATAATTTATTTTCATTGCTCTTAATAAACTAATACCTTAATACGTTATTGAGTCGATATTAAAGGAAAATTGAAGCATTTTAAAGCTTTTAATATTAGCTTTTTCATATAAATTGGTAAATTTACTTAGAAAACATATTTTCTATATTTGATCCGAAATTATTAAGACAAATATTTATGCTAAGTATTAGATTTAGTATTATAACATCTAAACTCATTTCAAAACCATTCCATAGATACTAGTAGTAGCTTGGCATCCTTGAAAAGAAGGGAAAAACTAAAAGATTTTAAGCAAAAACATTTTTTAAACAGTTATTTTCACAAATGCTTTTCTATTAACAAATCACTGCAAAAAAATAGTTACCGAAATCCAAATTATAAACACAATTAAATCAAATAAAATTAAATTATATTGTAATTATTGAAAAACAATTCGTTAATTTGCACGAACAAGAATGTTTGTATTTATTCAGAGCAATTCACTATAAAAATATACAAATTTTACGAAACACTTATTGCTCTACGCTTTTGCTATTCCCTCATGGTTCTGATAGCAATTAAAACGCGCCGATACGAACAAATCTATTGAATAAGCAAATTTGCATTAATGTAATTTCTTTTTTAAAAAGCTTTATATGTGTGTCTGTGCGAATGTATAGTCTCGCACACAAATGCACACAACAATACCTTGATATTAAACATGTTCCAATAAATATAAAATTATTGATTTTTTATCTGGCGTAGTACAACAAAAACAAAATGTAATTTTAAACAGAAGCGGCTTTATTTATAAACGAACTAGAATTTTACAAAAGAAAATATTCACACAAAATTTGTTTTTAAAGCCTTCAAAAATAAAACAAACTATTAATGAGGAAGAACGAATTCAACTCTACCCCTAGACTTTTTTCAAAGGATGTGTCGGAACAAAATATTAAATGCACCGCGTAAGAATTTAAAAAAAAAAGGGTGAAAGAGCTACCTAAAAAAAATTGGTTCCTACGGTTGCTCTTGAAGGAAAATCAAACATCCAGGTAGAAATGGACCCAAAAGAGGCAGACGTGACACAACCTGCAAAATTTTTAAAACGCATCACCGTTGTTTCATATATTTTGCTTCTAAGAAAAATATCATTATGACACCTTCAATTTATTTTAATAGAAATAACTCAATTGAGCTCATGGGAGTTTTTGACTCCAAGGTTTAAAAAAATATTCTTTTTTGTTGCTAACGTTAAACGTAATATTTAACAGACGTTACTTCAACTAGAAAACCAACCTTTTAGTCGGTTGATCACAATAAAATTCCAGACGTTACCGATTTCGGCGTAGCAAAAGGTATATTCCCGGAACTTTTTGAAGCTTCAGCCTCCTTGAATTTATCTTCTGAACACTCCCCCAAATTAATCACTTTTTTCAGTCCTCACCAAATCGGCACTAGCGATTTTTTCTTATCTAAAACAGTTAATTTTGGTTGATATAAAAAAATACATAAGCGCCCACTGCTCGGAGAATCAACTGCTAAAAACTTCCGGAGACATCGATGATTGTCTGAGCGTCCTAAATGAAAACATTCGTCTTCTAACTATCGTTAGGCCAGGTACAACAAAATTTTTCCTACGATGTGGGAAAGCTTTTATCTGAAAAAGGAGAGTCCGAAGAGAATGGCAAAAGCACAGATCGCCCCAACAAACCAATTAAAAGACTTGCTGAGGGTATTCAGAATGGCATCACCTAGGCAAGACTTGTAAGGTCTAGACTCGACTCCTCACATAAGTTATTCTCTATGGCGATTATCCAAACGTCTTAGAGGAGCCGTTATCGTAAAACCACCACTGCGTAAATTGAGAGGATCCTGGGGAAGTGTCGAAGAAAAATGTGATCTGCTCGCAAGTCACTTAAGTAAAGTGTTTACTTCCAATACATGCACAGACGTGAGTGGATTACCGATAGTTGTTTCTAGACGTCCTATAAAAATACCCTTCGAATTTCTAGATGTCGTAGCAGCTATCAATAATTTAAATCATAAAAAATCAACAACAAAAAATGCTACCTTTTACAGCAATAAAAATAATTATTTTTATTTTTAACGCCATTTTACGACTTGAACATTTTCCGCCAATATTGAGTTTCCTTAGTAAAGGAGATTCCTACGCCTTCGAAGGTGGAGCCTTACAGGCCTATAAGTCTGTTACCAACTATGTCGAAATTGTTTGAGAAACAAGTTGACCCCGATCTTAAATGACAACAATTGCATTCCAAATCACCAATTTGGCTTAAGAGGTAAACATGGTACCATGGAAGAAGTCCACAGGATGGTACAGGCTACAAGAAAAGTTTTGGAGAAAAAGAAGTACTGCTCCGCGCTTTTTATCGATGTTCCTCAATCTTTCGATTAAGTATGGCATAAATGCCTGTTAAGCAAACCAAAGCTGTACCTTCCAGTTAATATCTTCAACCTATTGGAAAAGTACATAACCGGTCGACAATTTATGATCAAAGAGGGGACCAAATAAGTTGCTCTCAACCAATAGGGGCTGGTGTACGTCAAGGTATGCTTTTTACAGCAGCAATGCCAACCGACAGGCAAACACACACGACGACATTTTCTGCTGATACCGCTTTTCTCAGTATTTATAAAGATCCTAAAGAGGCATCGAACCAAATGCAAAATCACGTAACCCAAGTAGAGAAATGGGCAAAGTTATGGGAAGTAAAAGCAAATGAACAAATATCTACCCTTTCACTTTACGCCAAGAAACATGCTCCCCAATCCTTATTAACAACGATATGGTACTTAAGGAATTTGAAACGAAATATCTTGGCATTCAGCTAGACCGCCGCCTCACGTGGAAGTCACAAATATGTAGATGCGAAGTTGACACAAATTCAACTTTAAATTGCCCAAATTCATCGTATAATTGCTAGAAACTTTGTGCTTCGTCTTGATTGTAAACTTCTGCTCTAAAACTCAATTTTGAAAGAAACCAATTTGGTGCTACGGAATACAATTATGGGATACTGCTTCCGCCTCCAACATAGAGAAAATTGAACGGCGTCAAAACGAAATCTTAAAAATGATAACTGCTGCTCCTTAGTATATTAAAAAGAGCAAAATCTACAAGGATTTAGAAGTTCTAAAACATATTCAAATCCGCTTGCTCGAAACATCTTTTAAAATGTCGGACGAACTCGTTAAAAGAATAGGGATACTGTTGCCTTCAGAGGAAACGATTAGAAATAATGTATACTTCAACTTAAGAACTCACTTTTCAGTCTGGTACTGTCTGAATTACTGTTTAGTTTTTAGATTTGAATACTTATTTTTTTATTGGCAGAGGAGAAGACGGAATAATAAAAAATTAGTTTAAAAAAGTAGACATTAGCTCTTGTATTATGTCCTAGTTGGTCATAGATTTATAAATAGCTTTTTGCATTTAAATTTTTATATAAAAGTCATTATTTAAAGTGCACAGGGTGAATCATATGCAAAAAAAGGGAATTTAAATGTTTTTATTAAAAAATGTCTTTTTATTTATTATAAAAAACGAGGACACAATTTTATTTGTAATAAATTACATTGAAAAATATGTAAAAAAAAATAAATAAAAAAAAAACAAAATATATACAAAAGAAAGAAAATTGTGTTGTTTTTTATTCATATTCATTGTTATATTGCGCGCCGCAATGTCAATGTTTTTAAAAGGGAAATAAAAATAACAACAAAAATATGATATGTGCCAAATTATTTTTAAAAAGGTTAAATTTAAATTAAGCAAAAATCAACAATACCATGTTAAGTATTCATATAATAATTAAAAATTATAATGTGTGTGAAGATAAATATGCCGAGTTAAATATGTTTTTGACGTAACGACTAAAAAGTTAAATACGTGATGACGTAAGAAGAAAAACATATTTAACTTAAATATTTAACTTAAATATGTTTTTGACGTAACAAGAAAAACATATTTAACTAAAAAACGTATTTAACTAGCAGAGACCAAAACCAACATATTTAGCAGAACCAATTTGTCAGTTAAGTTTTGGCTACACATATGAGATTTCTGTGAGGGATGATGTCCATTGTGGAAAAACAAGGTAGAGGCCCGGAATGCCACTATATGGAAATAGTAGCTAAGGGTCAATACTACTAATCTGCATTAATAGAATATTCAAATTGTATTTGTGAAAAATGTTATAAATGATTGAAAATGAATTTGGCTACACATATGAGATTTCTGTGAGGGATGATGGCATTCCGGGCCTCTACCTTGTTTTTCCACAATGGACATCATCCCTCACAGAAATCTCATATGTGCAACCAAATTCATTTTCAATCATTTATAACATTTTTCACAAATACAATTTGAATATTCTATTAATGCAGATTAGTAGTATTGACCCTTAGCTACTATTTCCATATAGTGGCATTCCGGGCCTCTACCTTGTTTTTCCACAATGGACATCATCCCTCACAGAAATCTCATATGTGCAACCAAATTCATTTTCAATCATTTATAACATTTTTCACAAATACAATTTGAATATTCTATTAATGCAGATTAGTAGTATTGACCCTTAGCTACTTTTTCCATATAGTGGCATTCCGGGCCTCTACCTTGTTTTTCCACAATGGACATCATCCCTCACAGAAATCTCATATGTGCAACCAAATTCATTTTCAATCATTTATAACATTTTTCAAAAATACAATTTGAATATTCTATTAATGCAGGTTAGTAGTATTGACCCTTAGCTACTATTTCCATATAGTGGCATTCCGGGCCTCTACCTTGTTTTTCCACAATGGACATCATCCCTCACAGAAATCTCATATGTGCAACCAAATTCATTTTCAATCATTTATAACATTTTTCACAAATACAATTTGAATATTCTATTAATGCAGATTAGTAGTATTGACCCTTAGCTACTATTTCCATATAGTGGCATTCCGGGCCTCTACCTTGTTTTTCCACAATGGACATCATCCCTCACAGAAATCTCATATGTGTAGCCAAAACTTAACTGACAAATTGGTTCTGCTAAATATGTTGGTTTTGGTCTCTGCTAGTTAAATACGTTTTTTAGTTAAATATGTTTTTCTTGTTACGTCAAAAACATATTTAAGTTAAATATTTAAGTTAAATATGTTTTTCTTCTTACGTCATCACGTATTTAACTTTTTAGTCGTTACGTCAAAAACATATTTAACTCGGCATATTTATCTTCACACACATAAAATTATATACATATTTATATACAAAGGTCATAGTACAGCAATTATTTGGTTTTTGCTTAAGTTTTCTAATTATTTTTAATTTCTAAACAAAGTTTAAATAAATGTAAAATGCAGGGACAGTAATAATTATAAAAAAAAATTTTCAAAAATAATAAGTTTTAAAAATTTATAGCTTTTGTCAAAAAATAATTATTACTTTTGATTTTTATATTATTATTTTTTGGCAAAAAAAAATTAAAATTAAAAAATAGAAAAAAATACACATAAAAAATTTGAAAAGCACTTGATTTTGTTAAAATCTACAATAGTTTAGTACCATCAAGATTGTGTACTTCTTTTGACTTTCCGATGTTTTCTTGGACATTCCTTTTTTTTGTCATTCAAAATTCGAAAATAATAATTATTTACAGTCCCTGGTTAAATGTGTTAAAACTTAAATATTTCATTAAATTTATTATATTCAAGTTATTTATAGCTTAATGAAAAATAAAAACAACTTTTAATTTAAATGTAAAAAAATCTAAATATTTATATTGAACTTGATATACATACATATGTAGTTCATAGTTATTTAAATCCTCACATAAGTGCATTTGTCAACTGCAGTTGTTTTATGTTTCATCAGTCTGACAGACAGAATAAAATTAAATTTTACATAATTTTCGTATATACTTTATTATCTCCGACCAAAATTTTTAAAACCATTTTTATTAAACTAAAAATAATAAAATATTTCTATGTTCCCAGCAAAAAAAATTACTTCTTCAAATCTAGCAGTTTTGCGGGTGAGAACCATGCCTTACGAAAAGCATGAATTTTGAATGGCAATTTTCCTCCTTGAAGTAAACAACTATTGACACCACAAACGCTTGTTTTTAGATCTTATAAAAATTTTAAATATAAGTTCTTTTAGTTCCAATTATTTAGCTAAATCTATAGAGTTTTCCGCTTACTACTGAATGGGCTTAAAACAATTTGCTCAAAAGTGCGAAAAAATGTTTTAACATATATCATCAATATTTTATTAAAGTCAGTAAATGTTTGCTGGGTTATTTGGTTCTTTTTCATTACACTTAACGCATTATTATTCCATCTGCATCATAACAAAAAAACTTAACAATTTCTTTAATATAAAAGACAACAACTATAACAATAAATTATAACAAAAACAATAAAACTCTTTGCAGTAATAAATTTTTAAGCAAAAAATTTTGACAGTAAGTCTTGTGACAACAAAAAAACTTCTTAAATATACTTAAATGATCGACTTATTAAATCACTATAAATCATTTAGAAAATTTTTACTAAAGTTCTATCAGCAACACTGTTTAACGTAGATACACGCTCAACTAAAGTCTACAATCGACAATTAATAAATTTAAAAAAGGCAAATAAGTATGAAAATATACATTTTCTAATATTTGAATGTTTGAATTATTTTTAGAAATTTTTATCGTTTACGAAACACCGTAGATATAAATCAATATAAAAGTTTTTGTGTATATTTCGTATTAGGCCAAAGCGTTTTTACACACACTTGCACGCACGAATATGTATTTAGTTTCGTCATAATATGTACGAATAACAGATCAACAGGTATTTAGAAAAATTAAAAAAAAAAATAAAACAATGTCATTGCCATTCATGCATACTACAGGGTATTATTCTATTATTTTTGTCATATTCTAAAAACATCTTACGTCACCACAATATCTTAACAATATTTTGCTGCTGGTTTGTGGTAGTAGCGACATTATAAAGTTTATTTTTGCAAACAAATAAAAATAAACACAGAATAAAAAAACGATTTTTTTTGATAAAAATTCTTTAGCCATGATTTAGCAAAGCTGATATGGAGGGTATTGTCATGTCGTTTGCGTTGCCAGATTTCTTTAAAAAAGTTCTTTTAATTTTTTTATAAAATTCAGGTGTTAACTTTTCCTCATTTTGAAAGTTCTTTTAAAACATTTTAATTTAAATGCTTTACAATGTACAAAATATTATTTAAGTATAAGTTAATCTAAAAACAAACGTATTTATTAAATACACCTCGTAGGAGGAAATAGCAAGTTAAACCGATTTATAAATTTTTTAACAGGATGTTCTTTACAAGCTCAAAAGCTAGAATATGTTAAAACAATTTAAAGCAATAAAACAAAAAATAAAACCATTTTCTTTCACCTTTCTAGATGACATGTAAGATGTTTACAGCCAAAAGACACTACTACTGTTCAAAGAGTTCCCATGATAAAATTACGTAGATGGTCTCGAAAATGCAGTCTACTCGACTAGTATCGGTAGAAAAATTTGCTTTTCAAACAGCGTAACGTCGGCTTACATGATAGAGGCTCTAAAGACACTCTTGGGGCACCCGTAGATATCATATGGATAGTCAGAATCTAAATCAGAGATCGTGTGGTTATAACCAAAAATTCGGAAAGAACTTGCGAAAACCCAATTACGGCTGCGGCAACCCAAGGCTCGATGTTAGGCCCTGAGATGTAAAACATTAGCTTTGATGATATTCTCCATATCGAGATGCCAAGCGATTCCTACCTAGTTGGTTATGCAGATGATTTTGTAGCCGCTATAGTCGCTCGAAATTTAAATGAGTCCCAGAGTAAGTTAAATCAGGTCATGCTTAGGACAAAGGCACGGATGGATTCCCAAAGGCTCAAAATTGTCACGGAAAAAAACTGAGCTGTCCATAATAACAAGAAAGCACATCCCTTTAGATGTAGGCATTCGTGTCTTGTCTGATACAATTAAGACGAATAAATGGCTCAAATATCTAGTTTTAGATTCTAAATTAATTTTAAGAGCTCGATTGAAACATGCTCCAACAAAAGCCGCTCAAACAACAGTTTTTCTTGGCCGACTTTTGGCGAATTTCGGAGGATAAACTGCAGCAAAAAGAAGATGATAATGGCGGCAGTCCAGTCGATTTTTTTGTATGGATGCGAAATCTTGGTTGGATGTTGCCGACTGTAAAACGTTCTGCTGCTCTCAGAGTAGCCTTCGCATACAGCACGGTGTCGGAACCCGCAGTCCTTGTTATAAGCAGTACTATCCAAATCGACCTTTTGGCCGAAAAAAACTTTGAATGGAAAGAAACTAAACCGGAAAAGCACACAGAGAAACCGCAACTAGAATGTCAGCACAAAGGCCCACTATGCAAAAGTGGAAAGATAGATGATCAAAAAGCGAACTGCGTAGCAGATGGACAGCGAGACTACTACCTAATTAGAACAAATAGGCAGCAAAAAACCACGGCGAAATCAATTATTTTGTAATACAGATGCTTTCTGGAAATGTATTATTTCTACAATATATGTATAGGGTGGGAAATTTGGATAAAAATATCTGTTTCAATGGAGACAACAGCGTGGACGATGCAGATCATACATTTTAAAGGCGTGAAAGATGAAGCGCGGAACCGCATGCCCTTAAAGAGAGAGAGAGAGAGAAATATAGAGCAAAAGTAGGCGAAATATCTCCAAAAACATTGTAGATGTCATAATAAAAAAAGGGGGAACTGGAATCATATCGTTGTATACATAGAAATGATAATGCCTGACAAAAATCGGGACCTATATGTAGGTACAGCATCGGCTGTTCGATAGAAACATAAAAGTAGCCCCACACCGAAGCAATGCAAAATAGAGATTTAAAATTTTTAAATTTTTTAGTGGATGATATTTTTTTAATTAACTCTTCCAGTTTTTACAAGCAACACAGGATTTTTTTTTTAATTTTTAACTGCAGTTTCTGCAAATTACAGTTTCTTAATTAATTTGACAATTTAGGGCCATTTTCAAAATTAAACAGAATAAACAAAATTAAATAGTTTCGTTTTAACTTACCGTTACGTGAAACATCTAGTTCCATTAGATTTTCAAAATGCTGTATATCTGGCGGCAAACGTGCAATTTCGTTGTCACTTAAGCCTAATTTACGCAAGCGGTGTAATCTGAAGAAATTCTGCAAAAGAAAGAAAAACATTATAATAAAGATAAAATTGAAACAAAAATTTAATATCTTTTACTTAAAGCTATTACATTCACGATTTCTTGTACTTTTGAAGGAGACGAGAAAATCTTAGCAATAAAATCTTAATCTACCATCAAAAAAAAAAAAAAAAAAAAAAAAGAAAATAGAAAACATGACTTATAAATCCTAGTAAAATCGTTTCGACAAATTCTTAAATAAGACAAAAATAACACAAAATTAAGCAAAACAAAAAATCAGTTAAAAAAGTAGTGTCTGTTCCTCTGAAGGGGGTTTTTAAAGGAATTTAACGTTGTATGATGAGATTTGTTTAGCGTTGTTCTAGTCTTTTTGCCGGCTATTAGGTGGCACTAAGTTTGCAATTTTATGCCATTTGTAACAATGAAATATTAAAACTACATTATTGTTATTGCTGTTACAGATGAGACATTAAATGAACCAAAATCAGGCACTGGCACAAGGTAAAGAAATTGCCGCCATTGGGGTAGTTTGAAACAAGAAAGAGAATGTAAAACCTCAACCCACATGCAAACGAGACAAGCATGGAAATAAAGCGATAATTTTTGCAAAATCTAATGAACATCTTTCACTTGACGCTAAGCAAGAGGTGAGTGGTTTGGCCCAGATTTTACAATTTCTTTCTTTTCGAAAGCAACAAATTTATGCATAATTTTTCATTGGTTGTGAAATTGTATTTATTTTCTTGTAATTTGTTGTTAAAAAGAATTTAAAAAAAACGCTTTGTAGTGTTTATAAGAGCTTTTCTTTCTTTCTTTTTTGTAACTTAAGACAGATCCATTTGTAAAAATCACGACTATTTTTTATTCGTTTAAAAGGGAGGCAGCAAAGTCAATTGAAGAACTGCGTTTTTAGTTTATATGTATATTTAAGGTCTAATACTGGGAAAGGAATTAATAGCAAAACTACAACTAATTTAACCACAATCAAATAACGTTAATTTTTTACACAAAACACACAGAAAATTGTGGTTAAAAACAATTCTTAACCTAATTGTGTCATTTTAAGTAACAGTTTCCTTCCTATTAAGTAAACTTTCTAAACAATCCAAATAAGTTTTAGCCGCCAAATATGTTTTCTGTGTATCAAATGAAACGTGCTTTTTAAAACAAAGAAATTAACAACGAAATAGGTATGAAATATTTTAAATTTCAATAAATTCTAAAATATCTAAGTTACCATATTGCTACCTAACTTTAACTTCTTAGTTGGCAACACGATAAAGACTTAAAGATGATAGGTACGACCATAGTACGTTAATACATAGTACAATTAAAAAAAAACATATTAAAGACAGCACAAATTGTACACAAAATTTTATACAAAACCAGACTAGACCAAAGGATCAAAAGTATCCTTGGTCTAATAAATAAATGTAGGACACTACTAAAGCCAATGTCACACACTGTCGTTAAGAAAATTTTTTACAATAATTTCTAAAGGCAATACAAAAGACAAATGCCGTTGGTAAAAACTTTGAAACATCTTAAAGACTTTGTTAAAGAAAAAATACTTAGTGGCGATACTAGATTTCATTATGTTTAAAATATCTACACCATTTCTAATTGTATTTCAGAACTTTTTAATTGTATTTCAGAAATTTCTAATTCAATTTCAGAAATTTCTAATTGAATTTCAGAAATTTCTAATTCAATTTCAGAAATTTCTATTTCAATTTCAGAAATTTCCAATTCAATTTCAGAAATTTCTAATTCAATTTTAGAAAATTCTAATTAAATTTCAGAAATTTCTTTTTGTATTTCAGGATTTTCTATTTGTATTTCAGAATTTTCTATTTGTATTTCAGAAATTTATATTTGTATTTCAGAATTTTTCATTTAAAATTCAAATAGAAATTTCTGAAATACAAATGGAAAATTCTGAAATACAATTAGAAAATTCTGAAATACAAATAGAAATTTCTGAAATTAACATATAAATTTCTGAAATTGAATTAGAAATTTCTGAAATTGAAATAGAAATTTCTGAAATTGAATTAGAAATTTCTGAAATTGAATTAGAAATTTCTGAAACACAATTAGAAAGTTCTGAAATACAATTGGAAATGGTGTAGTGCCCAACCAAACCAAGTTTTTTGGACCAAACTCGACATTTTTTTTAGACAAAAATCTCTATTTGCTCTAAAACGGTCCGTAAAAAATTAAAAGACCGGTTTTTAGATAGATAATGAAGTGCTATCGATAAAAAATTATGGGATTCTTTTGCTTTTATCTAGCAAACAAAAATATATATGTAATGAAATTATTTAATGAACTTAAGCCAAAATAAAAAGCAACCATTTGTATTAAACACAATTAGTTCAACAAAAATAAAAATAAGCATAGTAATGAAACATTATTTTCATTACACTAACTATGACTACGGCTATCCATTATTTTGTTTGGCTACAATCATACAACCCAATCATAGTATGATGCTCTTAGATTATGGTTACCTCAACCATATATTTCCTTTGCGTGTATGTATGAGATTTTGCAATTATATCTAAAGCTTCTTACATAAAAATTTTAAACAAAAAAGGGTGGTGCTCCGCCAACAAAAATTAAACACCTTGTACATTTTTTTGAAGGCTTCTGACAGTGAAATTTAAAAAAATTGGCGGTGTCACGTCTACAAAACTGTTCTTACATATTGAAAACTTCTAACCCAAAATTATAATATAAGAAAAAGGAAGTGCAGAAGTTTTGAGAAAGAAGATTTTTTTAGGAAATTTTAATTTAAATGGTTTAAAATGCTTTTTATCCAAAAAGCGGGCATTGTACACCCCATGTAGTCAAACACTTTTTATGTCATATATTTTGAACGGTAATATGTAAATTCTGTAAGTTTTGTAAGATAAAGTCCAATATTAATTCGTTTATCTTGGCTGAAAACAGAAAGGGTGGGAGCTGGAATGCAAGACCTCCATACAATAACAACTTTAATAGCTATGATTTTTATATGTTAGCAATAATTGTTAGATTAGGCATAAGTCAAATAAGACTGCGACATGTAATAATATTCTAAGCAGTTATAGCCTTCAATACTTATATTTGTAGGTTATTTGTATTGGGGTTATGAAAAAACTGGACCAATTATAACAACAAATAATAGGCCTGGTCCTAATGCCAAAAAACTTATCTACGCCAAATTCGATAAAAATATCTCCAAAAGAACGACTTGTACCTTAATCACAAGAATACATAGACTCCTAGACGGATGAATAGGCGGACAATCTTAAGTCGACTCAGAAAGTATTTCAGAAGCCCACACATCTGCCCAACGCATAACACCCCTACCACATACATATGTGATGTGGGTATAATAACCATTGACAAAGAATAACAAATTTTTAGCGAATCAATTCGATTTAAAAAAATTGCGCATTAGTCCACCGAATATTAAAGGGGTATTTACTTTTTCTTTTTGATTATTAGCGAATTCCATTTTTATGTATAATAAAAATAAAATTGAAATAGAAAACCCTCGAAATCTAAGCCTTTAATAACATCTGTTGTACTTCAAAATTAAGTTTCTTATCTGTTATGAATTCGTCTATTACATACATAGAAAAAAATTATGCCCATTTTTTTTATTAACACATTAATTAAGAAAAATTTACCATTTTTAATTAAACATTTTATTGTCCCAATTAAATGTTTAACTGATATTAAATGCCAACAATGGTGCGTATTTACAAACTTTTAATAAACGAAAATCTGGCATAAAGGTTACCGCTTTTGAACACTAGTTTTTGTTAGTATTCAACAAACTTTAAGTTGTGTATACAAAAATTAACACTAAACGTTAACGCTAACATAAGTAATAATACCAATCACAAGAGCCTAGGTTCAAGTTGTGGCTGAGAAAAAAAATTTAGGTTTTTTACGGGAAAGAAAAAAAATTAAGTCACAGTTAGTTTTTAATAAATTTAATTGAATTGATAATTGTAATCCTTACATTTTTTAATTAAAGCAATTGATCGAACTATGTACTAATAAATATTTTATTGCGTTTTCAAATTTGATTACCAGTAAAAAATTTATTAAATTTATAATTAATATGACAAACTTTTTTAGTTGAAATTTAATTTTTACTTTTTTTCGGTGTATGTGGTCTTGCATTTAAGCTACTGATTTACTTAAGAAAATACAACGAAATAAAACAGCAAAAAATTTAGACAAAAGACACTTTACCATCTGATTTCATTTCGTTTATGTTCCTTTAAGTCTCAGTCGTCGTAATCGTCATCATATTTTTCTTATTCTTTTGATGCTACCACTCTCATTCTGAAACAAAACAGCAACAATAAAGTGAATGGAATTAATTGTACATGAAACATAAGTACATACATATAAGCATATATGCTTAGAAAGCAATAAAAAAAACAATATCAACAACATGTTGTTGCTGCTGGCTACCGATTATGGTGGTTGTTGTTTTCTCGTTTCTTCTCTAAATTTAGTTTTTTAATTCCTATTTTTCTAACTTGGCCATTCGTATTGTTTAGATGGATGGATGGATAGAGATACTTATTGTTTGTTATATGTATGGCAGCTGGTTGTTTAGATTGTGTTTAGAAAAGTGAAGATGAGCTCAAGTAACAGGCGCTCAGAAAATCAAGCCACATGGTGTTAAATTTTAAAATATTTATAAAAAGCATAAATGGCAGCAGCAAAAAACACAGTAAAATCATAGTGAGAATCGACGGTTCATGCAAAATTTGTAATGAATGATGGTATTCTTTAAATAAAGCAGTAAAAGAACTTTTAGATTTTGAAGTTCTGACAAAAGTTTTTGAACACTTCATTGTTTAAGACGAAAATCGTTTAGTGTAAAATATTATTATGGACATAACCATATACCTCTTCTTAATTTTTCCCAACATATTTAATATTGTATTAAAGACTGTAAATAGTTTTACCAGTTAAATTAGTTAAGGCAAAGTACTTTCCAAAAATAGATCTATTTAGGATACATATGGAACCATTCTCTGCTGTGTTTCATTGTTTTTAATTATGGTAATCAGTTTTGTTATTTCGGTGAAGTTTTTTGAATCATCAGCATCCCAAAAGCATCTTATATTAATGTCTCCCTGTGTTAGTAACCAAGTGCAAGAAAAGCAAAGCAACCTATGAGCTAAATAGAAATTGATATTAAGAGCGAGAGTTTAATATCCTTTACTAAATAAAGATTCTCAATAAAAAACGCAGTTAACAAATTAAGTAACAGATTAATATGGAAAATAAAAACAGTTCATAAGAAAAAATATCAATTGATTATTTTTAAAACGGTTTTTTAATATGGCTGCCAGGGTAAGGTTTTCCCTGCCATTCAAATTTTTAAGTTTTTTGACGCTTTCTATTTCTGTTTCAAAAATTATTCAGATGATATTGCCATTAAGGGTTTAGATCGGTGATCCACAAAGTCGTACAGCGTGTGCGTGCTCTCGGAGCAATGAAGAGAGTTAGAATAAAAAAATAGGTTCTGTAGTCTCTTGTGCCAGGCGATCAGTGTGACCAAGTAGGATTTCCAAAATGTTTAATGAACAAATTCTTAAACTACATTCAATGTTTGGTTTAACCAATATCTGTTATAAAAAATAGTTATAAGCAAAACCAGACATAAGCTAAGTAATAAACATGTCAAAGATCTTATCCGCATAAAATATTGTCAATATGCATTTAATATCTATGAGATTATGCAAAACTAAGTAGTATGGAAAAATTATTTCGCATTTATGAAAACTTTACTTTAACATAAGCGGCCTAATTTTTAATATTACATTCCAAAGCTTTTTTAATGCAATTCTATCATATTTTGAAAACTTTCAACTATGGCCACCCTAGTGCCATAAGAGACAAATAATTACGTTATAAAACAATGAAAACATATAAATGTAATAGTGTGCCGATCGCTGGTTTAGATCGTTTCTTCCTTATTTGGATAATTTCAGACTTTAGCCGTAAATCCCACAAAAAAATTATAGGGAAGAATTGGCATCGCTAGAATGAAGCACCACTTTTTCAAAACGTTATTACAATGTATAGCGAATTATTTTGAGCCGAGAAAGTATGGCACAAACAACATGACTAAACAAATTATTAAGACCACAATCTACAAGAATTTATACACCCTTCACATTCTTAGTGATTATTGAAGCCCAACAGAAGGTTCGGGTTCAGTGGTGTTCGGACAATGTAAGGGGTTCGGAGTTTCTACCGAACTACTAACAGGTAAGAAAGTTATAATCGGTCAAGCCCGACCATATCATATCCTACACCGCATTTGTATGGGACTTCATTTATATTCAGTTCAATAGTTGGTGGCATAAAGATACACATGTGTGCAAAGTTTAAAGTAGGTGAAGTAACATTCAAACCATTTGTACCCCAAAATTATTTTACTGAAAGGGCATTTGTATGGAGGATTCATCAAAAATTGGCTTTTGAAAGCATGCAATACAGTGGCAATAAAAAGTAATATTTTTTATAAAAAAAATAAATTTTGATATTTCTAATAACCAGTTCTATTATCTTAACAACTTTATTAAACAATAAGCTGCAAGACCGTAAAAAAAGACATTTTATGTCAATGATTAATAATGGATTGGTTCCAAAATAATTAAAAAAACGGCAAAAGTGGTAGTTAGCGGCATATGCCCTTTAATTTGCCATGGTTATAACCAAAAATATTTAATACGAGGGATATTTGTATGGGTGCTATGTGAAATAAAAGTCCGATAATTACCAGTTTTCATTGGGATGGTCTTTATACTAGAACTTATTTTTGACGAATATTATTAAAATATCTTTAAAATACGAGCTCTACTTTGATTTCAAAAACAAATAGACCCCATCAAGGCAGATGAACGAACAAACGGACATGCTGATTCTGAGTCGATCGGTATACTGAAGGTGAATTTTAGACTATTATTTTTAGGCATTAAAAACGTCAGTACAAACGCATGATATTCCTATTCCGTATGTGGTGTAGTTAGAAACAAATTTTTTTATTTTTTTTAAGGCACTGAAGCCAAGCATTAAAATTTTCTCTCTGTACTCCCTAGAAACTTTTCTATTAGACTGTTAGCAGCATTTTCAACACTGGCTTTTGTATAAAGAAGATTTTTTTATTCGTTTGTGCTTAAATTTATTACATACTCTACTTGATTTACACTTGCTGCAAGTTGTAATATATTAAAGCATAAAAGTTAGTACATTTTATAAGTATGTATTTTGTTACACTATTTGTGTAAAATTTATATAAAAGTCATCAACAAGAATTTATCCAAAACGCAGGTGATGCTTAAACAACTGCAATGGAGGTATACAACTGAGTAGAACAATGTGATTTTTACACACATCTTTGCATGCATTTGTATTTACCCAGTTACAATACTTTAACTTTCAATGTACTCATCTACAGATGTGTGTACCCGTCGCTTAAGGCTAGTTGTTTATTGGAATATGTACATAAGTGCATTGCTTTTTTATTTCTCATAATAGACAAGTGTTTGCAATATTGAAAATGACACTAAAAAATGTGGATGTAAGTAAATGCGAATACAAGTGTCTGAAGAACTTATTTTTCCAATTTATGGGCCCCCATTGCAAAACTACATAATGTAAGTTTGTAATAGTGTAGAATTGTAATTCAAAAACATAATGTTACATTTGTAAATAATAATGAACCCAAGTTTGTGTATGTATACACCTGACGCAATGATGCTGTTAAGTTTAAAGAGAACAATGTTGATTTAAACAAAAAGCTTTAGATATTGCATTCGGAAATTAGAAGCAATTATTGTGATTGTAATTAAAAGCTACTTTCAAAGGAAAGACTTAGTTTACACAAGGAAACTATTGCCCCTTCTTCGTCTCAGCTGTAGACACTGATCTCATCGTGGTGTGACTGGGTAGGTGGCATTAACCTTATTAAAGGTAGTGCCGCGCCGTATTACCGCCTTATAGGAAGTGCGTCACAACTTATCCAAATTTGTCAAGCTGTGTTATAGCTGCTATAAAACAAGACATAGGTTTGGCTGTGGATTCGCGGTTAGCCAGAGACTCCAACACCTCGTTTCTATATTTATGCAGTGGATATAAAGGCCAAATTCTTTAACATCAATTTCATCTGTGCTTATGCGCAGCCAAAGCCAAGGACGAATAGATCACAGATATATTTTACGAACGCCTAAAGAGGTCATATTACAGCTGGTCCAACCATGACACACAACTCGTCCTAGGATATTTTAACGCGAAAATTGAAAGGAAAAATACCTTTGGTTCGATAATCAGGCCACGGTATGAGGCTAGTAGAATTCGCCGCTGCAAAAAAATGTGGTAGTAAGCGGCATCAGGTTTCGGCATCTCGATACACATAAGGCCACGTGGCTGCTAAACAGATCAAGGAACAAAAAAAGCATTTTGATCATGTTATGAAAGACGAAAAACACTCATCCAGTGTATTAGACCATACGTTGGTCCGAGAAGCAAACATAGATTCATATTTCCTTTATTTATCAGGCTAATTGGTTCAAGATTATTGTGATGAGATTTTCATTGAAGAAATATTCAGAAAAAGTTTAGTTTCCCGACACTAACTTTTTCTGAATATTTCTTCAATGAAAATCTCATCACAATAATCTTGAACCAATTAGCCTGATAAATAAAGGAAATTTTAGAAATAAAAATTGTTCAAAAAATACGCTAAAAATAAATAGATTCATATTATTACCTTGTAAAGGGTGATTTTTTAAAAGATATAGGAAAGTGAGTTTCCGTTTTTATTTATTAGTTGAACTATTTGTTTTAAGACAATTTTATTTTCTTTATCAGGCTCAAGTTCAATACTATACTAAATTCTCATTTATTTGCAAATGAAGAAATTAATATTTTTAGTTTTTACTACTTTATTAGCGTTAGTTAAGAAAGGAAATTTTATTGAAAAAACAAGATTTTTATCGATACTAGCCGAGTAGAAAAAAAGAAAAAGCTTTGGTTTAGTTGGTTTAAGTGGAAAAACACTTCGTGCCGACTCACCTCGCCACATGGATCAGTGGGTTAAATGGCTGATGTTTACAACCAAATTAAACTAACAACCGAACAAAGAGTACTGATGATGAAAATCGTAGCTGTTTTTCGAAAATGCATTCTACTCGGCTAGTATCGGTAAAAATCTTGTTTTTTCAATAAAATTTTCCTTTCTTAACTAACGCTAATAAAGTAGTAAAAAGTAAAAATATTAATTTCTTCATTTGAAAATAAATGAGAATTTAGTATAGTATTGAACTTGAGCCTGATAAAGAAGATATAGAAAAGTTTTTCAAAAAAAAACACATAAAATTCAGAAAAATGCATGAAATCCATAAAATTTAATGTTTGAAGATTATTTCATGCAAATGTTGACCTTGACTGCTCCTCAAATGGTTTATCCGCTTAGTCCAATTTTGGCATACTCTTTCCAACATTTCGGCCGGTATCTCACGAATAAATGCTTCAATGTTGTCTTCCAATGCGTCAACTGAAGCGGGCTTGTCTGCATAGACATGAGCTTTAACATAGCCCCACAAAAAATAGCCTAAAGGCGTTAAATCGCATCAAAAACTCATGAACCAAAATTTTCCATCGTTTTTCGAAGTGTGAGAAAAAACTGTTTCTTTAATTTAAAGCAAGAAATGCCAAAAGTGTTCACGTTGTTATGTGATAAACTGTCAAAAAGCTAAACAAAACTAAGAGACAAAGAAAAGCAAAAAACATATGTGTTCCAACAGTGTTGCCAAACTTGTGGTTTCTATGTGGAGTTAATATGCCAGATAAAAGCCTTATATGGGTTGCAGGTAGGTCAAAAAGAAAGAAATCTTCATTAAGTTTAAAAGGACCATTTCTATTTAAAAGTACTAAAGGGCAGAATGTATTTGCAAAAGTCCTCTTGCCATATTTCATTTAAACCAACTTTGACAGCTTAATCAAACCTTCTTCCGAAATATTCTCATTAACCATTAAAATTAACTTACAAAGTTAAAAAAAGCCTTCATTTTAAAAGGCTGATTCGAACTGTAACCATTTAAATAAGGTTGTGGAAGCTTTTAAAATGTCCTCATATTTCTGAAGGCGTAGCATATTGCTGTAATTGTTTTGACTTCTAAAAAACACATTATTTTTCCCCGTTTGACTGTATTCAATTGCATTCCGTTTGTTATTATTCAATGTGTTTCGCTTCGCAACATAGTGATTTGTTTATCAAAAAGTTAATTAAAACACAAACCACAAGCATAGAACAGGAAACTGACAGCCAAGTGGAAAATCCTTCATAATAATATTTTACTACGTGTAAATATGCAAAATACTTGCTCAGACAAAACCACACATATATACATACATATATATGAATCAAGTTCAGCTAAAACTAATTTTGTTGGAAATATTGTAGAAGAACCGAAGCCATATTTCTTTCTTCCACTAGGAAATGTGCAAACAATTGAAGAAAGAGAGTATCAAAATGAGAAAAAACTGATTTACGCTTAATGTTGCACTTTTGCATTGACTTTACTAACAACAACTTGGGACCTATAAAAACACAATAATTTTAGGGTGAACTAACTGAAATACTTAACTGCTGAGTTGCCAAGAAAACCGGAAACTGTTGTTGTATTTCGCTTAAAAAATTATAATAAATTTTTAGCATTGAACTTATTTACTACGATATTTTACCCACAACATAGTACATACATACATACGTCGTATTTTAGACTTGTTCTTATTGTGGCTTAAAGACGACCTATCCAAGACTTTTGTTAGTGATAAGCACATGGCATAAACACGTTCTGATTTTGTTTACGTTTTTTTGTTATGAATATGCACATTCCAAGCGCACAGAAAAATACAGGCACATTCTGGCAGTAAGTCAGTTTTTTTGCTGGTTGGCAGTACTTTTCCTGCTTCAATTTTTTATTATTTATATTTTATTTACTACAAACTTACCTTGAGTGTTTGTTTTTGTTTCAAGTTTTTTTCGTTATTTTGGTTTTTTAAAATAAGTTGAAGCTTATCTGAAAATCACAGTGCATAACATTAATATGTGGCGTAAATATCAGATAAACAACCACTTTACTTGCATATCTGTTTAAGAACAAGTTTGGTCGGTGGAAGAAGCTTTTTATTAGTTGGTTGGTTTGCTGTTCTGTTTGAAAGCGGGGGTTAAGTATGTGTTTATTTTAATACCCCATATACCCTGATAATTTCCACAGTATACATAAGCTTTACCGTAAAGTACACATATTCTAAATTTTTTCAGGTAGAAAAATCGATTTTACCATGTCCGTTAGCAAGACCAGTTAACTATGGACCAAGATAAGGTAAAAACCTGCACCAAACTTGGCATGAAAACTTAAATGACAGATATATTTAGTTTTTAAACAAGAGCTAGTGGTAACCCTTCGAAAAGTTCAAAACTTTTATAAAATTTTCAAAACACTATATCCTTAAATTTGCTACAGTAGTGATACACCTTTAAAGCTTGAGGTCCATACCGCACGTTCTATGCGCGGCTCCGTTCTACGCGTATCATATTTCGGTACGTTTTATACGTTTGTTTTTGCCACGTTACATGCAACACGTTTTGTGCAAAAAGTAATCTGTTTTGATCAGCTGTTTTGTAAAAAAAACTGTGTAGAATAAAAAAAAAAACTAAAACAAAGTGGAGATTGAAATTGTGTTTTTTTTTACAGAACTTATGGAATTTATTGGGTTAATACATATAATCTTTTGTGCTACAAGGTTTTTGGTCCATACCTTACATCTAAAGCGTAAATTCGGTAGTTTTTTGTATCACTTTCAAAAAATTAAAAAGCCGTGACCAAGATCAATCAGGTTTTCTTCAATACACTTACGCTCGTTTTAATAAATAAAAACACAACAGAGATGACACTTAAAATATTAAAGTAGTCGATAAAAACAATATTAACTTTGGTTACAAAATAGTTGTGTTGAAAATTAATTTTAAGGTATTTTATTCTTAAAATTATTTGCAAAATTTATAATAAAAGCATTTTCTTTTATACCATACTGTTTTTAACACAAAAAATTACAAAAATACATACATATTTTTGATAGCATTGAAAATTTGTCATCACTGGATAACAAAACCATCTGTCATTTTTCCATTGCGCATATGACGTATGAAAAAGTAGAAAAAAAACCTACTTTATGCGTTACTTCCGCAGATGCGTTATATGCAATTTGTAATGTTTCTTGTCACATAGAACTACACTGATTCTACTTTTTTGACAGACGCAGAGAACGCACAGCGCATAGAACGTCTGGCATGGAGCTCCAGCTTAATACCTACATTAAGAAAAAAATTGGTTGGGTAGAAGCACAGAGAGTGGTTGCCCTATATCGAACGAAATTTAATTTATGTTTCAATCTTTGTTGGTTTAATAAGTACAAAAAAAAATGCCTAAAAGTACCAAAATATAATTTTCACCGCTTAGGTCTTCAGTTTTAAAAAATTGACAACAACGTATTTATATTTTTTTCAACCCTGTTGAACGCAGTTTGGGTTATAATTCTATCTTTATTACTCAGAAAGTTACAAAAAGTACTTAAAGAGTATCACAATATAATTTTAACTCTTTCTTATCTTTAAGAGTCAAAAATTGTCAGACATCTGCCTAATTTTTTTTTTTTTTGCTAGAATACGATGATTTTGAAATTTTGTAACTCTTAGGTATTATCAAGAAGATGGTATGTTACAAGTTTTTCCTTTATTGGCTTTTTATTTCTTTTTTCTAACTAAAAATGCTAAACAGTACCAGAAAATAAAAGGGTGATTTTTGTCTTAGTTTCGTATTTTTAGATCCCGAAATATGCTCCCTTTTTGGTACTTTTTTCATTTCCATTCCAGCATCAACATTTTTTTGGCACAACTTGATGGTTGGATTATTGTAGTAGAATTATAATTTGTTTAAAAATTACATCGAAACTTAAAAAATTTGTTTTAATTTAAAAAAAAGTACTTACAATAGGTACAAAAATAAATACCTTTAATGTAAGTGCCAAAAAGCTATATTTTTAATGTCGAACGCAATTTAAATTATGTTTCTACCTTGATCGGTTTACAAGTTTCAAAAAGTACTAGAAATATAGATTTAAGCCTTTAGGGATCGGAATTTCAAAAAAGTACCAGATACGGGTCCGTTTATTTTTTTTAAAAACGCAATATTTTTAAAAATATTCCTAAAGTTCCTTCTAAGTTGATTTATACATCGGAAGAGGTGCTTTCAGTCCAAGTTTCAAGTCTGTAGCTCCACGCGTTTGAGCTACGATAATGAATCAGTTAAATAGTCAGTCAGTCATTAACGTTATTCCTTTATAGATGAGGATAAAAAATGTTTTTTTTTTTTAAAAAAGAACATGGCATATCATATTATTTTTCGATTCTTATGTACACACGTACACAACACCTGTTGAGAGCTTCTTCCATATCGTTTGTATACATTTAAAAAAAAATCTTGAATGCACCTCTGTAGATAAGCGTAGACTTTAGTAAAGACTAAATCAGCAAACGAAAAGCACTTTAGCTCTATAGATTGATGGCAAAAAATATAAGCTGTTAACTTATTTACATTCGTCGTTTTGCTAGAGTTGGGAGTCTTTACGTTTTTCTCTATATGTACATGTATGTACTATGTATGTATTTGTATGTAAGTATGTATGTACTATACATATTCTATATTGAGGCCAGCAGCCATTTTTAACACCGGCTAAGGCAGTCAGTCGGTCATAAAATACAGCAGATAGATATAAAAAATCATTTCAAAATGCATCAACAGCAAACACGTTAAAGTCTACACTAGTGTTGTCATACAGCAAAAAAAAATTAAAACTGCAGCGAAAAAAATGTGTCTTTTTTTGTTTCCTATTTTGTTGTGTGATTTCCTGAACGCCTGTTCCAAATAGATACAATAGTAAAAATTTGTCTATCCGTTGATGTTGTTTTTGTGTACGAAAGCGAACCAAACAACAGCAACATTAACAACGAAACAAATGGGGAGGTAAGCAAAGAGTTGAGTTGAATGAATGCCTGTGAATCTTTGTCTATATTTTGTATCCACACGTTGTACGATTTCAATGGAGTTGAACAGAGTTGTATGCATGAGAGTGTATGTTTGTCAACTGCTAACATACATATTTGGATTCAACATTTCCCTTGTGGGTATTTTAATTTTGAACTCAAGTTTTGAGATTCAAACAATAAACGTGCTCGAATAAAAACCTGTGTAGAGGAAATGGAGAAAATAAAAAAAAAACAGGTAAATGCCGGCCGGCCGGTAATACTAGATTTATTTATCTTTGTTTAGTTTCTATCTTTTTTGTCTTTCTCTAGTTTTAAAATACCAACAGCAACAAACTATGTTTTAAAAGTTAAGTTGTATTGTTGTGACTTTTGTTGACAACTATACCAAATGTACATATACATTGGTGTATCTTGTTTAGATTTTTACTCTTTTACAGCGAATACTTGGGTGGATGTGCTATTGAATATGATTTGAGATTTAAATCATAATTGATTTACGTGTAAAATGTAAAAAATTTAATTCAACTTGTAACAGGAGCAAAAAAATAATATTTAAAGCCTCTGCATTGTTTGAAGGAGAGGGTGTGGTGTCGATATACATATATCTTGATATGTGAGTGCTATAACATTCACTCAAGTTTTTTTATTTCAAGAATAAGTTAAATCATAAAACACACAGAGTAAATTCTTTGCATTTAATGTTCAAAGTTTCCTTAATTTTAAACATACAAATGTTTAAATATTTTTTGTGCAATAATATTTGGTATATTACCAGCAAAATATTTAACTAAAAAATTAAACTAAAAGAAAATGAAAAAACATTTTCAAAAATTTAAGACTAAATTTCTATTCGAAGGTCATGGAAGCTGAATACGAGTTAAAAATAAAAGGAAGTCACAATTTTGACCCAATAGATGGCGTCGGGTTGATGTACTGAAACATTTTTAATGTATTAATGACTGATTAATCTGATGTAAATTGGTTTAACACATGTTGCACTCGAATTCCGACCAATAAAGTCAAGCCTTATATGTTTTTTAGTCCGAAGACACAGTTGTATGTCATCTCAAAAACCCGATAACATCTCTTCCCGTAGTTTTACCAAAACAAGGAGTTAATCATAACCACAACTATTGATTACTTTTAAGAGTCTTTACTTTAATAAACGTTTATCTAGTAAAATATGAACAAATTTAACTTTTATTCAACATAGCCATTAAGTTAATTTGTGTCTTTTTTTTTAACAAATCTTGCTAAAACCATTAAACAGCATTTTTGAAAGGTTTCTTGTTTTCTGTTTTGTAACAACTTTCTTTCCATAGTCAAATGCATAAAAAACAAAAGAGATAAATCGAAACATATGTACATATAAAAACATATAAGAAAAAAATCTTTTAACGTTTTTATCCATAAAGAGATTGTAGATTTACATCGAGTATGAACTAAGTACTTACATACACTTATGGAAATTAAATTAGGGTAAAAATTTAATAAAAAAATACCAATTTAAGTTAGCATTGAACAGAATAAACTATTATAATTGATATAAAGAAGTTTAAAACTTTTACGCTTAATAGATTTGGAGTTCAAAGTTGTTGTTTTCATACCCATTTACATCTGCGACCCCTTAAAGTATCTTTTTCTTGGCCCTTATAGATAGGGAAGTCGATTAGGTGATGCCCGTCTGTCCGTGTTGTGGTTGAAATCAGCTTTTTTAGCCCCCCGATGTATCATAGACCCGTAAGTGGTATCAAACTATCAGAAATATCTGCGAGAAAGTCCCTATTGAAATTCAGCAAAATCACCCGATGATTCACAGAGATATAACCCAGCAACCACGGCTACCTCTGTTGATTTCTCTAATATTTGTACATATAAACCTTTACAACAAAATTATGGTAAAAAGCCCTAAGAACGCATATAACTTCTCCAGAGTCGACCTTAGAGAAAGAAAGTGTACGACCGACCCCAATTAGTTTCCCCTCCCAAACATTTTCCTAGAACATACCCCCTATCTCCACTCCCTAAGGGGGTTGCCATACAATTTTTTAAAAAATTTGGGTAAAATCCCTTAGACGTTGTGAAGGGTATATAAGATTCGGCACAGCCGAATATAGCGCTCTTACTTGTTAGATTTTTTAAAAATAACCAACATATTAAAAAAATATTTCTGATTATTAAAGGACAAATTCTATAGAACAAAGCTGCAACCGCAAAATTTTTAATTATAATATTTATATTATAATTGTGTGCTGGTGCAACAAGTCCGCCAATGTGTTTGCAGCTAAGCTCGTTCAATACAATTATGAGTTCTAACAGAAGCTTAAAACATCTGATTTAGCGCAAACTACTGTATTGCACCAGCAGATTTGTATAAATGTTGTAAATTTCGTTTATTGGCAATCAGAACGACATTAACAACAAAAAGAACAAAACATCTTTCAAGAACACAAAACAAAAAATTTATTTTAAATACGTTGTTTTGTTTTATCACTCATGTCAGTCGTTAGTCAGTCATTCAGATCATTCGTCAGTTGAACACTCAGTATATATGTATCACGGTTACAATGTGTTGCATGTCATATAATAAATTTTGTTTCATTGTAAAACATGTTTATTTTTCTTTATTTTGCTAATTTTTGTTCCTTCTCATCCTCCATTTGTTCAAAAGAAATTTATCCAAACGATCAAAGCCATCGTTATTAACATTTTTTATTCTGGCTGATGAGAACACCGACGATGACATGAGAAATACTAACGACAGACAAGAAAATAGTAAATTTAGTTTTGATATTTAGGAAAGTTAAACGGAAAATTTAAACATCTAAAAATTTATTGCAACAAGACATGAAGAAAATGGGAAACGAAACAAGTTGTTCAATAGTATAGAGGAAACTATAACCATTATTCTAGAAGTAGTAGAAAAGTATTTAAATAAAAGGAAAACTCATCCAAATTCGCTCGATCGAAACATCTTACATCAAAGAGGACACACTTGTTTAAAGAGAAGGGACCCTGTTTGTCTCAGATAAAACCACCGGAATTTATTTATTTTTATTTTTTAATTTGGTCTGGCATTGGATGTATTAATATTATTTTGCTAGTTTTAAAAACTTGAATACATACATAGATATTGTTAGTTCTTGGAAATGAAGATGAACAATTTAAATAATTTAATAAAAAATTATAACGTTTGATTATTTTATATAAACGAAACAATTTGTTCATAATGTTTTCTAGAAACTATTAGAACATGAATAGTGAGAAAACAAAACTACAATTATGTGTGGTTTACGGCTATAAATACATAGTTATTTATATTTATTTAAATACTTTTGATGAAATTTAATGATTTGTTTTTGTATCTTTTTATACTCTTGACACAATTAAATACATATTTTGATATTTGTAAGAGTTTAACTCAGAACTTTGTAGAATTGCTTTTAATATGCAGCATTAGTAATTGGTTAATAAAATGCAAAATCATGCCCCCAATAACAAACATTTGTGTTCTAAAATATAAAGAATTGGTGTTGAATTTCCTTTATTTTTAATTCAGTTTTCTTTTTTTTTTCTTGAAGTTAAACTTACCTATAAACATAAATAAGTATCAAGTGATATCAAGTGTAATACGAACAAGGAAAAAAATATGATATTTTATGAGTTTAACCTATTTGGATAGAAACAATATCGAGTTAAGAGTTGCTTTGGTTAAATGAATAAAAAAAAATTAAACGATGACAGTGCAAAAATTAGGCAAATAAAGCACAAAGAATGATTTTCATATGTTTGTTAGTATGTATCACTCTCTATACAAAGTAATTAAAATAAAATAAATATTTAATTGTTTTGAACTATGTACAGGGTGTCCGCCGGCAAGGTATACTACTTTATTTTGCCGCCATTTTGGTAAACATTAGTCTTGACAGTTCAAATTTGGCAGTCGGGAAGTAGAGACATGGCAAATTTATTAGAAAAAATATTCGGTAAGTCAATGTGTTTTAATCGTTAAAACATTTTATCAAAATCAAACATCGATTACTGTGACGATGAAAAAGTTACGTGAATTTTTTGAGAGTAACAACGTGCCAAAACAAAACTCACTATTTATCGTTTAGTGAATGATTTCGAAAAAAGAGGGACAGTATCTGATAGGCTTAAGCATGCACGACAACGTACTGCAAGATTGGCTCAAAACATTACTGCTGCTCAAGAAAGTGTTCAAAACAATTCATCAACCTCAATTTGCCACCGTGCTCAGGAGTTTTGTCTTCAAAGAACAATTTATGCCACAATTTTGCAAAAGGATTTACGTTTGTTTTCATTTATTATTCAGTTGACATAAGAGCTTCTTCAAGAAGACCATTACCGCCGCCGTACATATGCAAATAGGATGTTATACTTCGCACAGAACAACCCCAATTTTCATGAAAAAATTATAAAGAGTGACGAGGCACATTTTCATTTGAATTGATATGTGAATAAACAGAATAGTCGGTTCTGGGCAATGGAAAACCCTCAAATTATTCATCAGTCACCTTTGTATCCATTAAAAATGACAGGAATCATTGGATCTTACTTTTTTGAAACTGGAATGGAAAGCGATAATGTGATATGATTGAAAATTTTTTAAATCCACAACTGCATGATTTGGGCTTGGTTCACATGTGGTATCAACAAGGCGGTGCCACATCGCATACAGCCAGGATTTCAATGGAATTACTAAGAGACTTCATCCACAACAAGTAATTTCAAGAAACGGTGATGTTGATTGGCCTTCACGGTCGTCTGATTTGACTGCCCCGGACTTCTTTTTGTGGGGGTATCTGAAAAGCAAGGTTTATGCAAACCATTTATCAATATTAGATCCATTTTCTTTCATTTCATCAAAAATTTTAAACAAACAAACTAGTATACCTTGGCGGCGGACACCCTGTACATAAAAACAAAAAACACAATTTTAAACTTCGATGGATTGATTTATCCCTAATAATATTTTTAACCTAACATTTATTTATTTTCCAACATGATGTAACCAGAATTTGCCCACAAATTTTGCACGAACTGTTTTAGAAAAAGGACAACAAAAATTAGAATGACATCAAACAACATAATAATCCTTTCTTTTTTGATGTTACGTTCTAGAATGGATAAAAAATCTTGTTAAAGAGGATTCATTTGCATATAAAAGCGGGAACGGAATGTTAAAAAACCACGATTTTGTTTATATTACATACATATTATGAAAATATTTTACGTCAAAAAAATTAATAAATATAAAAATTTTAAATACTTTGTTACAGCAGGCAGTAAGTAACTTCATTGGCTAACAATAAAATCTAGAAATAAAAGGTTCAAAATTAGATTTTCATCAGCAGTAGAGAAGCAAAGTAACATGATTTTCTTTAAAATATTTTTCTATTTTGTTATTTCTATAAAAATTAAAAAATCAATATTTAAGAGATAGAACAATGCCACAGAAATTTAATAAACAAAAAATGTTTAAAAAAAAAATTATTGACATCCAGTAGAACATCCTTTATTGGCGCAACAGAAAAGCATTGCAAACAATACAATCTCTCTCCTCGTCGCCACCAATAATGTTGCTTTTATTAGTAAAAACATTTTATTGATTTTAAAGCTGCCTTCTTCTGTAAAACTCCCTTAATATACTTACACTGAAAATAATCCATGCAACAATATACAAAAAAAATCTTTGTTTCTTAATTCGTAGATTATACAACATTTTTGTAAATATTACAAAAAAGTTTGGCTATAATTTTAAAAATTAACGATGGTAATGAAGGTCTGATGTAATTAATATTTTCGTAATGTATAAGAAACTTTTGTAGTTATTACGAACTAAACAAAAACTTTTCGTTAGCTTTTCTTATTCGTAATAATATATAAAAGTTTCGTCTAAATAACGAAGCGAATTTCAAGACCAGAAGTTCGTAATTTGTTAAGAGTAACGATTATCTATCGTAATAGTGTTTTCACGCTGAAGGTTTAAACACAAAATTTGGTTTTTACTTTTTTAAATTTAAAATTTGTTAAAAACCAACTTAAAACCTGTTTTAATTTGGTTTCAAGTAGGTTTAATATAATACAGCTTTCTTTTTAGTGTACTTAATTCAGTGCTACCAAGTTAAAAATATTTAAAACAGCTGATAATAATAAACAGAGCTCAATTGAGAAAGTTGACGAATAGTTCATATTTTTGCACATACTTAATACGAACTAGCAACAATAAAAAAATACGGTTGGAAGCCAGTGTATTTTTCAGTGAAAACAATCTCATGTGCAGTGTACGAAATGCACTTAAAAACCTTTCAGTTATTGTGTTTTTACTTTTACATTTTACATTAAAAACAAACTTTGAAACTGAACTAATGACATTGACACGAACTGTTAATAGAAGTTTGAAATTATTAAACATGCAAAATAGAAAACTCAAACTTTGATGGCATCAAAATTTTTTGGAAGTAAATGGCAGAATCGAACAATAATCGCTCAGTTAATTGAACAATTTTTAACCGATTAATCGCTCGAGTAAGAAAAACTGCAAATTTCGATTAGAAAATAGTTCAAGCAATGCACGTCAATTAATCGAGTACTCGAACAATATTAAATTTTCTTTTTTTTTCTTTGTTTTTAATAATTACACAAGTTTACAAATTAAGATCAACTTTTGGATTAGAGCAACATATTCAAAAGCCGCTAGAAATTAAACCAAAAAATGATGCATCCAAGTCAAACTAAATGGTTTTCGCTTGAAGCATAATTTATTATAATATTAGATTTATAATCTATGCCTTGGCAATTTATTTTTAAATTGTGAAGCAAATAAAGCAAATTTGTAAAGTTTTTGTCAAAAAACTAAGATTTAAAACTTGGGGATTATATAGGTGCATTTTCAATAGTGATTAAATTTGTTCCACAAATATGTTTGCTCCACATCCTTCCATTCTTTCGAAAATGTAGAAAAAGGTTTTAGTCAAGTTAAACTTTATTTAGGTTGACCTGATGTTCCCTGGAAAATTATTCTTTACAAGGAATTTTTTCAAAAAATTATTTTATTTTAATAGTTCAAACTTTTTATATAAATCCGTTTAATGCTGATCAAATTCAAAATGTGTATTTATGTATACAATGTTCGTACAAAAAGTAAAAAACTATTTACCCTAAAGTACTAAAGTACTAGTAAAGTACATATGTATATCCATTATAGGTACACAGAAAGAAAACTCGCTTTCTAAAATCAAGAATTTTATTCTTGAATTTATCCAAAATCTTTCTTAAAATTTTTAAGTACGATCCGTACTTACATTTTCTTAAATCAAGCCTATTCGGATTGCTTCAACAAATCAAGCAGAAAAAAGCTTGTGGTTTTAATATATTATTTTACATTTCAAAACAAAGTGTCTCGGTGGCCTAGAGGTAACGCGCTTGTGCTGCAGTGCAGAAATCCCTAGTTCGAATCTCAGCTTTGGTAAGTACAAACAATGAAATTTTGAAATTATAAATTTTAAAATAAAATATAAAATTAATTAATTCTTCTTCTTTAATAAAGCTTTAATAAGTCAAACAAATTACTTCATTTTTGAAATAATCCAGTCAGTCTTTTTTTTGGCTTACATCAAGTACGGTTCTGAACTTAAATCAATCCTTTTTTGGCTAAATTGTAGGTAAATTTAAGAATTTCGTACTTGAAAAATTTTACTTGGAGTAAGAATGTTCGAACTTGATTTTAGAAAAACCGTACTCATCTTACTTTTGACACCGCATGGCTTGATTTAAGTAAAGTTTACTAAGTTTATTCTTTGTATGGGGTTATAATATTTTTTTCAAGTTTTCAAATGAAATTTAAAGCTTTTTTAAAAGACATAAAAACTCTTGGTGCTTGAAAAGCTTGGATGAACAAAAGGTTAGAAGAAAATTAAGGGGTAACGGTGTAAGAAGTGAGATCGAAAAAGCCTCAGCATACGGTTTGCCTTTAAACTTTTACCCAAGTGTTATTTAATTTTCTTATTAAATTACCTTTGAAATATATGTCTCTTTTATAAATATTAATGTCACATGAAGGCCTTTTGGACAAAATAAAATTAATTTGCCAGTAAATATTTTTAACCTTTTAAAAAAGCACATAACCGGTCGACAATTATGACAAAACAAGGAAACCGACTAAGCTGTCCTTAACCAATAGAAGCAGGCGTACCTCAGGGGTGTATCCTAGGGTAAATTCTGTATTTGCTTTACACAGCAGACATGACCACAAACAACCTTACTCACACATCGACATTTGCTGATGATACCGCCATTCTCAGTAATCATAAAGACCCTTATGAGGCCTTGAGCCAACTGCAACAACGCGTAACCCAATTAGAGAAATGGGCAAAGTTATGAGGTTTTTAAATAAATCAACAAAAATGCATCCACGTTACTTTTACTTTACGGAAGGAAACGTGCCCCCTAATCCCTATGAACAACCAAAAAGAAAGAAAGCTCCACATTATTTTTTTAAAGCGCAACAAATAGACAGCATTTTAAAAATAGCTTTCAACACATCCACAAGGAAAGCAGCCCGGTTCAGTGCAAAATGTTTTACATTTTGTGAAACTAAAATAAATAGAAATTTTTATCTGTCTACTATTATGTATAACGTAAATGCCAGTTAATTTTTTCTAAGTGTAAAAAATATATTGACGACCTATTGTTTATGTAGGTGGCCGCAAATTGTATTGATTCTATTTAGCACTTGTTGCATGTCTTTCAACAAAATAAAAAACCACACAAGCATAGGGTGGATGGATCACATGGGTAAACAGACAAATACAAAAGCAAAAACACATTATCTAAAGTAAAATTGTGGAATCTAAAACAATTTGATTTAAAACATTACACCAACATATGCATCTGCTTAGTTGAAACTTTGTAAACGGCAAACAAACAAAAAAATAAGAGAAAACTTTGAAGCCTTTAAAGATGATGATAAAAAGTTTCATGTTGTTCATGTACCCAACGTCTACATGTAAATAAAATGTTAAAGTTGTAGTCATTTGCTTTCACATGGGAAGGCTAATATTTGCAAAGGCATTATTTATTTAAAAGTGTAATTTTAGGAGACTAGAGCAAGCCTCATACTACCACACCACCGTTTTTAGATTTTATTTTAAAAATTTAAAGGAATCTCAGATTCCTTTTTTCCCTTAATATATTCTTCATACAAAAGATATAAAGCAAATGAGTGTGGGAGTGTTTTTTCATGTTCATATTTTATTCTCAACTAGTTTTTGAAAATTTACTGGTAAATATAAACTCAATAAATTTGCTGTATAAAAGTTTTTTAATTTAAATTACTGAGGTAATAAAAAAAATAAATTTATTCAATTTTATGGAATTTAAACAAGAAATTACGTGGGTTTTTTTCAAATTTTGTTAAAGTTGTAGACTTTTTTAAAATAATTATTTCACATTTGAAAACTGCATTTAATGCATTTTTTTGTTTAGAAAATAGTTTGAAATTTGAATGGAATTTACACTTTTAGTGCAACAAATACGTTTCTCGAACATTTTTTGCCCTTTTCCCAAAAAAGTGTTCTTCTGATAAAAAAAAAATTTGAATTTTTTAAAGGTAAAGGTGAAGAGTGAAGCATTTTTTGCACTGTAAAAATGTACAGTGTTGTAAATGCTCTTAAAAGATCTGATAGTTTTATTGTTTATATTTTATTATAAAGAAAGAAAAAGTGAGCTTTTTAAAAATTTTAGCTTTAAAAATAAAAAAAAGGGGTTTAAATAAACATTACATTACAATTCCATCATTTATGGTCACGTAGACCATTATTATGACCGCCACATCCTTACTATAGTTGTACTAAGTTTTTTGCAAAAAAATGCAATCATAGTAGCATAAGAGCAACATATAAATGATAACCCATAATCCAAGTTAAGGTTGCCTTTTATCAAAGTAATAATTAACACAAACATATTATGGTTATTGTAATCATAACTATGACTGCATTTTCCCTAAAGTTTAACACAACTATAGGCCTAACTACCTATATTGTGCTTAAACAAACTTATGCTAATGTCAAATATCAACGAAAAGCCTGTCAAATGCTTAAGCAATTTATTAGAGACTTTTGAGTGGCTATATTGTACTTTTTGAACTTAAATACTTACAGAACTCAGTTGCAAATATTTGTACATTTGCAAAAACTGTTTTACTTTCATATTCCAAATATATTGATTTTTTCGCAAAATGTTATTTAATGGTGTTTTCTTTTCTGAGCATAAATGTTGCCATTTTATTTTGTAACACTTTTTTAAAACTACCTAAACCTTTGAAAAGTGGTACATTTTCAGTGACTACAACAGAACCCAATAAGCATTTTGGCTGAAATTCAAGTGGAATTACATTTGAAATCAAGTCACAATTTCCAATTTCCAGTGTTGAATTACAGTTGAAACACAGTTGAATTCAATAGCGAATCCAGCAAAATTAACCATTGAATTACAGTCGAACAAAACAGTACCTTTATAGTGTAATTCCAGCCTTGAATAACGGTGTGATTCAAGTTGAACCGAACTTGAATCTGAAAATTTAATTATAAAATCATCATCTTCACCGCCGCCAATGATTTTCCATCAACTCTGTGCCATAAATAACGTATGCTTCAAACAAATTTGTTGTTGTTTTTTAACAAACTTCAAACAGACTGGAAAGAGGATGGATTTTAAATGTAATTCAAGCTTGGATTCACACCGGAATTCCAACATTGGAATTCACTAAAAATTGGTGCTTATTGGGAACAAACATTTTAGGCTGCATGAGGCTTTTTAATACATACATGACATTAAACTGTGATACAATTTGGCGATTTTCTAAATAAATATTGAAACGACCAGTTTATATTTATATTTTATTTTATTAATTTATAGTATTGATTAAATGAAATAAATATACATATAGATTTATAAAAGTAAAAAATTCAAAAGATTGCCAAGTATAGAAAATGAAATTTTCTAACAATTTCACTTAAAGAAAATAGCAATGAAGACAGTTCTGTGGCTGTCTTACACAATCGATTAAAATAAGAACAACTAGAGTTTTTTTCTACTAACTCTTTAATTTGAATTTAAATCTTTTCATTTACTCGTTCTTATTATAATAAAAGGCAACAGATTTTAGCAAACTGATTTAAAAAATTATTTTTGAACATCGAAAAAAAAGTACCAAAATCGTATATAAGTATATATTTTTTCATAGGAGCCTAAAAAAATGTAAATATAAACTCAAATTTTTAGTAAATTTGTACTTGAAAAAATATATACATACATACATGCATACATATGCACATATACAAACACGTATACATATGAATGTACATATATACACACATACTAGAGTGTTTTATCGCTCATAAATCCAATTTAGAGAAAATAATTGACATTACTGCAAATCAGCTGTTAAATTAGTTGAGGTGTTAATAACAAACAACAGGTTATTAAAAAAGAAATTTATTGCAAAAATTAAAATAAATCTATTTTAAACATCTTTTTTGTAAAAAAAATGGAATCCGTTGCAGAGGAAAATGCAGAAAGTCCCTTATTTTTTTTTTTAACGTCAAAAAACTCATAGCAAAAAAAAAGATCTTCTACTTTTTAATAAGGCAGTGAGTAACCCTTTGATTATTTTAGGGGCAAAAATGTAGCATTTTTTCATTTTTTTAGGGCAACATTACCAGAAAAGAACTTACGACTCTGTAGCAATGCTGCCTTGCTTTTCAGAAAAGAACAGAAATGAGTGCATAGGGCAGAATAAAGGCAGCATTTCTGCCAGAAAAGAAAACGCCATAAGTAACATCTACAATTTAAAAATATTAAACCATTGGCAAATAAATAATAAAACTATATTATAAAAGTTAATAAAAAAAATTTTTTTTTTCATAAATAAAAGTGTACTTAAGAGTGCAACTGTGCGCCCAACTCACGTATACACAGCTGATCCATTAATCAAAGTACGACCAGGTTCGCTTTTTGCTTAATCAAATGCGTCTTGAATAAACTTAACGAAAAGTTGCTTAAGAACATTATAGTTAACAAATTTAAACATGTGCATTCGCACTTTTGCTTAAGTAAGCTAAAGCACATTATAGTTAGCCCTTATAGTATAGTTGTCGCACTAATAATAATGATCATCGTAACCATACAATGATTAAATTGTTCGTGAACATTGCCAACCATGTGTGCATTGGTATACGAAATCCCTACCTTTAACACCGTTATGGCTTAATTTGAACATGAATTGATTAAATACTTTTTTGGGTGCAAAACTTAATTGGACGCTTTGAATACCAAAAGATATAGTTTAAAAGGTACACAACAACGTTAATTTATTTGTTATTTTAAACAAATTTTAAGACAAATCACTTTTGATGGTCCCGTTTGAAAAGAAACACTAAACGGTAGTCTGCCATCCGGCACCTCAAGGGTATAAAAAGCATCAGATTGTATTTTAAGTTTTTGTGGGAATGATTCTGCTTTCTTTAAAAGTTACACACATAAAAATGTATTTAAATCTAATATAAATCAATTTTATTATTACAAGCCAGCAAGACATCTTTTTTTTAACATCTTGATAAAAAAAAAAAACATTTATAATTCCTAGTTTAATAATAAATAAAAAATAGGTGTGTCATTTATTTTCAGCTCTTTTTCCAGTTTATTCTAGATATGATTATTTTTCATTTTTACAAAACTGTGTCTAAAAGTTCAGCGACCAAACTGTTACGGCTGAGCACAACTTTTATCGAATGTGTAGAACAACAAAAAAAAACGAAACAAAGGAATGTCTACACTGCGTTTGCATGTATCTACCCAGCGGCAAATGAAGCGAAGTACTTAGATAATCATAGATGGCGTATGCTGACGTTTTAAGCGAGAATTCTAAGTAATTAGATTGTAATCTATGCGTAAGCCAATACGTCACGACGTGCTTACAACTCCAATTACAATATAAGCGAGAAGTAAGTAAACGACGGAAATATGGCGCACAAAATCCAAAAACTAATATGAAGCAGGAAAAAAATTAAAGTTTTCTTGTTTCAATTAGATTTGTGTTAAATAAAAGATGAAAATGTATTTACAAACACAAGCAAAAAAAAATGCATTAAAGTTGCGCTAAAATAAACATGTATTTGTATACACACGAAATATGTACATTGAAACCCCGCTTATATGTTTGATGTTTCAAAATCCTCCATATATCGTTCATAAACATCAATGTTAACATCGATGCTTTGGTAGACGATACATCGGAGATACATCGACGTCCTAAACTAAAAACATCCACATCGTTCGTTGAATATATTTGTGCTCTTGCTACTTTAAAAATTTTTTTCTGTTTAATTTCAAATTGTTAGCATTTTACTTTTGACCATCATATTTATAATATTTTTAAATATTAATTTAAGAGGAAGATTTGAAATTTGAGGTCATTTAGAAAAGTTGCATTCGCATCATTTGGGAGAAGCAGACGTGCAAAGCCAGAAGGCATTAACTGTTAGTACCGTAACTGATTATCTTAAAATATTAGAAACAGTTGATTTGACTATTTTAGCAACAAAATTCAGTCGAAAATTCGCCACTACTTAGAAATTGGATTTGGGGAACTAGATTATCGAATTTATTTTCCTTATTCCAATATAAAAATTTTTAGAAAGTACTAATTTAAGCAAATAAGATTTTTTTTAATAACTAGAACGAATAAATGTGTTAAAATACTTCTGACTTCACATTTTATCATTCAATTATAATAAAATAAAAACATCGATGTGTTCCATATTAAACGTTTTTAAGAACGATGTTGCATTCCCGACTATGACACTTCTATATTACAATTACAATAAGCGAGAGCATCAGCGCTGCTGCCTACAAAGTGTGGCTTACGTCAGCAATTACGTCATGTGCATTTTTACCGCTGGGTAGTTATGTACATATGAATGTGTGTACATTATGATTTTGAATAAGTGAATGCATATGGAGAGGAAATTGCAAGATCATTTTTATTACATTTTGCAGTAATTTAACTCATCAGCATTTCCTGGATAAAAAAAAATACAATGTAAGAGCTTAACAAAAGCAGTAAAAATAATTAGGGAGCATTGAAGTAATTAAAAGAGGAATTCAGCAAGTATTTTACTAGTATATAGTATAACAATCTTATATAGGCTCTTCAAATATAACATATACACAGAAAAAACTGAGTTGTAGAATCAGTAACAAATTTCAGAGAATCAGTAAATATTTTGTCTGGCTGAGGACCTACAACGAAAGTTGTAAATTTAGACAAACAATTTTGCAAGAATTTTAGCTTCTGTTAAAAAATTTTGCTGAACTGGTTAAATATTTTATTTGTCTAGGCGAAAATTTTGTTTGATTTAAAAATCAAATAAAAATATTATTAGAGACTATTAAATAAATTGACTAAAAAAATAAATTATTTTGAACAAGAATTTGTTTGAAAAATTTTTTTTGTAGTTTTTTGTGTGTACTCAGTAATTGCTTATGTCCGATATACATAAAACAACCCCATTCGCGTCTATTCTAAATGGCCCGCCATGTCACCAGAATACGATCATATTTATCGTCTATAAATATGCACTTAATAGCATTTTTTATGTATCTTTGTTAAATATAACACGTTAATTTGTTTGTATTTTACGACAAACAGATTTAAGGTACCTTTTCACGGTAATACAAAGTAATTAGATTTTGTAGAATCAAAATATTATGAAATTCTCTCCGTGTTTAAAAAAAGAGAATAAAAATCTGTTCTAACTATTTTTCATGTTTACACGGATAAGGTTGGTAAAATCAAAATCGGTTGCTTTTTGTCACTTTCCTTTTGGGGTAACGCCATATGGTTAAGGTTCAACAATATTAACAAAAACAACATGAAAAAAATCTGCTTTTATTTTGATTGTTTGTGTATTGTTTCATTAAGTGTAGCCACCTTCATTAGATGCTGTAAGTGCTGCCAATCTTTCACACCTCTGATGTGATGAGAATACACAAGTTTCTAAAATGGTTTAGAAAATAAACTTTTACCGAACACTTGTCAAATTTTGCATCCGTATTCTCTCCTACCCAATACATAATGCTTTTACATGATGAGATTTTGTATTATCCCACAACATTTTTTGACATATCGTAATATAAGTATTACCGTGTAAAGGTACCTTTAACTGACGATGTTTACACTTCACATCTTTTTAAGTTTTAAGAAAATCACTCATTTTTAGTTATTAAAAATAACAAAATGACATTTGCTCTATGTATTTGCATACATATGTTGTCGGCTTTTAAAAGCAAAATATGGCTTAACTTAATATGAAAAAAAAATTTTAATTAAAAAATGTTTAATTGAAATTAGCCGCAAATTTACAGCACGCAGCGTTTACATAAAAATTTATCATCAGAGCAACCAAAAACATGCGTTGAAAATTAAAAATCTGCTTAAAAAATAAATGCTCATATTAAAAATGATTATAGTATGTTTATTAAAGGCTTATTTGACACATACTCCATAGACAAATAAGACCTGTAATAAACCTACTATATCTAATATGAATGTAGGCATATTAAGAGTAATCGTTCGTATTAATGTCTTCAGTCCATGTACTGATTTTTTATTTGTGTACTGATTAAAAATACATGTACTGATATGTACTGACCTTAGAAATTATTAACGGGTTTTACTGATTTTTTGCGAAATGTTATTTGATATGTATCTATAAAGATGTAACACGATTACATCATTTTTAATTGTATTTTAGAAAAATTTTAATTCAATTTCAGAAATAACAGAAATTCTTATTCAAGATTAGAAATTTTTAACTCAACTAAGGAAAATTCTAAAATACAATTCATTTATTTACTATTGGCGAATTCACAAGGTACGATACGATAGCATATTGTATTATTGTCATATAATTTCACAATAGCATAAAAATTTTGTTGTTGCTTTTCATACGAAACTTGTTGTGAAACAATACAACTTTGTTTGATATGTTTTTTGTGATGTCATATTATATACAAAGTCATGCGCCAAGCGCCTAAAACGAAACGGCGCGTTTTTTAATTTTATTTTAAGAGCCGCTAGCACTCGCATCCGTTAAAAATGTCTATACTAAAAACTTAGGCAAAACCGCCAAAGAAGATTCCTTAAGCCGCCTCCGCCGGCAAAAATAGCCGGCACTGCTCTCTGACACATCCGCTGTTTTTTGTTTATGTAAAAAATAACAAAATTCTTGTGATTTTTTATTAAAACTTTGCTTATTTTAATGGATTTTAGAGATTCTAACCAGGTTAGATATAGACCATTTTGTGTTTTCATGGGTCTAATTTCTACAAATTATTAGGTTAAGCCAAGAGCAGCACCAGATTTATGTACATACATATGTGTTTGTTTTTTTATCGTTTGGCCGTATCAGCTGATTTAGATTTAAAATACGACACCTACAAATATACGAAGAGTTGTTCACAACGGTCATATTTTTTTGTTCTATTATTTTACAATATATGATTTCACAAGACCTTGTGAATTCACCATATTTATATTTTAGAATTTTTTATATATTTTCTGAATTTATCATTTGTATTCCAATTGTTTATATTTATGATATTCTATTTCAAAAGTTTTTAATTGTATTTGAAAATTTTCTAATTGTATTTCAGTATTCATTCAAAACGAAAATTGAATTAACTGTCCTAACAAATAATTTATGTGAAGGTTACTTTTAATAAATATTATTTGAAACATTGAAAACAAACAAAAAAGTAAATTTACTTCTCCTGTGCAAATTTACTCAGAGTGAATCTACAAAAATAAAAACGAAAAAGAAATTCTACTTTAAGGAAAAAACAATGTACTGGGGCCAAATCGTCGCGTTCGAATCGGAATTTTAAAATTCCTATTAGAATATATATTTTTTTATAAAGCATTGACAACTACACCATTTCCAATTGTATTTCAGAATTTTCTAATTGTATTTCAGAATTTTCCATTTGTATTTTAATATTAAATAGGTTGCTTACCATTTGATATTCAAAATTGTTCATAAATATGCCTCATATGATTTAAAAAAAGCAATAATAGGAACTTAGAAGGTTATTTTTTCTATAGAATATAACGTTTCATGAACAAAAATAAACAAATTAAAATGTGAACAAACTAATATATGTACATATGTACGACTAAAACTAAGTAACACGAACGCATTAACTAAAATACAAGAGTCAAGCGATCTTCTTGCTGAGTTTACGCAACCTTTTCACCATTTGCACAATTAAAAATGATTTTAAAGAAAAAACTTTTTTCTATAGTTGTCGTCTTAGCATGCCAACTAAACGTCATATGACATCTAGAAGCACTTTCAAAATAAGTGGCTATACTTTTTATGATACAAAGGATCTCAGAGATAGGTCATTTGGTGGCTCAGCTATATTAATTAAATCAAGAATCAAACACCAACGGATGAGTGGTCTCTCCAAAAATTACATACAAGCAACAAACGTCTGCATTGATGAATTTTACCACAATCTCGTTATTTCGTCAGTTTATTGTACACTCAGGTTCTCCATAAGTATGGATCAGTGCAACAGTTTTTACAAATCCTTAGGTCTCCGTTTTATAGCTGCTGGAGATTATAACACTAAACACACGTACTGGGGCTCCCGCCTAATAAGTCCCAGAGGTCGTGTCTTGTATGATTCTATATCGGAAATAAGATTTTACGTTATTTCAACTGGACAACCAACATTTTGGCCAACTGACCACAATAAAAATACCAGACGTAATAGATTTTGGCGTAGCAAAAGGTATATCCCCTGAGCTTATTGAAGCTCAAGCCTCCTTGGATTTATCGTCTGATCACTCACCCACAATATTGACTATATGTAGCCCTCACCAAATTGCAACTAGTGACATTTTTTTGTCAAAAAGAATAAATTAGTTAAAATACAAAAAATTTTTCAGCACCCACTGTTCGGAACACCAACCTTTAAAAACTTCCGACGACATCGATGAGTGCCTAAGAAGTCTCAATAAAAATATCAAAGAAGCCGTAAAACATGCTTCTTCTATCGTGGGCAAGCAATGACCAAGAAAAATGCGTTTTTCTTGCAAGCCATTTAAGGAACGTATTTACGCCCAATGCATGCACTGACGTAAACAAATTGCCGCCTGTTGTTGCCAGACGTCCTATAGAAATACGTTTCAGATCTTGTAGAGGCTATCGCTAGTCTGGATGGTAAAAAAAGCTCCTGGCGATGATGAAATAATCAGCAAAATGCTCTTAGAGCTATCTTTTACAGCTAAAAGATTGATTCTTTTATTTTTAATGCCATAATACGGCTTGAACACTTCCCGCCAACATGGAAAGTAGCCTTAGTTAAGATAATTCCTAAGCCTGGTAAAGATCCTTCAAAGGTGGAGTCTTATAGGCCTACACTAAGAGAAAAACTGAAAGCTTAAATCAAGCTTGGTCATGTTTGATATTAGAATTGTAAAACGTTGGTAAAATTAAGTATTTGCAATCTTAAAAATGGCACAAAAATAAGAATGGCGGTCTTAAAACAAAATTAAAATCTTAAAACAAGAAAATAAGACTTAATTTAAGAATGAAGTTCTTGATTTAAGCTTAAACTAATACTGTTATTCTTACTTTAAGGTTTATCATTCTAGAAACAAGTCTGACGTTCTTAAATTAATCCGAAATCATTTTAAAATAAGAATAACAATCTTAGTATGCGTTTTCTTTAGTTGTGTTATGTTTTAAAGTGTGTTAACTTGTTTGGCCCGCAGGAGGAGTGTTTCTTAATAACACCCTAAGATGTTCATTTGGCGCTTCCCGTGCAAGTGAGTTAGCTAATAAAAGTAATTTGGCCAAAAATAAGAAGTGTTTTCAAGGCAAAAAATGATTGTACCAAACGTAAGTCCTCGTAATGTGAGAGAGCAGAGGCTTGCCCTTTTAGAACAATTCGTCAATGTTCCCAAAAATCAGTTTCATTTTCAACTGGAATTTGCTCAATTACAATTGGAATTTTCTCAATTTCAATTAGAATTTTCTCAATTACAAATGAAAATTTTCATTTTCAATTGGAATTTTCTCATATTCAAATGGAAATTTTTAATTTCAATTAGAATTTTCTCATTTACAATGAACAAATGGTGTAGTTTACAAGTATTAAAACAGATTTGACATTGGCCGCTATTTGCAACAATAATAGCATCTTCCAATAGGGTGATTTCTTTTGGCCCACCTTAATAATAAAGTTAATTTTAATTGGGTACTTCCGTTTTTGCCGAACATCTTCTTTTTACTATCTACCGATCAATTTTCAAAATCGGTAAGAAAATCGAAAGGAAATAAAATTTAAAGAAAAGGTTTGTCATTTCAAAACAATTTTTTTTTAGGTATTTTAAAATATTATTTTACAAACCCAACGTTATCCACAAATGTTTCAAAAAGTAGAAATATTTAAAGAACAGACTTGCATAATTTAATAAAGGGAAAAATATGTCAAAACATACCACTCAACGACAAAAAAATACTTTTTTATCAGTTTTTTTTTTATTAAAGCGCCTTTAAAATATTTTTTAGTCGTAAAATGTTTCATAGACAACAGAAACATGCTTTCAAGTTTTAAAGGACTCAATAGCATTTAATCCTTTAAGGAAGTAGAAAAAAACATGTGATAAGATACTTTGTACTTTATGGACTTGTAAGACTTCGAAAGCAACCCTTAAGAATGATTTTTTTTTTTGTATAACGGCAGAAAATAAAACAAACAAAATAACACATTAAAGTTATTAAATTTTTTGTTTTGTCCTTGAAGCATTGCTGGTTCGACACATGTCTTAAATGGCTTTTATAAAACAAAGTACAACAATATATTGTTATGCAGGCAGAGATTACTGTTTTAGAATTGATTTTTGTATACTCAGGGTTGGGCAGTATTTGAAATACTTGTATTTGAAATACAAATACGTATTTTGTATTTGTATTTGAAATACCCCTTTCTAATGTATTTTGTGTTTTAACTACCCAACACTGAAGTATTTTGTATTTTGTATTTCAAATACTTATTATGTCAAAATACATTTTTGCAAAATATATTTTTTTGTTATACAAAAATTTGTCATAACCAAAATTGAAAAATGTTACAATTTCCCAGGGTACACTAAACAAGATAACAGCAAAGTGGATTCAAAAAAGATAAATGTGAAGGGTAAATAAGATTCGGCATAGCCGAATAAAGCGTTCTTATTAATCACTTTTGTATGTCTCTGGCTAATTTGTAAAGTACCCAATAATCTAAAAAAGAGTACGTGTTGTATGAATCATGTCACAAGGCTCATGCGAGCTATAAATAAAATTTTTAATTTCTTTTTGTTTATTTTGCCATTCAATTTATGAGAAAATAATGCAGTTTTAACTTCGATAATTTTGCTATTTCAGTAGGGCTTCTTAATTAAACTACTTATGCCCATATTCGTAATACTTATAATGGGTTCATTGAAGGCTTTTTTGACAGTCATCTATAGAATAATTGTAAAAAGACTCCAAAGCAACTGGCCTAAGCCTCATTTCTTATATCCGCAGGCGTGTGTTTTACCTACCCTAGCCATTGGGCTACCATTACCCTTGCTCCAATTATTTTTTTTTTTTCCAAACTGTAAATATTATTTTTGATTTATTATGTAGAAGGTTTGAAGTTATTAGCTGTAATAGCTTTCGAAATAAAGCGCATAAAAAATTTGATTTAACTTATGGAATTGTAAGGGGCTATCATGTTTCTTGCTACTATACCAAAGTTAATTTTCCCGCCTTTTAAAGTCTCCATACCAAATTTTGTGGCAACTGAAGTATAAAGGGATATATGCATAGATTTTGTTCTGAAAAATCTCAGGTTTTTCCTTATATCTCGGCTTTTAGTTGGCCGATCTCACTGATTTCAATAAACTATTTGCTCTTAAATAGTTGGAGTTAGAGTTATTCAGCTTCCTAAATGACAAAAGCAAGGAGCTTTCCAGTCTTAAAAGCTACCCAAATATAAGAAATGTTTTCATAAAATTCAACACCAATTTGTATTCATCAGAACCTGTAGAAATATTGTTTTCTTTAGCAGGATTTATATATTCTCCAACAAGAGGCTGCTTATCTGATTAAACTTTTAAAAATCTAATGTTCATTAAAGGAAATTCTTGTTTTACCGATCGATTAATGGTTATAAATGTATTTTGTATTTTAAATAAAAGATATTAAAATACTGTATTTTGTATTTTGTATTTTAAATACTCGACTTGAAAGTATTTGGCATTTTGTATTTTAAATACAAGCGGAACAAGTATTTTGTATTTTAAATACAGCAAAGTATGTATTTTGCCCAACTCTGTGTACACTTTTATGTCCAACTAACCGACGAGAGATTTTGAATGCATATTCAAATCAATACCAAAATGTTAAATTTGTTTTGCAAAATTTAACACTAAAAAGTGAAAGGACATACGCAAAAATACAATAAAATTTAAATGAATAGAATGCAGCAACTTACCTTTGGCAAATCCCTTATGTGATTTGCATCCAAAAATAATTCCTCCAATGTGCGGGAATAGCGTAGTATTTCTTCTGGAACACTGGATAGTGAGCAGTGACGTTTGTCTACATACTCTACCTGGCGATTACAGCCCTTAAATATCGGAATGCACTTGAACATGTTTAAAGTTACACCGAAAAAGACCGTAAAGACGACAATTAAACGGCACTTGAGAACAAAATAATAACGAGAAATAAAAACTAACGCACGATTTTAATCCGTAGACGCTTTCAAACGCGATACAAATTTTACAATAAAACACAATTATACATACAATGCAAAAGAATGATTTTTTCTAATTGATATTATTTTTGCCTTTTCTTTTTTTTCCTTTTTATTTTAACACTTTTATAAATAAATACACTTAATATTTACTAAAGTGTTTTTTCTTTTAATTATTAATTTTCTCTTTTCATTTCGTTACGTTTTATGTAAATATTTTTGACTCACTTTAAAGATTTTTTATAACTTTATTTCAAATCTTTTAAGCAAAGATTATAGGATTTTTCTTTAACACAACATCAAACTTAACGTATAATCTGAAAGTAAAAAAATTAATTTGTTTTAAAATTTCAAAGTGTGTAAAATAATTATATGCATTAAATAAATTATTTACTAGTAAGAATAATTTCGTTAAACTTGCACAAAAGATAGTAAAGGGAATCGCGTATTTGCTTTAAATATTTTGTGGTGCGAAATAATAAAAGATTTCGTACAATTTTAGGGTTTCCGTTTTTTTTCCTGTTTCTTAGTTTTTTTAATTTATTTATGAAAAAGGAAAATAAAAAAAGTAAAGGAAGTTGCTGCAATTTTTTCGCAGCTGCTTTTCCTGCCCTACTTAACCGAACCTCAGTACTTTTTGAAAAATAAATATTTTTTTTTTTTAATTATTATTATTTTTTAATTTCAATAATAATCAACAGTAATTGTAATTTAGTTTTAATTTTTATCTCAATGGAATATATGTATAATAATTTTTCTGCAAAAAAAATAATTAAAAAAATAACTTTTATTGTTTATCAACTAAAGAAAAATTTTAAAAGCACTTAATTATCAAATAATCAAGCTTAATAATGATTTACTTTGTTTGTCTCTCCGATATTTCTTTGTGCCTGCTTTTTTCGCTTCAAAATTCGATAATTATTATTCTTGGTCCCTGATCATGAATAAAAACTGCGGTGTTTAAATTTCCGAACATTTAAAAATTTATCTACATTTGGACTTTAAGGCTTTTCAACTTTAAAACAAGCATTTCCTTATAAAATGTTTGCAGGAAGAAAAGTTAGCTTTCGCCTCTCTTACAGTTTACCGTCGATTTAGAAGTTTTCTAAAATTTTTAAATATATAGAGTTTGACACACTTGCATTTGGAGTTTCCTCTTTTATGACGGGGAAAGTTTCAATTTCCACATATGTATGAAAAATAAAAAGCAGTTCTCCTTCTCAATGATATCACCTAAAAATTATTTCACCATGTATCCAATTACATTCCCATGTTTTCAAGTAAAAATTTTTAAATTACCTTGGACATCTAGCCACCCCCTAATTTTTTTTTTATCAGTAATACAACTGGTAATTATGCAAAGTTTAAGGATAAAATTCAAACCAATTAGTAACAAAATTAAGAAAATAAGGTTATTTCAAAAAGGCTTAATAAGCTGAATAGTATTAAATTGATTGTACAGTGATAAGTTAGGTTGAAAAGGTTAAGGTTTTTTAAGATACCGACTTCAAACTCTCAATTAGGCTTGTTTTGTCGTTTTGGCAGGAATATATAAGCGTTGAGTACTGCCTTCTGCCCCACGTAGTTCATTGACATTTTTATACATATTACATCTATTAACCACAGTAAAAAAAGATAGTGGGCGCCCAGGTGTATAAAGTGAATTTAAAATTTTCGTACACTTTATTTCTCTAATACCGACTTTGGGAAAGTTATGGGCGTTGGGAGATACAGGGTAAGTATGATCTAGGAATATGTGTGGAAAAATAAATTAAGGGGGGTCTGTGACACATTTTATTCTTCTAAGGGCGACTCCGGGGTAGTTGTAGGGGTTTTTACCCTAATTTTTTTTTAATTTTTCATGGCAACCCTGTTAGGGGCTGGAGATAGGGGGTAAATCTGTTCCAAAAAAATGTTTGGGAAGAAAAAATTGTTGGGATCGGTCCTACATTTGACCTTTGTACTACCACCCTGTAAGCTGTAAAAGCGATATAAAAAAAATTAAACTTTGTATGGCAACCCTGTTAGGGGGCGGAGATAGGGTATAAGTATGTTCCACAGAAATGTTCGTGAGAAAAATTAGTGGGGGTAGGTCTTATATTGTACTCGTGTAGGGGCAACTCCAGACCAGTTGTACAGGTTGTTATGTACAAATTTTAGAGAAATAAACAAAGGTAGTCTTGTTTTTTGCTTATATCTCGGTCAGTTATCGGGCGATTCTGCTGGATTTTAATATATTATATGTATTATATACATATTTTCTCGCAGATAATACCACTTGCGGGTCGATGCGACATCGGGACCTTCAGCCATAACTCGGACGGACGGGCATCGCTAAATCGACTTCATTATCTATAAGGACCAAGAAAATAGTATGTATTTTATGGGGTCGCAGATGGATATCAAAGAAATTACAAACGGAATGCCAAACTTATATACATATGGGCATTTCCATGTCATCGTACGTGACATTTGTACGCCTACAAAGTGGTGTAGATTTTGCAAAAAGAGTGGTAACTGAAAAATTGTTTCGTCAATATGTTACATTTAGAGGGTACTATAATCTAAAAAAAAATTATGACTTTGATAACCTTGCCGGCCAAAATATCGGGCAAAAAAGGCGCATATCGTACGTGACAAAAAACGGAAGTGATGTCGAGGTGCATGCACATATATACGAAAATCTGCGAATTGTAAAAGTTTTTTTCCTTTCTTTAAGTTCTTTCACCAAGCCAAATATTTTTCCTTGATAATCCATAATTTTTAAATACAAAAATATTTTTAGATGATTTTGTTACGAACAAATCTTAATATCGTTCGTGACATACCGTATGTGACAGATTTTTCTCTTATGGTATTTGTCTGAAAAAAATAGGTTTTTTTAAATATATGTATACATAACAAATTTAAAAAGAATTAAAAAATGTTTATTCGGTGATAATAGCAATAAAAACAATAAAAGGTTATTTTCATTTCTTACTATACACTATGTACTTGGGCGCTGGCACTTAATTATTAAATTTTAATTTTTTCTCTTACTGAATACCCAGTTCGAGACACATTTATATACTGACTATCATGATAATTAAACGAATAAAGTTTTCTTATTTTTGGGATGGGCTGGACATTTTGCCATTTTTCAACCCTTCAATCTCTTCGGTAGCAACATAAAACAAATTAACTCCTTCCACATATTTATTAGCACATTCATAAAATGAGAAAGCATCTGGCAAGATTAATTTATTTGCTTTTCCAATTTGCCAGACCTTTCTTTTAACAGTACCACCTACTCCATCAACTGCACCTTTACCATGTGATGTGGCAAAGAAGTTCCATTCTAAATGCTGGCAGCTAAATTTGTTTACAAAAGAGGGAATATCTTTTAAAATGAGTTTGTTTTTAAATTGAGCGCTACTCCAATCAGAAAATATGTATATAGACGATATATCTTCATATTGTTCGCTTATTTCAAGCATAGTTTTTGTAATAAAATAGTAAACATCAAACTTATTGTGTGTTAATTCGTCGTTAATTATTTTGTTTGTCTTTTTTGGCTGCAGCTGCGAACTTTTTTCGATAGATATGCTGTCTTTCAGCCTCCTTTTTCCGGTATTTCTTTATTTGTTCTTCGTTTTTCTTCAAGTCCTCCCTCCATTTCTTTGTAGTCTCATAGCTATTTTTACCCATCTTAATAAAATATTTATAATTATAAAGGAATTTGAAAGTATTAAATTGAATTGTGTTACTTACAATATCGTATGCTACAAACTTTGAAAGACTATAAAATTTTTATTGCATCAAATTTAAAAAAAATATCGATCAATATTTGTTTGCGATATTTTTCTTGCTTTGAACTTTTATTTTTAAATACTTGCGACCGGTCGAATTCAAATGATGACGACAAATAACGTTTTTGCATTACGTACGTGACATTAGAATATCATTCAAAGCAATCTATAAAAAATACCGCTATTCGAACTCTAAATTTTTAATTTCATAATGAAATTTGGCCACTGATGTTGTAACATTATTTTTAAAGTATAATTGGAATATTACAATTACCTAAATTTAGCCACTAGTTAAGACAAGATAGTTAATTTCAATTTCTGGAAATTGATCAAAGAGATTACCAGTTTAATCTGCTATTTTTGCTCTTTTAAAATTATAATTAGCTATAAATTCATTTACATAATAAAATTTAAGTGTTTTATTGCTCTTTGGTATATTTAAAAAAAAGTTGCGATTACTTTTATTTTTCCAGCCGTGGTTGACATATTCATTGAAATGCCCATATGCCCTGTGGATACACTGCATTTGTTGCTAGTGTATTACAACTGTGACAACCCTCTAACCGGCTGATAAATTGTTGAGAAAAACCCAAGTTACTGCATCTTCAAAAAATTACTTTTTTCCTAGAGTGATAAAGCCCTAAAAGAAAGTTTAAATTTTGCTCTGTAAGGGTAACTGCGAGTAGGAAGTCAGTCATTTTTATTGATAGTTGATTTTTGTAATTTTACAACGATAAACTTGTCGTAGTGAGTAGAAATCCCATGAAGTGTTGTTTGTCAATTGAAAAAATTTTTAGGTCCTTGCTAAGATAATAATCATTATTTTTTTAAGAGCACGAGATTAATTTTAATTATTTAATACAATGTTTCTGTTTGCAAAATTTTTAACACTTTTAAACGTATATTTCAGTTAAGTTTAACAGTTAAAGAAAAATATACTGAAACAAAAGAATTTTTTATTCAATAAAAGAATTTCTGTTTTTTTTTTAATTTGGAATTTAACACACCACAGTATTTTTTCTGGCAACTCTGTTGTATGGCTTAAGCTGCCTTTCTTTTAGTTACTCTTTATCGTAATTTTGTTTTATGACCATTCGCAGTGTTAAACCCATAGGAATTTGGTGCCTAAACAGTATAGTTGTCTAGCGTAGTCCGGTTTTCTTATTAATTTTGTTTTATTGTTATTTTTTTGTTAAGGGGAGAACTAAAGAATAGAATGCATGGAAATAAACAATGAATAATTAAGTTTGGAATTTATGGTTTAGTACACTAAATTAGTGTACCGGTAACAGAATTTAAAACTGTTTAAATAATAAAATAATCAAACTTAAAGAAAAACTTTTATACCTATGTAAGTACAAACGTGTCCTATATTAATGGGAACAACTGAAAACAAAAGTTGGAATTTTGCTTTCCGACGAGGATTAGTGCATAGATGTTACTACCGTCTCGACAAGTAGTTTTTCCGATATAAATAACTATGTACATACATATGTATGTATGTATATATATATGTATGTATTACATATATACCTACATTTGTATCTATCTTTCTAAACACTGCGATCTTCCCGTGGAAGTTCTAGGTATTTGGATGTTACCATTTTTTTTAATTTTAAGTAAGAAAAAATTACTTGCACAATTTTTTAGTGCCTTTAACATAAAAAGCAATTAATAGTTATTAAATGTGCATTAGTTTGTGCGTATGATAGCTATAGCTCACACTAAATCAAAAACAGTCACAACTTAAAATTTTTTTAAATCATTACTTTTTTCATTAACCAACTTTCAGATCTAATTTATAACGATAACTTAAATTTAATTTGCCAAAAAATTAACTTTATTTTCAGACAATTTCGTTTCTATTGAATTTAATTTGGTTGCAAAATTTGAATTTTCTGAAAGAGGATAGGTATCTCGAAACTTGGTTTCAGAAATTGAAGAAAAAGCGTAGAGATAATGGAACAAACTTTCTGTCTTAGCCATTTATGAAAGTAAAATTTGGACCATGTTTTTTAAGCAATAAAAAAGCCTCTTATGAAAATTTTTGGTTTTGAGTTATGACTGTTTTTGATTATGTTTGCAATATGTATTTATTTTTATTTTAAATATTTTTAAAGCCAGCAATTGTGTTTTTAAAAAAATTTGTATTTTTGTGCTTATAGGTACATACATACATATGTATAATATGTAGACTCATAGCTATTTCTTTAATTTTTTTTTTTAACCAAAAATGTTTACGTTCAGTCAACCGATATGTATGTATGTAGGTATTAATTGGTATCTGCTTCAATTTAAATCTGTATTATAAAAAAATATTGAAGGTTGATTTTATAAAAAGCTGTTTTTATTTTTTAATGTTTTCATGCTTTTTTCATATATTTTTTCTAAGATTTTAAGGCCGCCTTCTAAACTAATAAAAATTCAATCGCATAAATCCTCGATTTCGATTTTAAACGACGCTTGTTTATCCTTTTTTCATTTTTTTTTTTACTTTTTACCAAATTCAAACAATAACTTTTTCACAATTTTTAAATTCTTATTATCAGCGTTTTACATTCTTTTTTATCAATAATAATACCTGTTTGTTTGCTTTTACAGCAGTTAAAATATTTTGTTATTTTGTCATCTATGGAAACACTTCTAACATCTTCATTATGGTCGCATTCATAATTTTTTAATTTATTAACTCACTCAACTAAACGTTGGTTATACTAAGCACAGCAGTGTAGACAATAACGAAGCAACAGAGAAGGCAGACAAAAATAATTATACTTAGCATTATGTTGATATAAATTTTCTTACATTGTTTTTCCTAAAACTGTGTACATTTTTTTTTAATAATTTAACCGATTTTAACTTATTTTTTAGTTTTGTATCTGTTTTTTTTCTTATTTAGAAACAAAATTTCAACTGAAAAGAAAATAACAGAGGCACATTGACGTTCCCGTTTCTCGTTTTAAACAACAACACCACTCAATAAAGAAACACAAACTAAACGGAATTAAGAAAATCGTTCTTATAGTTGTTATTTTCTTTTGTTTGGACATTTGCTAGTTACTTACGGAGGTGCCAGAAAAAAACTCTAATACGCAGGCCTGCCATATTTAATTTATCGATTTGACGATTTTTTGTCTCATGATTACCAAACTATCATTAGTCGACTTTTGCGTCAAATAAGCATTTTTTTAACTTTTTATAGCTCTAAAACTAATAATGATTAAACATAACTAAAATGTCGTAAGAAAAATTTCGAAAAATTTGAAGGCGCTTTTGGTATTCTTTTTGAAATAAGACCTGTAAATTGCGTACCCATTTTTGGTACTTTTTCAATATATATTATTTTTAATTACGACGCAATTTATTGAGTTATACAACAGTGCAAATATCCGATTGGAAAACATACTTTTAGGCTGAAACGTGATGAAAATAGTGTCACACTTTTTTAAAATTTTGAGATTCATTGATCTATATATGTAAATGAAGAGGTAAAAAACCACGATTATAATCGCCAAAAAGGGCTTTTAAAAGCGTTGGGTACTTTTTGGACAAAAGGGTGCTCTTTTAATTTTGGAACTATTTGTATTATTTAGATTTTAGATCAACTTATCGGCAAAGAGTAACTTTTAAATTTATAGTGGTACTGTTTTGAATTTAAGATAAAGCAAAAACGATCAAAATAAATGGATAGCAAATACGTTTCTCATAATATTGAAACTTTTTGTCTCTTAATTTATTATCAGAATAAAATCAATTACATACTACTAAACTAAGAAAGATAAGAAACAAATTTATTTAAAAAAGTATTGTACTCTATACTTTTTAAATAAATTCCAGAATTTTCTTCTTGCATATTCTACGAGTTCTTAACCATTATAAGATATGGATTTTTTTCGAAATTTCTTGAAACTCACAGGGTTAGAAATAGTAGTTATTTTTGTAAATGTTAATAAACAATTTTTGACCTTTGACAAATATTAAAAAAGTGAAAACGGGATTATCTCTTTAAACATAACCTACAAAGTATTTGTTGTATATACTAGGGTAGCGATGAAAAAAGTGACAAGAATCTTTAGAAAATAGATAGAGTAATATTCGAGTAAGTTATAGCGAAAAGTGCTTATTCAAGAGAGTCATCTCATGCTATATCAAGAAATGGATCGATTATATTCTGTTCGGCCAAAGTGCTTATTCCGAGGGGACATTTGTATAGAGGATATAAAAAAATGGATCGATCATATTTTTGTTAAGTACACTGGTTAGTGGCATTAAGTTAGATACATGTGCAAAATTCTATCAAAATAGAGTAATATTGGAGTCAGTTATGGCCGCAGATGTCTTTTCTGGGAAGAGATTTATGTAGGGGCCATATCTTTAAAAAGTGACTGTCAAAGAATAGACCGATTACCACCACAAAAAATAGGCTTCGTGCTAGGGCGAAAAAACTTACCTGTACCTGAGTTCCTAATTAGACATAATAGTTGTAGAACCCATTACAAAATATACTTTACTTTAGGTTGTTAGCTTGAAGACAAGAAAACAAATGGCATACATAGAAAAATTAAAAAGAAGAAATTATACCGAGTCGATCGATGATTGGATGGAAATGTAGCTTAAGATGGAATTGTCCACACCTTTCCATTGTTCTCCCTCCATGCTGACAAATATTGAGCGTTAGATTGTCAGCCCCTTTAAAAAACTAAAACATTAAATTAAACTTAACCCAATCCTAAAAGTTTCACCTTTCGTAATGATACTTCTGGTTTCAACACTTCATGGTTTAGGCAGTTAACTTCGGATTTGAACTATTTATTAAAGGTAAGAATCAATATATATAGAAAAATATGAAGTGAAAATTAAAATCTAACTTTTATCTAAAATCAATGACAGTATTATAGTTATAAAGATAATCACCGAACAATAATCAACAACAACAATCAATTAAAGGGGGGGGGGGGGGGGGGGAATTAGCCACCTCAGGTAAAATTTTATTAATGATTGCAAATTAATTATCAAATATTAAATTTTATTTTTAAATCCAAGGTTATAATCAAATCATCCAGGAATATTACTTGGCAGGGATTTTACAATATGAATACCTACTCTTAAGCTTCAATTCAAAGCAGAAATTTCTATGGCAACACTCAGAGCATGACTCTTGAAAGTTGCATATTTAGATTTTTGTTTTCTTAGTTTCGAAACTATTTAAATTACTATTTCTAATGATATTGTGAGTTATGTGAAGTAAAGGTATCCTTTACAGAGGTACGATATGTTCGTATAGATGTATGTATTAGGGTTCCGAATGAATGTGGTAAGTAGTAAGATGTTAGCACATAATTCTTACTTAAGCATTAATTTTGTTATATCATTAACAAAAAATTAAATAAGGTGAACTTTACAAAAATTTATATTATAATTTTAAATTTAAGGGGGGATGGGAAAAACTTACAAAACAAAATTTAAATGATTTAAAATTTAGAAAAAGAACACTAAAATCAATCAATAAAAACAATAAAAAAATTCCCGGCGACTTTAGAATTTTAAAAAAAAATTTATCTATCGAGTTTTTCAATTAGAGCGCTACAAAAAATTTTTGAAATAAAACAAAAACGGGTTTGGATATCAATGAAATTCTTTATTTTTGTAAAAGCACGTTCGATGCCATTATGTATGGAACTCGATTTCTTTTGCACGGCCACCACGGGCACCCTTGCGGTTTTCAAGCATAAATCGGCCGATACTGCTGCAATTTCACATTCGATATTCGTACGAAGTTCATCAATCGTCGCTGGCTTGTTGGCATAGACTTGACATGGCCCCACAGGAAAAAGTCTAAAGATGTCAAATCACGGAAGAAGTACGGCCCAACGACGCCCTCGGCCCATAAACCGCACCAAACCGTAATTTTTACGGGATGCAATGATGACTCATGGAGTACGTGTGGATTGCTGTTTGACCAATAACGCATATTATGTTCATTGACGAAGCCAGAATGTAGCCTCGTCGCTGAAGATTATTTTCGATGAAAATCCGAATAATTTTCAAGTTGTTGCTCAGCCCAATTCACGAACATACGACGATTCTGGTGGTCAAGCGGCTTCAGTTCTTGCGTCAATTTGATCATGTAAGGATGTAGGCCGAGATCTTTACTCAAAATTCGCCACAATGACGTCACGTGGGCTTTCTTCAACTCAAGACTTAGCGGCAGCAATATTCTCGACACTACGGGCACTTCTTTGTCTCACTGGCACGGGAACATTTTTTACTGTGCCTGTGGATTCAAATTTTTCCACTAGACTCTCAATTGTTGATCTGCTAGGGCCATTAATACGACCATAAATTTGACGTAGCGCTCTTAACGTTGAGGTCACTGACTCCGAATTTCGGTAGTAAATTTTAATAATTTCGACTCGTTGTTGGCTCGTATATCTTTCCATCATGAAATGTCAAAGCTTACTGAAGAGAAATGTCAAAAGAGCAGCAAGAAATATGGCGTGGTCTGCTGTTCCTGTCGCTCTACTTTTGTAGCGTCCCTGTCGAAAACCCCTTTATAAAGCCTGATCTCCCAATGGCCACTTCATATGTACATATATGATAGGTAAATAGTCAAAATGCGCTTATTTCGAATCAGGGTCTTTTCTGGCTCTCAAAAAAAACTTAAGCCCTACTGGTACTTATTACAGACAGTCTACAATGGGATAATTTATACCATGGATCAATTTATCTTATACGACAACAGGAAAATGTACTTCTTTTAACCTAAACTAGGGATGTATGTGTCACGTTCCAATTTGAACCTGGTTTCCCAAATTGACAATCCGAATCTACGTTCTGATAATATTTAGTTGATCTACCTCATCAACTGGACTTCCTACTTCAGTAATCAACTTTTGCAATGTGTTTCTCCTCTTTCTGTTTCCTTTTCACCACCAAGAAATTTAGCATCACAAGCCTACATGTCAATTCAACCGAGTTAAAAATTATTAGCTGCAACAGCACCTTTTACGCTACGTCTTAATATCTCAACACAATTCTAATCAATTACCAAAAACAAAAAAAATGTATTTCTCTGGTCTTTTCCTTTCTCTTGACTTGTATAATGAGATTTAATTTTCAAAACATAAAAATTTTTAAACTTTTGGAAGTTTACAACTAAATAAAAAGCAAGGCTAGCTACCAAAAATTTAACTATTACTTGAAAGTAGGAATTTGTAGAAGTTAAGGCCTTCAATTAAATAATTCGTAGACCCAAAGTCACAATTTTAGACACTACAAACATTGTCGCCATCACATTTTATAGAGAGGGAAGTTGATTGTACCATGAAATTGATTTAGCACCGATGTCGCATAGACCCGTAAGTGGTATCAAACTTTCAGAAATATCTGCGAAAAAATCGCTATTGAAACCCAGAAAAATCGTCCGATAACTCGATAACTCAGACCGAAATACAAGTCAAAATCCAATACTACCTCTTTTTATTTCTCTAAAACTTGAACACAACCTCTACAATGCCCCGTTTAATGTGCAATGCAAGGCCGATTCCTATTAATTTTTCCCAACGAACATTTTTTTAACATACATATAACCCATCTTCACCTCCTAGAAGGGTTGCCGTATAAATTTTAATTTGTTCAACCGCTCCCATAGCTTCCAGGGTTCTCCTACAAAGTTTGAATGTAAGACCGACCCCAATTAATTTGTCCTCTCAAACATTTTTGTGGAACATATGTATGTACTTACCCTCTTTTTCCAGCCCCTAACATGGTTTCCATATACAATTTGGTAAAAACCGCTACTTCTCCGGAGTCGCCCGTAGAGGAATAAAATTTATCACAGACCCCCATTAGTTTTTCCTCCCACACGGCTTCCTTGAGTATACAGCCTCTATCTCCATTACCTATAGGGGTTTCCATAAAAAATTTACAAACATGATGTTAAAATGCTCACGACTTATTCAGAGTAGGACTTAGAGTAACAAAGGATACGACCTACCCCCATTAGTTTCTCCTGGCAAATATATTACTAGAACATACTTAACCCCTATCTCCACGCCCTAAAGGGGTTGCCATACAAAATTTGAAAAAAATAGGGTAAAAACCCCTACAACTTCCACGGAGTCGCCCCTAGAGGAACAAAATGCATCACAGCCCCCATTAGTTTTCCCTCCCAAACATACTTACCCCCCTGTTCGTCACCTAATGGGGTTGCCATGCAAAGTTTACAAAAATGATTTTAAACTGCCCACAAGTTCCTCAGAGTCGGCCTTAAAGGAATAAAGTGTACGACCTACCCCCATTGATTTCCCCTCCCAAACATATTCCTAGAACCTACTCTCCTAATATCACCAAGCCTTAACGGGGTTTCAATAAAAAATTCTAAAAGAAACTAAGATAAAAACCCCTACAACTTCCCCGGATTCGCCCCAAGTGGAATAAAATATATTACATATCCTCATTAATTTTCCTTCCCAAACATATTCCTGAAACAAACGTACCCCCTATCTCTATCACCTAAGGGGGTTAGAGTGAACGTCCCTACAAAATTTTAAAAAATATGGTAAAAACGCCTACATCTGACCTAATCACCTTAAAAGGATAAAAACTAAAAGAGGTTCAGGGTTTCGAAAGTCCAATGTGAAGAGTATCAAAGATTGGGCACAGCCGAATATAGGGCTCTTACTTGTTTTAATTTTTCTCTTTCTTATACAAGTGGAAAACACAGTAGTTAGTACCACAGAATACAGTTAGTACAAATTTCATTATTAATGGCTACAGAAAAAAGCTTTGTTAAATTACAATATTATCAAATGTTCTTACATTTTATTCCTGTTTTTTTGCCAACTTGATTTAATTTATTATATAATTTTTACTAAATTTTTGAATATAAACCGATAATAGCCAGAAATATTTTAAAAGAATTTGGGAGAAAGTCTATTGAGGACTTGGTGTAAGATATACTAAAACCAACAACAAACCAAATAAATTATGCTCATTTTAAACCAAAATATCTCTCCCCTGGTTAAACCACCATCCTACACTATTCTTAAGGCGGTGGCACAGTGGTCCATCGTGCGTCATCCGTTGCCTTTTTCAACTGGTAGCTAAGTTGGGAAGCAGGCTTTGATATATACGGTGTCACATTCAGGGTACATCTTCATCAACGCAACGTATAAAAGCATGGCAACTTTCAACTTTTAAACGGATGACGTACTATGGATGCACTATATCTGTCACCGCCTTTAATCTCATAACGTCATGTGATTTCTTGTTTGCTGCTCACCACGACGAAGTGATTAAAAATAAAAGTTGGAGAATGTTTTGTTAAATTTTCGACAATTACTTATGTACAAGTAAGGTGTTTGTCAAAAACAAACATTATAGAAAACATATTATTCATATAAAACAACGATCTTAAAAACTAACAATATTTTAAGGAACTTTTACTTAGCGGCCAGAGATTCAATTTTTGCCTTTCAAGTTGCAATAAATCACCAATTTTTACTAAGACACTCAAACTTTTCAGACTTGAAAGCAACTTGATGATCAATTTTTCTATTCAACTCGCCTTTCAACTTGATCGTCATGTTAACAGCTAAGTAATTATAGTTATTTTTCATAAATTTTGATTTTTTCACATGTTTGCTTACAAAAATATTATATCGCAAATAAGATTAACTCAGTTTTCATATATTAACATCTGTAAATAAATGAATTATTTGCATTCGTGTTGTGTCGTTGTATCAAAATTTAGTCGCAAATAAATAAAAAATGTAATAAAATTACGCTTGTAATATATAAAACAATTTTTGTGTTTCGTTTAACAAATATTCTGCCACAAAGTGAGCACTTTTCATTTATTTCTTGACAACGCCATCTTAAGAAATTAAATTGATGACCAAGTTGATTATCAAGTTGCGCGCAGCCTACGTCACGATCATCTATTCGAATGAATTTAACAAACAATATGTGTGATCAACTTGAAAGCGAAAACTTGAACTTGTGGCTGCAGCGTTATCACCAAGAGTAAAAACCTCTAATATAATAACACATAATTCTCCTATCTATGTGTCTAATGGCAACTCTCATGTTTCACTTGTGACTATTAAGCTTGGTAGCACTTTTTGTGTATAGTATGAAAGTAGAAAGAAAGTTAAAAAATTTTTTTATATATTTGCAAATTGCCAAGAAACTGTGGGTGTGTGTGTCAATTTTGCATTTTATTGCATTATTTTTTACCTTTTTTAAAACCGACTGAAATAGTAATCTTAACATCCACATTAAAGAAAATTACCATTATTAAAGAAAGAAAAATCTAGTTTTTAATAAAGTAATTCTTGTTTGTTGTATTGACCATCTACAAAACGTGAAAAAGCATTAGGAAGAAAATAGCACAAAAATTTGCAAAAAAAAAGCACAAACTTAAATAAAGAAGAAAGGTAGAAGTGTGTGTATTAAAAAAATTTTTATATTTTTTATCAAGTTAAACATAAGATTAACAACCACTTGCGAATTTGAAATACATACCTACATAAATATTGAAAAACTTCAAGAAGAGAAAAAATTTGCTACTGATTTTGTCTTATAAGAAAGTTTTAAAAAAAATCACAATGGAAACTGAAGGTGCTCCCCATTCGGAATTGCAAGATTTGCATTTAAAAGCTGCCCAAATTACTGATGAGTCGCTGGAAAGTACCCGACGTATGCTGAATCTTATGGACGAGAGCAAGGAGGCAGGTATAAGAACACTTGTTGCTCTTGATGATCAAGGTGAACAGCTGGATCGTATTGAGGAGGACATGGATCGCATAAATGCCGACATGAAGGAGGCAGAAAAGAATTTAAGTGGCATGGAAAAATGTTGTGGCATTTGTGTGATACCATGGAAAAAAGTCTCAATTAAAGATGACAGTGATAATGCCTGGAAAAATAATGATGATGGTAAAGTTGTCAACAATCAGCCTCAGCGTGTCATTGATGAGCGAGAAAGAGGTGGAATGGGTGCACCACCCCAGTCAGGTTATATAGCACGCATAACAAATGATGCCCGTGAGGATGAAATGGATGAAAATTTGGGACAAGTTAATTCCATGCTAGGTAACCTTCGAAATATGGCTTTAGACATGGGCTCTGAACTGGAAAATCAAAATATACAAATAGATCGAATAAATGCTAAAGGTGATGCCAATAACGAACGCATGACAGGTGTTAACAAGAGAGCCAACAATTTACTCAAGAGTTAAATCAATTAATCATACTCGCAAAGGAATATTCTACGAACAAATTGTAAAACAATAACGTCATCATCATTATTATTAACATTAGAAAAACAACAACACAAATTAGGCACAACAACTATCTAAAGATGTTGGTTAACAAAACTTAAAAACACAACTTAAATCAAAAGCATTACACTTTTAAGGAGGTATGTTTTTATTTTAATTTAAAAAAGCAACAACTTGCAAAATTAATAATTAAAATATTTCTTACAATTTTTCCTTTATTTGCCCATTATGTTCATTTCCCAACTAAGAGTCCATTAGGATGCCCTAAACTCCTACTTCCCTCAGTGCGTTTCCAATAGCCTCTATCGAAACATTGTTTAAGGCTCCCTCAATGTCCAAAAACGCGCCCAGTGTGTACTCTTTCCTGTATAACCAGCGCTCTTTAAATCCCACCACATCATGAAGCGCCCTCAGCAGATTTACCCCTCAGGTAAGCATGCTGAGAAGTTATGTCGAATACACGGGTAAATACCGTCCAGTCCCGGTGACTTATTGGGCTGGAAGGTATCCACCGCTCATTTCACCCTATCAAGCATTACCAGGTTCTCTGCCACCCCTTTTATTTCAGCTATCTCCCCGGGACCTTCGAAAACGCCCCCCGGCTAACTCTTTTACAGCCGGTTCCCTGCACCCTGGGAAGTGGGTACTTATCAACAATTCAAGGGTCTCCGAGCTGCTTCCCCATTGACTGTGATTTGCATTCACATCGCAGCCGATCAACAGATTTCATTTTCGTCCTTTTGCATGCCCGACCAGCCCTTGCACTACAATACCCGGTGGGTTCGCAGCTTCATATGGCACGTACACCGATGACAGTGCTATCGTTGGCTCGCCCTTGGCTTCTCCTAAAACGACGGTGATAAAAAACATTTTTATAGTTTTAAGGCCTGTCGAATGCAATTTAAATTATACTTCCATCATTACTCGTTCAAAAGTTACAAAATAGACCTAGGCACTATCAAAATTTAGTTTTTTCCACGTTTTACCCCTTAGTGTCTTAAGTTTCAGAAAAGCGCTAGACGCGAGTCCGTTTTTTTTGGAAGCAAATATGGTGCTTTTTAAATTTTGTATCTGACGTTTTTAGTTTGGGAGATAGTAACATTCCGTTTTTTGTGTGTGGCCCATTTTTACCCTATGCGGGTTCAAGTTTCACGAAATCCCATTTTAATGGATCTATACATCGTGAGAGATACCAAATTTCAAGTCCAGCTTTACGCGTTTCGCCTGTGCGATGATGAATCAGTCAGTCAACGCTGTTCCTTCATCTATATATGTAGATAAACATAAAAATCAAAAATATAAAGATCATTGTTACCCTAATTGTTTTTTTTATTAAAATTTAAAAATAAGTATTTTTTTTTTGCCAAAAAAAAATTAAAAAAATAATTATTTTTTGAGTTTTTATCGTAATTATTACGATCCCTGGTCTAAGTCGTCGAAGGCGTAAATATGTTTTAAATGTTTTGTATAGAAATTGTCGCTGCTACACAAAAAATTAGGCCTATGTGTTTTAAATATCGTGGATTGTAAACTATATTTTTTTTATTCTAACTTTTAAAATTTTAAACCATATACTGCCTTAGTTTCTACGATTTTCAACAAGTAAAATAGGTTGTGAATTGAACAAATATGAGAGATCCTTAAATTTATATATATGTACATGTATATATATTTTTAATATAAAACCACTTTAAGGCAGAATTTTAAGGCTTATAATATTAATATATTATCATATTTTTTATACAGATTAAAAGAAAACATACTACATTTAACCAGCTTTTGTAAAATGCACAATGAAACCCAACCTCAAATGACATAGCGCAACAGTAATAAAACTCAACAGAACGACAACAAAAAATCTATAAATATGTTGAGCATAACAAAAAAAAACATTAACTTAGTTAATCTGATTTATATGTATATCCATCCACTACAAACTAAATTTAACCACCGTAAAACAACTAATAACCACGCAACAACACGGTAACTGTAAACTGTCTTTAATTTTCAACTTGTTTAAAACAAGATTATTCAAAATAAAAAAAAATAAAAAACTTACCTACCGATTTTATAAAAAAATAATATAAAAACACATATGTATACCATATCTATTTATATACATTTCTATATACAAAATAATAATAAAATTTATAAAATGTTTCCTAGAAATTTTTACAAACTCTAATAAATAATATCTATAATTACTATTTACATTCTTATAAAAATATTATTAAACGTAATAAAAATAAAAAAAAATCATTTATATAAAATAGTTTTTTGTTGTTGTTACAGATGTTTTGTTTTCACATTTTTTTTCATAAAAAGTATTATTTATAATTTCTTTACTATTATCTATCTATAACTGTTAATTGTTGTACATCTGTTAATTTATTCTAATTTAATTTAGAACTTTTTGTCAATTTTTGTACAAAATATATATGTATATGTATGTTTGTTATCAAAACTATTAAAAAAAACTCGAAGGATAATAATTAACAAACCTACTGTTTTTTTTATAAACATTTATTATATGTAACTCTATTAAAATAAGAATAAATATACATGTCGAGATCCTTTTGCTGCGAGCTTGCGCCAACGTTTTTTAAATAAACACGCTCGCGATATACAAAATAAATAATGAAATTTATATGTGATGTGAAATATACATTTGCATGTACTGTTGTACTTGTGCATTTCAACTTAAATTTATTTTGGAACCAAAACTTAAATATAAAAAGAATTAAAACTATAAAAATTAAACTTTTTATAAAACATCTAAAATTTGCCACTATCTTAATGTATTTTTTTATTTACAAATTCATATTGAAAAAAACGTATTTCTAATATATATAAATTAACAAAAAAAAAAAATAAATAAATAAAAATAAAAAGCAGTGTGCAGTATGTATTTTGTAAAGTAATTTTTACTATTTAATGCATAAAAGTGTGCAATAAAATTTAAATAAATTAAGTTTTCTAGAGTTTTTATTTTTTGCTTTAAATAATTATTTTTTAAGAAATGCAAATAAAGAACAAAAAACGCTTTTTTGTGATTTTTGAGCGTTTATTTTTACACTTAAAACTTCATGTTTTGAATAAATGAAAAAGCATATGAGCAATTCCACGTAAAACGTCACTAAATTAATTTTTTTTTAACAAATGATCAATTTACATTTAAAAGAAAATGAAAATTATCTAAATAAATGGTTTAATAATCTATTATTCTTTAAAAAATAATTTTTTGTCACAATTAAATAATACAGTTAAAATCAACTTACGGCACACCCGTTACAGCTTTCTAGTGGTCATTATGACCAGCAAAAATGTTCTTTCAGAAATCTTGAGAATCATTTTTTTTAAGTTAAAAGTTTGAATGAAATCTTTGAATTATAAACATGTGAACAATTGTCGCACCCGTTGCAATGGAAATAAATGCCTATATGTAACCGCAAAAAAAAAGATTTTTTTAGTTTATTATTAAATGAATCCGCTTACTCATTTTATGAATTTTATAAAAATTCGTTCTAACAAAAGGCGTCGAGAAAATATATAACACATTTTGTGGTTGGCCACGTACTAGTTAAAAGTAGAGAAAAATAGTAAATAAACTTATACTTTTAACTCAAAAAATATTTTTAAATAAAACACACCTTGAAAGGTTTGATTAAGTTTGTATTAAATTCGAAAATAAAAATCATTGGCTTAATATAGGCATGTCTTGACTTTTTTTAAATTGCGTTTTTGTTTATTTTGGAAAACAAATGTGTCGAAAGTTGTCGAATACGTCACAAAAACGACAAGGGTGCTATTCATATAACATTGGCGTTTTTGTTAGACGGTACCAAAAAACTAAAAACGTCTAGCCAACACCAATCACAATAAGGGTAAATGCCTCTCCAAAGCCATGACAGCAGTCTGAATATCAAATAAAGACGCTTGACAAGTCTTAATTTATAGTTCGTGGCCTTCGAGCTACCTAATATTTTTATCTGAATTCTGTAGTTGCTTAATTCTTAAGAACATTCCTAGGCGACATTAATGTGGAAATAAATAAGAAAATTTAATTTAACAATAGAAAATATAATCACCTTTTCTCCCAATTTCGCTTTAGAACGTTTTATTATAAAATAGACATGGTAAAACCTTTAATGCTGTTAACAAAAAAACCAAAAAATTTTTATTTGCTTTTAAATTTTTAAATATTAAGGCAGATTACCACAGCTAGTGTTAAAGACAAAGCTTATTTAATATAAGTTGCCAAAATATTAAAATAAAGTCAATGTCAGATATATTAATTTTGTTTAAATTTTTTTACTTGCATTTTCTCGTTAACAAGAATAAAATACAAAAGGCACGTTTCTTGAATTTGCCTTAATATAACCCACCTTGCCCACTGTTAAGAAGTCTAGGCGGTATCGTCTTGCTTTTTTTTAGAGATTTAAGAGGACTTAGGGACCACGAGTTATGTTTTTAATTGTGTTAATATTTTTTAATGTGGTTAGTTAATTTTAACTAACCCAAAATCAGTTCGTTTATCTCCCAGCATTTATACATTTTTTCAAAATATGATGTTACACACGTTTGATTTGCATGTAGGAGCAAACTTTGTTTGCAACGTTTTTAAAATTGCCTTTGTTTGGGTAAAAATTATCAATTTTTCATTTTAATCAAATAGAGAAAACCTAAAATTAAAAAAAAAATTAAATAAAATTCTTTCTAAATACTGGCAAATGTTGTTTCCTTTAAGCCACGCAAAAAATAGAGTGACTATCGTTGCTATAATTAAATTATATGGAAATTATTAAATCAATTATTATATTTTAGATTAAATCAAGTGCTTATTTCATATTAATAAAAAAAGTTATGGCGAAATTTATATGTTTCGTTTGATGATAAATTTATATATATATATATATTAATAATACAAATAAATAAATAAAAAATTATAAGGTTTGCAATAAATTTAGTAAATATATAAATACATTATCACATATTTATACAAACATAATTACATATATATGTATCTGTGTATTTATCCCGAACATCCGATTATGGTTTTATAATTGAAAATATGCAAACATGTATAAGAAGATATAAATAAAAAACAACAATAACAATAAGTAGTGGATTAATTTATTACATTTTACTTTAAGCCTATTTTTTTAAGAAAATGGACTATAGTTTCAATGTGGCTTTTTACCAAAACTACCATCTACGAGTTTTTATAAAATCCAAATTCGTGTCATCCGTCATTTTTCTGCTTTTTGATTATGTTGCCAAATTTAGTTACACAGATATCATAAAAGTTATTACCAAACAGTTAATCGTAAATAGTAAAAGAATACAAATAGAATTTTTACATCCAATACATCGCAGTGGAATGTGTGACAACGGAATACAGTGCTATGAAAGTGAAATTTTAAACACTGTCAAAAAAATTAAGACTTTTTGTTTGGAACACAAAAGCAACCCCTTAATTCTGAAAGACCACGTTGAGCAGATAATTTTTGAAGAATAGACTTCTAGCCCAGCTGGTCTGATTTTTTTTAAAGTGGGACAAAGTTTTAGTGTTTTGGTCGAAGAAAGTAATACACTAAATAAAAAAATTATGTAAGTTCATGTCTTATTGCCAGATTTATATTGTGGAATTTTATAGAAAGTTTCAACCCTCTTTTCCCTGCCTTTTTAGGGGAAATAAAGAAGGCCTTTGAAGAGAACATTTAAGGATTAAAGGTTCAGTTATACGTGACATAACCATACCCACAGAAAACAGCTGTTCAACCCAACCTTATGGGTAACACTGTGTATTTGAGTATAGGTGACTTACTACTACGCCATAACCATAGAAACCAATTGGATTTTAGTTTTACTGGCAGCGGTTATGGCTATGGCAATATGTTATGGCACGTATAATTTTAGCTAAAAATATTTTACAAAAACTTTTCCCAGAAAATTTCAGTGCGGGCCACCAAAGTTAAAGTAAAGTTCTAAACGCAAATCAATATTATGTGTTACGGCAGTTATTAAAATTTTAACATCATAAAAAGCTTTGTATTAGTAAAAATATTTTTTTTAAATTCCAAACAGATCAATAAGAATCTATAAAGCAAATTAATTAAACCATTTTTTTTTCATAAAATGTAAAACAAGTATAATGTAAAATATTAACCATTGTTGGCTTAAAGAAAAACCAGCGTAAGTCAAATTTGATTTTGTTTTAGGGTCGTATGTAAAAAAAATTTAAATTTAAAGTAGACTTCAAATACTGATTTTGTATGAAAATTTCGTTTAAAAATCCTTTGTCAAATTTAAAATTTTTTTTTATAGAATTTGTAAAATGTTGTATAAAAGGTTAAGTGCTATTTTAATTAATTTTTTATTAAAAAGAGGCATCAAGTGTTTTTTTCCCATTAAAAAAAAAAAATTATTGTGAATTTGACATTTGTTTGTCAGAATAAGCAAAGGACGCTTTTTTAAAAGTGGAGTTATGCCTTTTTTATATTTAGACATTGATATAATATAATAACAGAATTTTTCAATAATTTAATTAAATAAATTTTGGGTTGCCAAGTATGCATTGAAACTGTCCTTTGTGTTTTTTTCTAAATTCAAAATCTGTATATCGCTCATATTTTCTGGTGGTATAAATACAATAGATCCACGTTTTAATACTAAATCAGAGTGTCCTTGTAAACGTAAAGTACGAGAACCGTTTACAACTAATAATATACCAGGAGATTGTGGTAATTTGATTAAATATTCTGACGGAAGTTCTATTGTGGAAGATGAAATTTGTACAACTGCAAAGTCTGGGACTGGCGGTGCAAACAATTTCACATTTTCATTTAGAGCCTTCGATTCAAACAGTTTGGTAGAAGCTGGTGATCCAGTATATTTTAATGAAGACAATAATTGTTTAACATCTTTGAATTTTGGAGTGAGACCAGCACGAATCACGTTATCCGAACATGCCATACATTCAATGCAATCCCCAGAAAGATACGCATGAATTTCATTTGCACCCAAAAAAATCGATTCACCCGGTTGAAGATACAGTAAATTTAAAAAGAAAAGCGAAAGTACGCCAACATCACCAGGAAAATCGGAGTTAATAGTTGAAAAAGTATCATACAGGCTATGTTTTTCAAGTACTAAAAACAAACAAAGTGTTAGCTAGTTTACATACATAAAGATTGCTCATTTGCCAGAAAAATGTCATAATGCATCTTCAAAGTTAACAATGCAGAGTTATTAGCTATATTATACTTTATACTGTGTATAAATTTCTTTTGTTAATTGTTTATACTTTTTTCGTTTTTCTCAAAATGGCTTTTTTTGAATTATGACGTTGTTTTGGCAAATGAGCGATATGTATGCAAAAAAATATATTTTTCCTATTACCGGGCTTGTAGTCTTTCAATATGATATCGATTACTTTTGAAACAGCTTCCGCATCAGCCGACATAAGAGTTTGGTAACAATTTTTAAAATCATTTGTAGAACCGCTGGGCAAACCTTTTATAGCCGCATCCCCGCCTAATAGTTCCTTTAAGGGTGGTAGCTCTTGACAAAACTGATAAACTTCTTCGTATAGACGAAAACCACAAAGTGCCTTAAATGGTGTTAAAGCTATAGCTAATTCTGGTTTATGGTTACTGTCCTTATATAAATCTGGCCTTTCTTGATGCAAACGTTCTGCTTCTTCCTAAATGAAAAGAATAATTTTAATTACATACATAATATGTGTGTACATATTAAAAATAACATGCTCGGTAATTCAAAGGTTGGCAACAGCAAAGAGGGCCGGGTTAACTAGTTAAATAATAACTTGATTTATCATGTAAAATGTTTTTATTTTTTTGTTTTTATATAAAAGAATAGGTATAATAATTTTGAATACAAAAATTCTATTGTTAGCTAGCTATCACAATTCTTATAATGAACTTACAAGCCGAATAAATAAAAATTATTATTACAGAAGTTTTTTAAGTTTTTAAAAAACAAATCTATTAAGTTTTTAAAGTTTTCAACTAGAGTTTAATAATTGTCTTGTTATGTCTTAGTAAAGTAAAATTAAGTTTTAGAAATTTTGGTTCTATTAAATGTGTATAAAACTACCTACAAGAATTTTTTTAGGGTTTTTAAGCGCCTTGTTAAACGTAGGTAGGTTAGGTACATATGTATTTGTAACAATAATTTTATGTTTACTTAGAGCTTATTTAGTAATTATTTCTTATAATTTGTAAAATAAAACCTTAATTATTTAATGCCAAAGCATTTAATTAAATTATGTATTTAAAAAGCATTTTAGCTTATCAGTTGCTTACCTTGTTTGGATGAACTTGTATGCTTAATGCCTTACGAATGCTTAAAACTTTAAAGAGATAAGGTAAACGTTTTTGATACACTTTTGCCAACTCCTGGCCAGATGATTTAACAACTGACGGTCCGCTATTATGATCACCCATCCACAATTCCGCATAGGGTGTTGTATTTACAATCTCTTTATGCTCGTTATTTGCCTTAACCAGTTTAGCCACCTCGGAAGATTCACCCAGTTTACCCCATTCATAATTTTTAATATTACCCTCCAGCTCCATGTTGCTTATTAGATGCGTACTATGATACTGTTAGTTTTTCTTGGGTGCTTACTAAAACATTTTAAAATTTTTACATCGTTTAAAACATTTTTAAGTTCAGTAACTTGCGCAAGGTCATACCTTGAAGGTCGTTTACAAAACCAAAAAAAGCCGGTCCGATGTAAGTTAATTAGTGTTCTTTTCACATTTATCATGTGTTCTTATACTTCAAGCAATTGCATAACCTATAGTTTATTTAATTTTGTAATTTTTTGTTGCGGAAAATAAGTATTTAATACTTTTTTATTTGTTTTCTTCCTTTTCCTTCAATTTCAATTAGGTATGTGGACTATGAACACATGGTTTTTCGGAGTTAATGTTTACATACAAAAACACAGAGGAATAAAATTTTTTTTGGCAATCGTTTGTTTACGCTAAATAACATGTGGTCTACATCTAGATGGCGCCGCATAGTAAAGTAAAAAGTTGCAATGATATTTTTACATATGCAACATACTCTTAGGCGCCATTTTAACATCTAATGGGATATCTTCAAATTGACCCTCCTTGCAGATAGCATGACTAGTCTATATATGGTCCTTATATAATGTAGACTAAACGAAATAAATTCCTTTAAACATTTTGCGTTATTCAGGCATAATTTAAAGAGAAATTTGCATCCAATATGGATATTATTAATTAAGGGTTTAATTCCGCAAAACGCAATGAACTAAAAATTTTAAAGTTTTCAAATACATTTTGATTTTATTTTAAGGCGTTGCGTTTTGATTAAGGGGGTAAGGTTTATATTCTTGTTAATATGAGGGAAGCCTAGTTTGTATTTGATATCTATTTAAGGACTCTCACAGCTTTTTAATTATTAAAATCAATTGTTTTATAAACGATATCTTTAATAGTAAACTATCTGTTCACTAGTTTTTGTATAAATCGTTTTTGTGACCATTTGTGTTAACAGCTGGATATACATATGTATTGTGATATTAAAATAAATTAATTTAATTCAAAAACTTAACATCTATAATTAATAAATGTATGATTCCCAAGCATGATAAGACTATACGCTTTAAATAAGAGGTAGATACTGAAAAGATATAATGTCTGCTTATTATAGCCATAAGGAGATCGTAACGGGTGTGTGTGTGTATTTAAATTTTGACTTAGTGATCATGTTCTGTAAAATAGTTTTGAGAACACACACAATTATTTTAATTAAATTAGAAATTGTTAAAAATGTTTTTAATTTTGACGTTGGTATGGGTCCTGGGTCATGAGGTTCCTGTAGGCAACGAGCAAACCGACCGTCTCGCCAACTGCGGAGCAAACCGCCCTCTTATTGGCCCAGTGAAGTTTTGGGGTGTTTATCGCGGGTACTCTCGTGGCTGCACTAAGGGACGCTGAATTTGAATCTCTTCAGAGAAGTTGGAAAGAGAAATAAGAAAGGCAGAGAAAATTGAAGACAGAACGATACGCGAATAAGATAAAGAGGCAAAAACTCCGTCAAAAAGAAGCCAGTGCTCGACAATCACGCGTAGGCGCCGAGACCACCCATTTGCTCAACCACACAACTTCTTTGTTGAATTCTATGATGTTCTCTAGCCCACAGCCAGTAGCTTCACCAAGCCAATCTTAGAAGCGCCCTTCCAGCCACCTCTGTCGGCAGATCTACAGCTTAGGGCAGTAACGGACAATGTGTTCTACAGTCTCTATCTTCTCCTCATCCCCGCATAAACTGCAGAAGCCCGTAGAGTTCCTATCCCATTTACGCGTCATATATCTAACATTAAAGTGCCCGATAAGAGTTCAAATAATACATCTCAGAAACCCCCTGCTCTTCTTTAGCAGCAGAAACGTTTGGGCTATAGAAGCCTGGAGAACCCACACTCAGCCCTGTTCATTTAAGGTTTGCCCCTTACCCCAGGCCCTATAAATTCATAATAGAAATCCATTGGTGGCCTTACCGGCTCACAGCCCAGTCCAATATCAAGGGCCGACCCCCTCCACACCAATTCATCAACAGTTTCATTACTGGCCCTGCGTGTCGTCAATGTGTCTTTTCAACTCTTCTGATTTATAATAGGCCCACAAACCTCTGGGTTGAGGTGGCGAATTGCATTCTTTACTACCCTTCGTAATCTAATCTAACCTAATCACTAACAAATAATATTCTGTAAAATATTCTAGATTAATTGTTTAAGGTGTTGTTAAAAGTATTAGCGGGTGAGACTTTTTTTATCCAAGTATACAAAAAATTGTTGGTTGGCATATCTTCTGTGTAAAGCAAGTACAGAATTGGACCTTATATTCTCCCTTGAGGTACACCAGGCCCTATTTGGTTTCCCCTTTTTGATCATAAATTGTCGACCGGTTACTTATCTTTTCTTAAAGGTTGAAAATATTAATTGGAAGGTTCAACATTAATTTGTTAAACATGCCTTCGTGCCAAACTTAATCGAAAGCGTGAGAGACATCGATAAAAAGCGCTAAGCAGTACATCTTTTCCTCAAAGGCTTTTCTTAAAACCTCTGTCAACCTTCTAAAGCCAAATTGGTAGTTTGGAATGCAGTTGTTTTCATTCAGGATCAGGACCAACTTGTTTTTAAACAGCTTTTTGAAAAGTTTCGACGAAGTTACTAACAAACTTATAGGCCTATGAGACTCCACCTTCGAAGAATCATTACCAGGCTTAGGAATCATCTTTGCTAAGGCAACTTTCCATGTTGGCGGCAAATACTCAAGCCGTATTATGACGTAAAAAATAAAAATAATTCTTTTTGCTGTAAAAGGTAGCTCTAAAAGCATTTTGTTGCTTATTTTATCAACCTCAGGAGCTTTTTTTATAAAAGCTAGTGATAGCTTCTACAACATCTGAAAACCGGAAAAGTATTTATATAGGACGTCTGGAAACAACAGGCGACAGTTCCTTCACGTCAGTGCATGTATTAAGTGTGAACACGTTCCTTAAGTGACTTGCGAGCAGATCGCATTTTCTTCCCAGGATTCTCTGGTTAAACAGTGGGGGTTTTGCGATAACGGGTATTCTAAGACGTCTGACGGATCGCCATAAAGAATAATTCGTCTGGAGAGTCGCGCTTATATGTTCCAAGTGGTCTTTAGGTGAGGCCATCCTGTGTACCTCCAGCAAGTTTTTTAATCGGTTTGTACATTCTTTTAGCTTAGCTTAAGTTTGGCCGATCTATGTATGCTTTTTCCATTCTTTTTGGGATCTCCTTTTTTTCAGATAAAAGTCCTTCCACATCGGAAAAATAAATTTTGTTGTACTTAGCCTGAAGGTAGGTAGAAAAATCTTGTTCAATGGCTTTTTTAATGTTTTCCGAGCAGTAGGTGCTGATATATTTTTTATATTTGAACCAATTTACTTTTTTAGATAAGAAAAATTTATTTGTTGCGATTTGGTGAGGACTGCAAATAGTAAAAATTGTGGGTAAGTGGTCAGAAGATAAATCAAAGGAGGCTTGAGTCTCAATAAGCTCCGAGGATATACCTTTTTCTACGCCAAAATCTATTGCGTCTGGAATTTTATTATGGTCAGTTGGCCAATAGGTTGGTTGTCTAGTTGAAATAACGCAAAGTCCCATTTCAGGAACGGAACCATACAAGATACCTCCTCTGGGACTAATTATACGGGAGCCCCAGTCCGTTTGCTTAGCGTTATAGTCTTCAGCAGCTAAGAGGAGAGGACCTAAAAATTTTTAAAATCAGGGGGCATATTACGAAATTCGATTCGAATCGAAATTAAAAAAATTCTAATTATAAATCCAATATTAAAAGCATCGACGATCGATCGAATAGAATTTCGATTCGAAACGAATGCCGTAAAAACTGATTAAATAACTAGGTTGTGTAAAAAATCATCAATGCAGACGTTCGTCGCTTGGATATAAAATTCCGAGAGGCCACCTAAACTATGGTGTTTGATCCGATCCACCACATGATCTATCCCTAGGATCCTTTGAATCGTAAAAATTATAAAAAAATATTCGAGCTCGTTTTTGTGTTGGCGAATGCCGTTTGTTTTAGAAACAAACCCTGAGGCCATGAAGGCCTTTTAATCATGTCTTGCAGAAGAGCAGACTGCATTTTTTGCATTTCCTGCATAATGTCAGCCATTTGCGCTATGATCTGCGTTAATTGTTTGACCATATTGTCAATAACGGATTCCAGGCGGCTAAAATTGGGACCGGTTGGTTTGCTTGTTGGCTCTATACACACGTCAACATTTGCCGATGATCACGCTTTTCTCAGTATTCATAAAGACCCTAAAAAGGCTTCGAATTACCTTGAATTTTAGTCTGGTACTGACTGGACTAATATTAATTACTTAGTTTTAAGATTCGAATACTTATTGCTAGTTTGTCAAAGGTGAAGACTCAATGTTAAAAATTAAAAAAAAATATACAAAAAAAGAAGGCGGATTGTTTAATGTATGATTATTTGAAACAATGATCAAACTGAAAAAAGTTAAAAAAAAATTTTTAATGATTTTACATTTCCATAAGTTTTTATTCTTTTTTTAGTTGCTAGTTGATCGGTTTTTATTAAAATGAATCAAATTGTTTTTTCCTGTTTCGTAGAATTGACCGAATCTAAATATTTTGATATTTGTACATGGTTTTAACGATGAAAAAAATAAAGTGTAAATAATACATATCGTCGCCTCAAATGCTTAAGGTTATATAACCAAGTACAAGTCAAATAGGTCTAAAGCATATTGAGCCGCACCAAACAGAGTTAATAATTTTAACTGAACTTTTATATTTAAATGCCTTATTTTTTTTTTTTTTGCTATTGCTCTTGTGTAGAAGTGGTGTTTGTTTTAAAAATACTTTTCATTTATTAGGTTTTTATGTCCTCTGTAAAATTTTCAAAAGTCATAAGTGACCTTTTTGTATTTCAGGTGCCGATATCATTATACGTGTTACTACAGTTAAATGAGAATAAAATTTTTCACAGCAAGGTTCCAATTATTCTGTTTTTATTTTTCTACATTATCTTGCTTCAACCATATGATTTGATGGCAATGAAAACAGTTGTGTTTACTTTTAAATTTATATTTATTGTCATTTAACAAGTGGTAAAAAATATGAATATAGAGACAATCCGATCACCGTGTTCTACTTCGAAAAGATAACATTTACATGCATTTTACTCAGCTTGTGTAGAAAAAATACTTTTCGCTTATTGTTCATTTGTCTCTTAAAATAAACTCATTTGCTAGGGGACCAAGGTTTACCAGTATATTTTGGCAAGTACATTAATCTCTGGCTTGATCTCTAAACTTTAGCTTTATTCTTTATCTTTCTCTACAAGGGTCGATTTAGTGGCATCTCTTCTTAAACTGCTGCCTATTCTGCCCAACCTAATTAAAAACAATAATTCAATTCAATTTTCTTCATATTTTTAGTTGTAATTAAAAATTTATAAATTCATAATTAACAAAAGTCAATGAGTCTTCAGGAAGGTAAATATTTAATTTATAAGTGATACATACATATATACAGAGACATTAAAAAACATGAAACACAACAAGTGCGTCTTTTTAAGTTTGTGTTTTAGAAATTTTAAAATTTTTAGGAAAATATGTTATATTTAACTGTAAGAAGTATTTTTTGTTCCATTAAAAATTCTTGATTTCTTCAAAAAAACAGCAAAACAAAAGACTTTTAAGAAAATGTGTAAAGGATGTGACTTTTTTTTTATTAAAAACGTTAAAAAGTAAAGCAGAATATTAACAGCCAGTCTACGATGTCAAAAGAAAACTAACACGAACGAAAAGCAATTACCCATTTTCATTCGAAGAAGCGTCCCACAGTGTAATGATTTCATATAGTGTGTGGCGAAAAATGGAAGAAGTGTAAAGAATACATGTTTTAATTGATAAAGTAGGATCTGACCTAAAGTTTTATCCCTTAAGCTCCAAAGAGTTGCGTCCTTCTCATATATACATATTCTTAAAATGAAAATTGATATAACGTAGAATAACGTAGAAATATGAGAAATTATTAAAATTTTGTACAGAAATTAAATGTAGTATGTTTTATGATCTGTCCAAATTTTTACCTCAAAAATGACCTTTTTCCACAAAGTAAAAAATGAGCAAAATCAAGAATACTTTAATTGATAAAATATATTTAAAACCCAAAATTGTATCATCTGAACTCCACGGACTTATACCCTTCCCATATATCATTAAAATCAAAATTGCCATAGCCAAGAGAAAAAAAAAATCATAGAGAAGTAAAATTTTTAAGCAGGTCCTTTTTAAAAAAAGAAGAAAAGATCGAAAAATAAAAAGATTCCTTTCCTTATTTGGCACACCATCTTTAATTGATAAAATGTAATCAAACCCTAAAAATTTAATCACTTTAATTTCAAAAATTCGTGTTTTACTATAGATCCTCCTAACCAAGAGAAAAATATGGGTAGCTTCATAAAATTATGTACACATATTAGTATTAACTTGCTTTATAGCCTGTGAAAGTTTCAATTAATAACGAGTAATAATAGGCTTAAAAACTAAAAAACTAATTAAACTAATTTCTTTATTCAATAAGGTACGGAAACTTAAACAGGTAAAATATAGTCAGATATATGATTTTTCCTCTTTAAACTTTGTTAATTAAACGTGGGCAGCTATAAGTTGCATTATTTGTACTTGCGCTGGCAGTGAGTAAGTGAAATATCTTTTAAAGTCGTGCATACTCGCTAAAGAGATGTATTTTTTAAAATATAAATAGTTGTACTGACATTATATAAAAAAAAAATACAAAAATCGTTTTTTGTGGGTTCTTTAAAGTCTGCCTAAACTTGAAACTTTTTAAAAATTAATGCTTCTTAGCTTTAACCACTTTCAGAATAACAGTGAAGAATATGTGACATATATATTCTTAAAAAGTGTCATTCTTTTCACACATAATATTGCATATTTTTATTTTTGTTGAACTTAATGTTCTTATACAAAGCTTTACTTTTTATTTTGCCTTTAATACAAAAGAAATAGCGTATATGGAAAAGCAAACTTCGTCCTGACTTACAAAATATTTACTCTTGATGATGAAATTGCGTTGCTTTTTAAGCTTACTTTTTTGGCTTGAATGTGACTAAAAGTAAGAAATTCGTACTAGAAAAATCCTACTTGGTTAAGGAAAAACCGTTCTCACCTTGTTTTTGACACCGCTACGGCTTGATTTAAGAAAGTTAATTTAGTATTTTTTCTGCGTGTATATAAATTATTATTCTCCCTTGGGATGGTGTAGGGTTTAATAAATAATAAAGATAACAAACAGTCTGTGTGTGAAAATATAATAAAACAGCAACTGTTATCAGTTCTTGTACCGAGAACGTAAAAGCATTATGATAGCAAGGTGGCCATGTTTCACTAAGTTGCGGAAGAATTCCTTATCAGTTGCAACACTCTTCCTAAAAGTTGTTGACTTCTGCATGAAGGTATGTTTAAAGAGAAAGCAGTGTGGTACAAGAAACACTTTCAAAGAGGAAATAAAATTTTAATAAGTGAATTAGTGTGAATGGAATTACAAACAATTGCTTAAATATATACATATATATTATTTTTTCTTAAAGTTTTTACTCAACTACGTTATAAATAGTACAAAACCTGGGGACAAGTTGAACTGAAATACACTCTTAGCACTATGTGAAGAATAAAGAAAATGGGGAAATTTACGTCTTTTTCAGACTTTGGGATGACTAGACTTTACATAAAAATTAAAGTTGCTTACAGTAACCATTTAAAATAATGCATTTTAAAGTATAAAAAAAGACAACCGGTTGGAATATATGTATGTCAGGGAATAGAGGTGATTTGTATTACGCAGTTGTTTTCAAATAATCTACCTTAATCATAAATGCTAACATGATTTTTTAGTGTGTGCAAGTATGATAGAATTTTTTGGTACAATTCAAGCCTCAAAAGTACTTAGGTACGCCTTTCTAGTGCTATAGAGACATTTTCTCAAGCATATTTTTATGAATAAACATGACCCAAGTAGGTATCATCACAAAAACAAATTGTTCTTTGAAATTTCTAAATTTTGGGTCTTTAATAGGGTCGTGATATCCATTACCAAATTTTGCCAAAAATACGACTTTAGTTGGGCAGCATTACTAAAGGAAGTGATTAAAGACTTTTGTACAATATCACGCAAATTCTGTAAAGCAACTAGAATTAGAAGTATATCTTTAAGTAATTTAAAATCGAAAGTCCATTTAAATGAAAAGGTTTGAGAAGCGGAAATTTTGCGTCTGTTGTGTAAGCTATGGCCGCTAAAAATTTTTTTTGTAATTCATTCAATGTATTCACTCGATAAGTGTTCGGTCCTTAGAGATAAAATTGGCTGATATTGATCTTAATCCACTTAAGAATGATAAAACTAAAGATTTTGCCAAAAAGAGCAATAAATTATTTTATGGGTCGGTAACGTCACGCTAAATGTTTTTCTATTGACTTAAAATTTTAAGCTTGTTGTCTTATTGGCCCACAATTTTAAGCTTTTAAGTTTATGTGCTTGCGTTTTTTATTCTTGTGATTTTTCTGTTATGTTATTGTTGGTTTTCTGTCAAAGATTTTAATTGTAGAGTTGCCTACTTTCACGAAAAGTATTCACTTTTTCTTAAAATTTGTAGCTTTTATATATGAAAAAGATTTGACAGCCATAAAAGTGGGATATCTAAGTCATTTAACGGAATTTCATACGCTTGTTTAAGGCACATTCAACAAGGTAAACTCAAGGCGAATTCAAAGAATTCGCTCTCTGCATTTCCTTTTTGTGTTTGAACGGTAGAATGTCAGAAAAATTAAAAATTCCATATAAAATTAATTTTTATTTCAAATAAATGTCAAATTGATTTTAATCAGCTGGGTTCTTAATATTACCTGGTTGAATGTGCCTTGCGCTTGTCTTAATCACGTTAAAATTTATATAAATTTGCAGAGGTATGGCTACCCAATTCAAAAGTATTTTTTTCATACAAGAAGAGATCGCCGTTTGTTGTTTAGTTGACCTAAATATATTAAATGCACGTATAAAAATACCATTAAACATTTGTATCATTAGAATGTGATACCGATTTTTTTGAATGAATTTAAATTGAGAGAAAAGGGGTATAAACTACTTTCTATATGACCCCCTCACCAACAGCCTACCACACGCCCTTGGTGTTTTCTGTATGAATCATACAAATCACTTAAAGCATTTTTTGGATTCTTTGATGTACATTCAGACATACATTTACAATATGACATTCATGTTGTGTTGTGGTTTCGGAAACTGTTTGTTGTGTTTTTCTATCTGTTTGTTTGGTATCAACACTTTTGGGGTTGTTATCATCATCATTATTATTAGCGCAACAGCAACAACTTTATTATTATTATTGTCAATACGAATGTTGTCAACATTATAAAGAAAACAAACAAACTACTCGTAAAAACATCGTTGTTTGACGTGCGTGTGAAAGAGTGTATTGTGGTTGTATGTGTTATAAATAACAACAACACTTGTATAATGTTTGATTTCTTTGCCATGTTGCTGTTGCCATTGAGGGGTTGAAATACTTTTGATAGCAACGGTTCTATTTAGTTGCAAACAAGTCTTGTGTCAAAAGGTTTTTGTTAACGGAATTTATCTTAACGACAAGGAAAAACCGCCAACCGCGTAAACAATATTCAAAAAATTGACGACAAACAAATTGTGGTGGCCATATGGAAATTAACGGAAAATCAAAATTACAAAAGAAAAAACTAATCGGTGACGTTGATTTAAGTTAAAAAAAATCACAAATTTGTGTGTTCAAAAACTTTTTTATATTTAGTAAAACAGTTTCAACATAAGAAGTAAGTTTTTTTTATGGTCCTATTTACTACATACATATATATGTATCAAATCAAATGTTTAAGGTGCACTTAACTTAAGTACAATGAATAAAAGGTTTTATATAGAATTATGTATGTCAAAATATTAATTTGAACTTAAGCATGTGGTTCGAATAATATTGTTTTTGAATTATTTTTATATAAATTTCACTTGAAAGCATGTTTATTTTTCCTTAATTAAATACTTGAAAACTATTTGGAAATATCAGTTTCTGTTTCATTATAAATTGGACGGTTTTTTTGCAAAGTATTTTGGTTTGGGTTTAAACACTAAGTTTGTGGTCTTGGCTTCTTCAAAAAGTGTATTTATTTTGGCAGGTTTTCAAAAAATTAAAAAAAAAACATTTTCTTGCTACTGAACCTGTTTGTTTTGATGTAAATAATAAAAAATTGCAACAAAAATTATAAATGTTAACACTGCAGGCCTTCTGTGAAGAAAATCGAAAAAAAAAAATTTAAATATTATATTTTTTTGTTGGGTTAGGTTCGGGCTTAATTTTCTACAGAGCCAGTGCTATTAGAGATTACTTTCCAAAATGTTCAGCTGGAAAAAACCTTAAAAATTGACTTTTGCTCTTAACCACGACTAGAAATCTATAAAGACGGGGGTAAAACAGATTGTGGAACACAAGCTTAACTTAAGTTAAAAGTGTTTTTAATACTGTTTGATACTTTGTTTCTACAAAACATTATTTTAACTTAAGAAAAGCCCTTGAAGAAAATGTGACGGACGTGAGTGACATTTTCATCAAAGTGTAAAACAAAATAAAAATAAGAAACTTTTCCCACCATTTTGGGCCAATTTACATGGACCTGCCCAAATGTTACTTTTAAAAAAATGTATTAAATTAAATGCTTGTTAATAATTATTCGGAGTTTATAATTTGCGGAAAAATAACACGGTCCTACAGTTAAAAAATACTTGGAAAACGACCTAGTTGGGTTTTTAAACAAAATATACGTAAATTGGATCGTGTTTTTAAAGTGCATGACCTACCCCAAGCAATTTTTTTCAAAATACTTTAAATTTTAGAGGTATATCCAAATCTTTGAAAATGATTTGAAGATGCCTTTGCCTATTCCTACAACTCCACCTATGCCGCTTTTTAAGTTCTGACAAAGTGTTTTGGCAGTCATGGCGCTCTTAGTAAATGTGCTATCAGTATCACCTAAAAAGAAAGACATACGCAAGGATAGGTGGGGTCTCTGTACAAATGCGTTTAAGAGAAAACGGGTCCAATACTCACGATAAGTTTTGTCGAAAAAAAAAAATAATCAGTTCTTTGCTTCCAGTCGTAAGTAATGAAACCAAATGATTTGATTTGATTAATTCCTAATATTAAAATTTTATGCATTAGGAGAATTCTCTAGAGTGACTAGTTAATTATAAACTGATACTTCTCAAAAGTCAGAAGTACATACGAAAAAAATCTTGCTTAAGATTTTTTGTAGTTACACAATAAATCGAGTGTAAGCCTTATCATTCCGTCTGCCAAATCAGGTCAAAAGCAAGTGGACACATAATTCTGTCTTAAAAATTAATGAAAGAACCCTTTTGTTTACACATTCCTTCATGTAAATTTTGGCATTTATAGAGCCCGTCTTATTTTTTCCCCATAGCTGCTTTCTGCTTGTCATACCCAAAAAATTTTTTGGAAAATTTCGTTTGCTTTTGTTTCTTAACGTTTTCTTATATTTCCTCGACGGTTGGAGCACTGACCTCACACTGATGTTATCCTTTCGGATGTCATGTAAGCCCTTTGTTTAAATGCCTTTTACTATTTTGCTTTAGAAATATTATGTGAACCTTTCGTTATTCCCGAGCCAAATTGTCTTCCTATGGCTTAGTTCTCCAAAAACTGTTTGATAACATTGGAAACAATTTGACGGCAGGCCTTTAATTCTTTGGCCTAATTTTTGGGGCCCCAAGCTTGGGTTTGTTGAAAGTACATACTAAGAAATGTTTTCTTGTCCCTCATTATGATTAAACTCTAACAGCCAATAAACATAGGTGCTATTACACATAATAACTGATATACATATATATTAAAGTTAGCTTGATTAAAAACCTTCACTCGGGTAAAAAGTTTAAAGGAAAAACGTGTGTTTTTCTTTATAAAAATAATACCATGGTACAATTACCTTACAAGGTATTATCGCTATGGCAACAACTACAACAAAGTCGAAAACAAATTTATGAAGTTGTTGTAAAAGCATACTCGTTTATGTCAAAAAACGTACTGTTTGACAGATTTAACGAGTGGAAAAACTCGAGCAAAAAATAGTCAGCTGTCGATTCGGGACTATCTTGTAAGGTAATTGTACCATGAATAATACTATTTTCCTAATTGCTTTTTTATTTCTGCAATAAAAGCTATAAATAAAAAAATTATATCTGCATTCTATTTGCCTTTGCAATTTTATCTATAACTACACATCTGTTTTTTTATATATTTTTTAAACGAATTGATAGACTGAACAAAGTCGTTCTAATTCCGTGAATTGATTAAAAAGTATTTTTAAAAGAGTCCTAGACTACTTATTTGTTTTGAAAAAAAAAAAAACAAAAAAATAACAGAAAAAAGCACACTTTCTCCATAAAATCAAAATCTTTTATTAAATATATATTTTATAGTCACTTTTTTTCTACTCAATGCTTGCACAGTACATTTCGTTTTATTTTAATAGTTTCCACTATTTTGATTTTAAATGAAACGTCTCGCTATTGCAACAAATAATAAAAGCCCCTTTAAAAATACATTTATAAATATATGGTCGTATATTTGGTTGTTAATAAAATGCCAAAAACTTGAATATTTCATACGTCTGCCGTATCTACAAACATACATCTGTACATACATATATGTAAATATGTGTATTCATGTATATATTTAAATATATTCATGTATATATGTATGCTAATATGACATTTATAAATAAACACGAAAAGTGTGGCGTTTTAAAATATACAAGAATATTTTATTTAAAAATATTCTTATAACGAAAAATGCATTTAAATTTCATTGAACTTAAGTTTGTGCATAAAAATTTTGAAACATTTTTAGCTTTTCATTAATTATTTGTTTGCATTTAATATGTTCAAGTTTCTAAGGACACTTACTTAAGTATGGCATGTACCTAAAATATTTAAGGTCTCACAAGAAGTGTGTCTTTAAATACTTAAAATATTTTAATTACGTTTTCCAGGTTTAAAATTCAATATTTTTCGGTGCAATTGATTTCAATAGTATAATAGTTTTACATTACGTATGAGCGACAATTTTAACTGGCATTTCCTTGTTAAACACGTTACTCATACGGCTGGTGGATAACTTTTTGTTGTTGTTAATTAAACAAAATTGTTCGTTTGTTATTTATGTATATTACCTGAAAATACACACAAAAACATATTTTTATAAAGTTTTTGTCAATTCTTTTTGTTTGTCGACTGATTTTGTCAAACCCTAATGGACTTTAGATTTTTGATGCAAAAAACAAAATTAATCAATTAATATGTGTAAAATTAAAACCATATTTTGTACACTTCTGACGAAATGTTTTGACTTTTCTTTGTTTTCACTTTTATTGAAAATGCTAAATTTTCAATAAAAAAAATCTCTTTTCCTAAACAAAAATAAACTAAAATTTAGTATAACACTTTCACTTTTACGCCCAGCTTCTATGCTAGTGTGTTTCTAATTTTTAAAATTGTTTAATGTCTATAAATTACCAATTTTTCTGACTGATATTGTTTCTAATTAACTTTGACCTTCATTTTGCAAAATATTTGTCAAGCCGTGTTATTAATTAAAAGATGATGATGACATCTTAAAATGGTTAGTTAATATATTATGAATTTGTCCATATCTGCATATACAGATACAAATATTTTTATGTAAACAAAGAAAGAGTTTCTCCGTTATCATATCTTTTTAAAATTTTACAATACTTCTTTATGCCACTAAAACTGTTTATTTTAAAGCACAAATTACTTTTAAGTATTTGACTTAAACTTTGAAAAAAAAAACTAAATATCGAAAGCTTAATATATAAAAATTGTGCAAAAAATGTGAATTTTATCTTTTTTTAAAAACACTAATAATATGAAAATAAATAAATACATATTAAATTAATTTAAAAAGATTATAAAAATACATAATAATAAAAAAGCCTAATAATTTTAAAATATGTGCTAATTAAAAGTGTTTTTCTTTATATCTTATCACTTAACTTAAACTCAAAAAATTAAAATTTCCTTATCAATACACTTAAGTATATACATATAAATATGTATATACAAAAACAAAATTTTTGTTTACAATTGTAATAAAATTTTACCTAAAAACATTAAATAATTAATATGTTTTAAAACATTTTAAAGATTAAATATTTTGAAAAAAGAAGAAGCAGAAAGAAGAACATAAATAAATATATTTTCAAGTTATATTCATTTTTTTTATCTCGTTCTTGATAATTGTGCGACTTCAATAATCGTTAACAAACAGATACTTTTATAAATGTTTTTGTTTTTTTTTCAACTTTTTTCTTTAATAGAAACAAATTGATTGACATATGTACGTACATGTCGTTAGCTTAAATTTATAACTACATAGTTCAACATTTTACAAGAGAAGAAAAAACATTTTTTAAATTACAAAGATATTGATTGTAAATTGTTCATTTTTTCAAAGGTTGGTAACTGATACCATTACCACCGTTTCAATTTGGTTACCAGCATTTATACCGATAGCGAAAAAATTTATTTCGCAAAATACAGGTATCAAAATACCGTTTCCTTTGATACCATTTTCAAAATAACATTTCCCTTGATACCAGTACTATGACTATACATTTCAGTCAAAAAATACCAAAATTCGTTTCGGCTGCCAACCTCGCTTTTTGCCGGCATTTTTTCCCATATCTTTTGAAAAATATACTGATATATGTTAAAATATCGGGTTAGCATTTTAGCTGACGACATGTATGAATGTTTACATTTTTCTGGCTTTTGCGATATAAAAATTACTCTTAGCAGGAAATACAAATACAAATACTTAACTCTCTTCATACACATTAAGCAATTTCATCGAAAACATTTGATATTTTAAAACAAATGAAATTAAGGCGAACCTAACCATAATATACAGAGTACACTCATACAGGTAATATTAAGATCCCAGCTGACTATAATAAATTTGACACTCACTTTTACAAATACTTAACTTTGTATGAAATTTTTAATTTTTTTGGCACGTTCAAATAATAAAATGAGGGCGAATTTCTTGAATTTGATTTAGTGTACCCTGTTAATATAATAATTATTTTTCCATTTTCTTCTTTTAGTTTGTAATAATAAAAACCTGGGGCAGATTACGGCATTCGGGTTGAATCGAAATCAAAAAATTCCTATTAGAATTTCTATATTAAAAGCCTTGATAGTTCGATCAATCGAGTAAAATTTCGATTTAAATCGAATGCCGTAATTTGGCCCCTGGCAAAATAGAAAAGTGAATAGAACTTCGACAAGGGCATAATCATGACTATCCTCACTAGCTGTACTGTTGAGATCACCTTTCGCTTTGTATTAAATTCTTAAGTTTTCATTTTTAAATAGGTTTTTTAACAAGTATATACATACATACATACATATGTATACAAAGAAGGGTGCAGAAAAAAGCATAAAACAATTTTGCTTTTTATAAGCTAATTTGAGTTTAAATAAATCCGACTTTTTTCTGACTGAATGACTTACATCTTAATCTTGAATGAAACGCCCTTTTACGTATTACGCATATATGCACATATATATGCATGTGTACAAGTAGAAAAGATATCCTGTTGTGCTAAACAAAATACTTTCAAAATTATTTTTTTCTAAAACTGTTTACCAGCAAAACAACTGCCTTAAGAAGGATAAAACTTTGTATGCTCCAGCTTAGTTCTATAAAATGAAAAAAAAACAAGAGAAAACTAACAAACAACAAAAAGTAAATAATAAAATAAAAATATACTTTTCTATATATCTTTGGTAAATTCAAGAAGAATTCTACTCTAGGATCCACAAATCTTATACACCCTTCAAGAATAAATAGAGAAAATTAAATAAATTACTTCACATAACTTTTTTTAACAACTAAAAATTTTGGTTAAAATGCTTATCGTCCACTTACAAATATATTTAATTGAAAATACGTATTGAGGCATGCTGAACTTTGTTTTTTATACCCATATAACATTATTATGCATTTGTGCAGATGCTTGTAATGCCAAAAAGTATACCGATCGACTCATCATCACTTCCTAAGACGATTTAAGCATGTTCGTTCGTCCGAATGGGGGCCCATGTTTTCTTGTAAGCACGTTACAGGTAACAATTTTAAAGATATTTTGATAAAATTGGGCACAGGTGAATTTTTTTGGCACTGGCACAAAACTTTTTGTTTTTGGTGATGATGGGTTAATTTTTCAACATAGCCCTTACACAAATGTCCTCCCGAAAGAGGAGGTTATTCTGATTGCTTTTAACACTAGTATATTGAGTTTTGACATGATCAGTCTAAATTTTGGCATAACTCTTGTACAAATGTTCCCATGGAATAAGCATTTTCAAAATACTTGGCACGAAAATTTCTCTCTATACAAAATTGTTAACATAATTACCAATTTATGCCATCAAATAATAAATAGAATTCTGTAATGAACGGTTCTTAATATGTCATTGGTTCCGTATAAGTCCATTTAATAAAAACCACAATTCAAAATATATATCTCGAATAAAAAATGCAATAAAAATATGTGAATAAATGTCTTTTAAAATAGATAAGATAGTCGATTTAGCCGCATGCCTCTGCAAATCAAATCCGACGGGCCACGTTTAATTGTCAAACTATCGCAAATAATCCCAAGAAGTTCGCTATTTGAAATCGAAGAGCTTGGTTTACTTCCGTAGGAATAAAAAATAAGCAAAAATATAAAAAAAAAACCCATTTGTAAAGGACAAAACTCATTAATATATATCATTTATCTAACAATATAAGGCCACTGCTGCCACAAAGTTTTACTAAGATAAATAAAGACAGCTGCTTCACTGGGAAAATTGTTTTGATTAAAACAGCATGTGAAGTGGTAACAATTACAAAAATTTTATGAAGTTTTTCATGCGGTATATATTACAGCTATCGAACGCAAACCTGCTGCAGAGTAGTTCTAGTATGATGTGTATATTTTTTCATATTTTACTTCTATGGGGGCTTAGAATCGATTGACTAATTTTTCCGCACATGTTTTTTTTAAGTTTGAAAATTGTTTTTATAGTTTTATCAAAAAATTTAAATCAAGTATGACTTTCTAATGTCCGATTATCCATTTCGACGATATGGCGGTTGCTTTGGCTGGCACTGTACGGCTGTTTTGTATATTTGGGTAGTAGAAAATTGATAAGACATCCATATTACTTCACATAGAGCAACCAACTATTGAAATAATAACTTCTAAAGTATTTTTCAATTGAAAAGTATGTCAAAATAAACCGACACAAAGATAATAAGTAAATGAAAAATAAAGGTCGGCAGCTAAGGGTAAGCCGATTTCCAGCTTTAAAATTATTAGCTGCGGCGGCCAGCAAAAATTGTTGGCGGCTCCGCTTAGTCTGCTGCTAGCCGGTCGGCGAAGGTATCTGCCTGGGACTCTTCCAACTGCAACACCAGTGCGATACTGTCTAGGCCACTGAGATATTTTAAATTTAAAATGTTAAAGTGTATACAAAAACAACAATTTTTTTGCTTGAATTTTTTAAGTAATCCTAAGTAGACTTGATTAAAGAAAACCCAAGTACAATTTTTAATAAAATCCAGAATAAAATTCTCGATTCTAAAACGTTTTTTTCTTTCTGTGTAAGGCTTTTTACTAAATTTTGTATTTGTGTTTTAAGCAACTTTTACAAACAGAAAACAAACAATCGACTTATCCCTACTGATTTACAGTTTTATATAAATATAAACCAACAAACAAACATTAAACAAGAAAATCACTAAATAAAATCCAACTTATTACAACCACAAGAGACTCTATATTTTCATTATTTTATAGGAATAAAAACTAACAAAATCTATCATTTACTTTACGACTATTCGAACGTTAAATTAAATACTATAAAGTTTAAGTTTAAGACATTTTGTATTAAGTTTACGATGCAAACACTCGTTCTGGTGTATAGATGTGTGTTTGTTCCTTTGACAGGATGATAAAATAGCTTAAGTCCAACAACACAATTTTAAGCAAAAAAGGCAAATAATAATGCAAAAATTAAATAAATGTTTCTTTCGAGTTTTGCTTTTAATTTATACGAGTGCTTTAAGTTAAAATAATGTTATTTAAAGACACACAACTTTTAACTTAATTCAAGTACCTCAGTTCTATTTACAACCATATGTCTTTCGAAATTCTCACTATGGTTTGGTCTTATAACACATTTGATGTAATTTTGTTTGCAATTGTATTATATTGTTAAATAAAATTTGAATGTCCATATCAACCACATTATTCCAAATATGATTTAATATTAATAATTTTTGTATTGAAAATTTTATAAAATAAAAGAGTTAAGAAGTAGTTCGATAATGCCAAAGTTCGACTACATATTTGTATGAATATTTAAATGAATGCGTGTTATGGCATGTAAGAATAGCATTAGTCTTGGATTTTTTGTTAATTACAACTTTGCAATCAAAATTATTTATTCTTAAAAGCCATTTCAATATAAAGGGCTAACTATAATGTGCTTTTGCTTACTTAAGCAAAATTGCGAATACACATGTTTAAATGTGTATAACTATAATGTTCTTAAGCAACTTTTCGTTAAGTTTCGTCAAGTTACATTTGTTTAAAGGCCTAACTATATTGTGCTTAAACAAACTTATGCTAATGTCAAATATTAACTTTTATAATATAATTTTATTGTTTATTTGCTAATTGTTTAATATTTTTAAGTTTTAGATGCTAGTTAAATAACATTTTGCGAAAAAAATCCATGTATTTGAAATATAAAAGTAAAACAGTTTTTGCAAAAGTACAAATATTTGCAACTGAGTTCTGTAAGTATTTAAGTTCAAAAAGTACAATATAGCCACTGATAAGTCTTCAATAAATTGATTAAGCATTTAACAGGCTTTTCGTTGATATTTGACATTAGCTTTAGTTTGTTTAAGCACAATATAGTTAGGCCTTTACTCTTTAAATGTGATTAAAAAAAACTTAACGAAAAATTCTGCATTAATCGTTTAAGGTAACTTTACATGATTATACATATACTACGACATGTCAAAATATGCTGTTGAATAATACAAAATCTCATCATGTAAAAGCATAATGTATTGGGAAGGAAAAATACGGATAAAAAATTTGACAAGTGCTCGGTAAATGTTTATTTTCAAAACCATTTTAGAAACTTACGTATTCTCATCACATCAGAGGTGTGAAAGGTTGACAGCACTTACAAGATCTAAGGAAGGTTGCTACAGTTTATGAAACAAAACACAAACAACCAAAATTAATTTAAAAGTTTTTTATGTTGTTTTTGTCCATATTGTAGAATTTAAACCATATGCCGTTACCACAGAAAAAATGAAAAAAAAGCCTTTGATTTTATCAACACCATCCGTGTAAACAACAAAAGAACATAGAACAAAATTTAATTCTCTTTTCTTAAACACGGAGAGTATTTCATAATACAGTGCTAGCTCGCTAATCGGAAGAAGTGTAATCCGAATTATCCAGTAATCCGAATTGAATTTATGACGTATTACATACTCTATAGTTCGCATTGATTGCAAGCTCGCTAAACCGAATTTTTATTTTTCTGCTTTTTTTATTATTGTGTCAGTTATTTTTACAAAACCATGTATGGAATTTGAAAACAAACGGGACATCATTGAGATGCAGAGCCTTCTATGATTGACATTGTACATACATTCATATGTATATGAACGTAAATAATTATATGTATTTGTTTTATGTCTTGTAAGAAATAGTTTAGTTGCTGAATGGTATTAGTCGCGAAACCATTAATTTAAATTTGTAATATGGCAAATAAACGTGCACATAAAACGCTATCATTAGCTGATAAGCTTAAAATAATAGAAGAAGTAAATCGCGGACAATCAGGAAAAATTTTAGCAAAGAAATTTGGTGTAGGAGCTTCAACAATTTGTGGCATAAAAAAATGCTGAAAACATTAAAAGATAAAAAACCTGCGTTAAAAAGGTGTTCTGCAAAAATTACTGTATATTAAAATTTAAAAAAATTTATTTTTTATTAAAAAAAAGCTCTAATTTTTCATTCTTGATTAACAAAAATTAAATAAAATTGTTTTGAAATCCTGGATTGTGTTTTATTTTCGAATATAGTGAATTATAATACCTAATAACAGCACATTCAGTAATCCGAATATCTTGTTAATCCGAATCAGGGTCTGCAATCATTAATTCGGATTAGCGAGCTAACACTGTATTTTGATTCTACAAAGTCATAAAAAGCCAACTTTACTAGCACTGTAAGTTATAAGATTTTATTCTTGTTATGTTAGTATAGGTAGTAATAAATAAATACAAATGCACTCTGCAAATCTCTTACGACTTCCTCTTGCTTTGGTTAAAACAATCGACAAATTCCATTTTCTTTTAAACAAAACATTTTTTCTTTAAGAAAAGTTTAAAGTTTTTTTTTGGAGCCAACCTAATGTTTTAATATATGTGTAGGTATAAATGTATTTGATTTTGTATGTACACATGTGCTGCTATTTACGTATACAGTATCGATTCAATTTGATTGAATTACAGATTTGTTTGCATGTGTGTGTTTTTTTTCTTGTTAAATCTTTTGTGAGTTTTAAGGATAAAAGTCTTTCTGCTATAGGTATGTGCACATGTATGTATGAATGTAGAATATCTGAATAGGAAGAATGTGTTTTATAACACACATAAATAAATATTTGGCATAAACACAAAAATACATGCTTATATACGTATATATGTGCGTTCCATACATTTAGTTTCTTTTAGTCTTACGAAAAGTTAAAACTTCTTTAAGGTTTTGACTTAACAAATACTCGTGATTACATCAACAACAACAGAAATTAAGGCAAACGATGTTATTATATTTATGTATAATGAGTGTGTTTTTAATTAAACTAATTGGATCAGTAGTTTAGTAACATTAAAGGAAATAATTTAATTTGGCAAAATCCTTAGAACAGTTTTTTTGACAAAAAAATCTCTAAAAAAATAACAACTAATAATTGAATAAAACACATTTATTTTATAATTTTTTATAAGAACAAGAAAGAGCGCTATATTCAGCTGTGCCGAATCTTATACCCCTATACATTGTTTTTTGTATACTAAGTGATCTCGTCCAGCTAAGTTGTTTTCAAACCATAAATATTAAACCAAAATACTCTTGTGGCGAGCTTAAAATTGATATCTATTATAATTTTGGCAATAGAAAACTTAATAAAATTTGCCCGCTTGTACGAGAGATGCTATTCCTTGCGTTTCTGCCCAAAAAAATTTTCCTACAAATATAAAGAAATGATAATAAAACTGGGAAAGGTTTAAGAGCGATTGCTCTAACAATTTCGAAGGACTTTCTACTGCTCTTGCTCCTATCCAATAAGTTTTTTTTTTAGAATGTAGGTATTGTTGTACAATTATTTGAAGCAAGTTTGAAGTCGATAGCTGCTTAAGTTTTCAATATGAAACTTATCAAAAACTTCGTAGAAATGGTTCATTTGTTTGAGACACTTCCCCTACTCCTTTCCAGCTTTTTTTTCAGAATGTATTTACTGTTATACAATTACTTTATAGTAACAATTTGAAAGATTTAATTATATGGGGCTGCCGCTCGCCCTGCCCCTATTCAACTAGTTCTTTTCAATATGTAGAACTTAATTTAAAGTCAATAGCTGTGTTAGTTTCCAAGATATAAAAAAAAATTATAATTTAAATTTATTAAATGGTTAATTTGTATTGGGACTACTGCTTCCCCGGCTCCTATCAACCTAATTTTTTTTAGAATACACATGTCATACTGGAACTACTCTACGATAGTTATAAATTTGATAGCTGAAATAGTTTCCTAGATGTATCGCATACATAATTTCACAAAATTGGTGCAACTGTAGAGGGCGACCATTATCCATACTTCTATCAAAAAAATTACCGTACCCGTTCCAAGTTATGTGGCGGCTTATATGTATATTCATAACCTTAAAAAAATTTCTGTTTTATTAACACTATTTAAATATATTTAATGAAGTTCTTTAAAGCAACAAATTCCCATTAGCGTTAAACTCAACACACAAAAAATTATCTAAGAAAACTTTACTTAAATCAAGCCATAGCGGTGTCAAAAGTACGGTGAGTACGGTTTTTCTTAAATCAAGTACGAAATTTCTTACTCCAAGTAAAATTTTTTAAGTACGAATTTCTTACTTTTAGCCACAATTAAGCCTAAATAGGATTGATTTAAGTTTGGAACCGTACTTGATGTAAGCCAAAAAAAGATTGATTTAAGCCATAAACGGGATTAATTCGAAAATGAAATGTCATTTTTTTGACTTATGGACCTTTATTAAAGAAGAAGAATTTTATATTTTATTTTTATTTTATAATTAATTTATAATAAATTTATAATTTAAAAATTTCATTTTTGTACTTACTTACCGAAGCTGAGATTCGAACCAGGGATTTCTGCACTACAGCACAAGCGCGTTACCTCTAGGCCACCGAAACACTTTGTTTTGAAATGTAAAATAATATATTTAAACAAGCTTTTTTCTGCTTGATTTGTTGAAGCAATCCGGTGAGTACGGGTTTTCTTAAATCAAGTACGAAATTTCTTACTCCAAGTCAAATTTTTCAAGTACGAATTTTTTACTTTTAGCCACAATTAAGCCAAAAGAGGATTGATTTAAGTTCGGACCGTACTTGATGTAAGCCAAAAAAAGATTGATTTAAGCCATAAACGGGATTAATTCGAAAATGAAATGTCATTTTTTTTATAGTTTATTTTTATTTTATAGATACTTTAAATTTATAATTTAAAAAATTAATTTTTTGTATTTACCAAAGCTGCGATTCGAACCAGGGATTTCTACACTGCAGTACAAGCGCGTTACCTCTAGGCCACCGAGACACTTTGTTTTCAAATGTAAAATAATATATTAAAACAAAAAGTTTTTTTCTGCTTGATTTGTTGAAGCAATCCGAATAGGCTTGATTTAAGAAAATGTAAGTAAGGATCGCACTTGAAAATTTCAAGAAAGATTTTGGATAAAATCAAGAATAAAATTCTTGATTTTAGAAAGCCGTTTTTCGTTCTGTGAAGGAACTGTTTTAAATTTTAAATTAACTAAAAAAAAACAGCAGTGTGGCAGTCTTTTCACCTCTTTTACGTAAAACGAGCCATAGCACTTCTGGAACCCCTTTCCATTCTGTAATCTTCCGATATCAGTAAGAGAATTTATTCCCTAAATATAAAAGATGCGCAACTCTATTTTAAGTCAATTTACAGGAAAAGAAAATCAATTAATAAAATTTGTAAAATATTTTTTACCAACAATGTTATAGATTTTTTAAAGAAAAACTCTTAAACATTTTGGTTATTTTATAGTAGTTCTTAATAAGTAATTTAATGTTTTTATCGAAAGGCAGAAGATATTCACTAGATTTTTCAAAAATTTGGTTTAAGTTTAATGATGATTTAGTGTAAGAACCAAAGAAATGCATAAATATAGTTAAACTTAAGCCTACAAATGATATAAATAAAAAAATGTTATATTTTAATTATAAATAAAAAGATTTCATAAATTTAATTTTCAATAAAGAAGAAACAAAATCAGAAGATGTATTTGAAAATATCCTGTCAGAATAAGTAAAAAATACTATTTAAAATAAAATCGTGTTAAGTACGTCATTGTTATAGATACCTATAGATACTTAAACGATTTTTATAGTTCAAAAGCGATAAAAAGTAAAATAAACGCAACGCAGCTTGAGATCTATTCCTTTTTAATACATTAAAGTAATAAATGTCACGGCATGAGTATTTCCCAAAATTAATAACAAATTTATAAAGGAAGACATGACATAAATCCATTAAAGTAATTTGTGCACTTTTTTTAACTATAAGAATTTATTAAATAATTAGGTCACGAAAATTAAGCAATGTTGTTAGTTTTATAGGAGCCATCAATGCAATTTTATTCATTAGCCTTTTATTTAGGAATGTTTGAACTTTACGAAAGCAGGAAACTTTTCTTCTTGTTGTATAAGTATTATTATTATTCCTATTTAATAACAAAACTTTGAACTAAAAGTCTAGGGTTTATGAACAAAACTAAGGCTGATTATCTTGGGCAGTTACGTAACTTTTATCTGAATAAAAAAAAATCAAGCTCTCTTAAAATTCAGCAGTCCTTCTCCCAAAAATTAAATTTATAAATTGCAAGATCTGCAAATATACCAAAGTTTTTACAAAAGTGTTAAAATGCATTCATTAGGATTTTTTTTAACAGGAATTCCTCCTAGAAGGCCCTTACGGACAAATAATATTGGCACCCATAATACCCCATAATACCATATTGTTGGTATATAAACGAAATTGTGATCGAATAAGTTTCACATAAAAGTAAATACTTAAATACAAGAAATTATTATTTAACGGTAATAAAGAATTGTCTCAGATTTCCTCATAAATAGGTTTATACTTATTCACGTTTTTCTTCTGCAAATAATTTGTGTTTTTTTTAATGTTGCCATTTTTGTGTTTAACATTATGGGTACGAATTTTTCGCCCTGCGTTCACCTTGTATGAATTCGCGTTGTACTACCGTATACTTATTTCAATTCACTTTGGATTAAATAAAATATATTCTCTACCAACGCTTATTACCGAAAAAGAGAAAAGCTGTAGTTCTTAATTTTTTTCATAAAATGTAAAAATATTATTTAGTAAAGTCTTAGGTAAAACATTGCTAAATGAAGTTAGGCGTTAAAGCCAATTTTGAATGAGCTTTTAAACAAAAACAGATGATATTTCACTTTGAAGGGCCTTCTGGGTTTTTTGAAACTTTTAAGGCCCATAAAAAAGGTTTTACTACTCTTTCCTAGTAGAATCGAACCTACATATACAATCCAGTCTGTGATTTTTTTTCACTGTTATGTAATGAGAAAGAGACATGTTTTTTTTATCACGCAAATAATAAAAATGACAATTTAAAGTTCTAATACCAGACTTTCACAATGATATTTATGAAATTATTGCTATAGCATTTTGTTTGTAGACAAAAAGGGCAAAGAAGAGCCTACCATTTTACACCTCTCGTCTTGAAACATAAAATTTCATGGAAGTATGTAATTTCATGAAAAATTTCATCATGTAAGTCTAGTGTAACAATTAAAGTTATATAAAAATAACTTTTTAACATCAGCTGAAAAAAAAGTAATGCTAAGAACACAACTCGGACGTAGGACGATTTTCGTGCATTATGACGAAACTACAATTATTATATTTGTTTTAAATATTGTAAAATAAAAATAAAATAATTGTTAAAGTAGAAATAAATTTGATTATTGAAATACCTGAAAATCGGACAAGGCAAGATTGCAATATTTTTTTGTCGTTTGCCCGCATTTGAAATAAAAATAAATCTGTTGCTGAGTTTGCCGTGCACGTCGTTGTTGTTTTATTTATGATGACAAATATTTCCGGCAAAAAACTCACCGTACGTCCGTGTTGTGTTCCTCGCATAATTATCTGACAGTTTTTAAATAACATATAAGGTATGTCACAATTATTGAAAAGTATATTATTAAATAATGACAAGCCATTGTCTAGTTTTTGCTGAAAGATTTAGATGTTAAAAGGAAACAGAAATTGTTTGCTTAAAAATTTATTTATATAAAAATATATTTTTACTCTATTTGTGTAGGTTTTACGTCAATACTTTAAAATATACATAAGCCATGTCTCCTTTTTATTACTTTATTTTCTCGATAAGCAAGCAAACTTAGAATTTAGTTTACTTCCATCTTTAAATTGTGCTAAATCAATGTCTTGCTGGCGGCAAGCTTCCGGCAATGATTTTTTTAAGGAATAATGGCAAACAAAAAACACTCACACACAAGAAGAGGGAAACAAAAAGGAACAAATAACAGTTATTATTTTTAATGGCACAAACTATGAAAGAAAACAAACAACTAGACAGACCACAATAAACTAAATGTAATTTTAAGTAAAAACAACAAAAGTAAGTAAACTTGACTAGACAGACAAGTTTGATAAACAATGCCAAGTAAAAGCCCTCGTTATTCTTTGTTTTTGTAAAGAAGACAGATGGTCTGACATAAGGAAGTAAAAGGATAGATATTTACATATAACAATATAACAACACAAACAATGACGTTACACTTGTTAAAATTCTATAGTTAACAGTGTTATGAACAAGAGTAATAGTTCCTATAAAAATTTTAAACTTTAATTTAACTTATTCATTAAAAAGGTACATCTCTTTTAAGATATTTTTATTTTCCCCTTCTTTAATTAAGATTTATCTTCAGTAAGTAGATATTTTTATATTATTAATTTCGAAAAATAAAGAAGTACTATTCAGTGTAAAAAGTACTGTTCCTACTCGCAAACACTTTGCTATTTTAATCTAAAGCAATTTGTTTATACCTGAATGATAAACTCAAACAATGCAAAGAGAATTAAACAATGTAAAAATTGCTTTTTGCGTTGAATACACAAAAAAAAAATTAAAATGATTTTCAATTAAAAAGTTTGTGATACTAATTAACAATTTGATTGATTTTCTACCAGGAAACGTAATTGTAAATATTCTAATTAAAAAATTGTCAGGAATCTATTTTTCAAATACAATTAACATTTCAGTTGTATCTAGGTTAACATATTTCTTTTAATTAAAAAATTTATGTTAAGAATTAAAAATTAATTTAAATTTATTAAAAACAATTAGTTCAACAATCAATAAAAATTAGCATATAACTCACACATGGCACGGTGCAAAATGATCTTTAACAATTTCAGTTCATTTGTCGTTGACAAAAAATAAAAAAGATTAACCCCCCTATTGTATTATATATGATTCTGTGTAAATACTTTTCAATTTCCTATTTATACAGCGAAACATCGCATAGTTCTTCGCGTAATCGTTTACCCAACTGCTTAATCCTATGGATTCGATGGATCGAATTGTCAATGCTTTTGTTATAGGAATTCCAATAAGAATTTTTAAATTTAGATTCCAATCGACAGCCGTAATTTGCCCCAAGTTCTTTCACAAGACTTTAATATAAAAGTTGTTGCGCGCTAAAATTTAACATGTAAGCAATTTAATAAGTCAAATGTACATAAATTTGCCATTTATTAAATTCTAAAAATTTTTTTTAAAAAATGCTCTGGTATTATTTTTGTATCTATGTTTTAAAAAATATTTGCCGTGATTGTATTAAAAATGCCGAAGCATAAAAAGAATGAATGACTGAGTGTGCCAATTAGTTTATCACAAATTTTCTAAATTCCATTCATGACACGAGAGACTTTTACAGAATTAGTTTAGCTTAAAGTTTTTCTCTTGAATGGTTTATTAGTATTAAGGATAAGTATTTGCGAGTGGGGGTATGTGTGTGAGTGTTTATGCGTGCGTGTGTTTTCAGTGCCCATGGAGTTTTGAATGAATAGTGAATTAAGGAAATTACACAGTGCAACAGTGAAAAAATATACAGACGGAATAGAGAAGATTCAATTCTACTAACAAATTGTTTTTTTTTATGAAAAGAAACAATTTTTATTAAATGAAGTGTTAGGTGTTATATTGCTGATTAAGTAAGGCGTAGGAGTCAAATCTGATTTAGCTGTTGAACAAAAACTGATGAGACCCTTTTTAAAGGGCTCCATTTGTTTTGAGGCCAAACTGAAAATAAAATCGAACTTACCTTAAGTACCTTTTTGTATGACTTTATGAGTTATTTGAAGTGCCTAGACCAAGGTTGGCAACCGAAACGAATAACGGTATCGGTAACGGTATTGAAAAATTTGCCATTTCGGTATCGGTATCGGTATTTTGATTATATCGGTATCAGTATCGGTAACGGTATTAATTCTTTAATTTCGGTATCGGTATCGTTATCGGTATTTTATTAGTATCGGTATAGATACTTACTTAATGGTATTTACAGAAAATAAAAAAAATCTATATTCAAATTAAAAACATAGTTAAGTTTTTATTTATATGTTCTCTTTTTTATTAGGCTAATAAAAAAAATAAATTGCTGACTTGTAGAAGTAGATACATTGCTTAAAAACATTTTTAAAAACTAATAGGAACATAAAATAGAATTTCAAACATCAAACATTTGTATAATAAAAAAATATTTTTAAAATAAATAAAAAATCTGTATTCATAAAAATATATGAATACCAGGGTATACTTATACAGGTAATAACAAGAGCCTAGCAGACTATAAATATTTTAGAAAGTAAATAACAAATAAAATAATTTTGTATTAAGTTTTAAATTTTTTGACATTTATATTTTCCAACACAAAAAGGAAATGCAGATGGCGAATTTTTGAATCCATATTGATACTACCTGTACTAGTGTACACTGGTAAATACTTTGTAATTTCTTAAGGTAAAATGTTTAAAAATTATTATATCAAAAACATTTTTGTCAGCTCGAATCGCAATGACTGCATTTAAACTATCATTATCTAACCCATGATACAACTAATCAGGTAATCTTGTCAATGCAACTACTACAAATTAGTACCAAAGTGTCAAACAACAGCTCATAGAAAAAAAAACGATGAGTTATAATTTTTGTTGTTTTATTTCTACAGGGAGAACATAATTTTGGCACTAATCAGCTGGGCCGACGAGACTACCTGATTCTTTGTATCATGATTTAACCTATTGCGGCTAGGGTTCAATATTTATTTTACCCCCGAAAATAATCTTTCTACACTAACTTGTGTACCTGGTACAGCTAACACAACTTTTGTTATAGCATATAATGGCTTAGTTTTACTTTGTTCTTTCCCCCAATTAAGAACATTTTAGTGCCTTTGTACACGTTTTTCATTTCTAAAAGCATTTAGCAACTCACGTAATTTGCCATTGTTTGGAGTTAAAGAGGAATTTTTTTTCCATACTTTTGAGAGCTGCTTCTACACAGTCAGATGATGTGCTCGAGCTGCAGTTTGCATCATCATCAGAAGCTATGTTAAAGTTTTGATATATGGTGTTCATTCTGACACTTACTTTTACAATATGATCAATTGCCGGTTCAACTAAGGTACCCTTAAGAACAATATTCCAACGTGGATTTAAGAACAGAGCACCTAGAAAGGCTCAAGTAAATTGTAAGAAAAATTGTTTTTAGCTTTTTGAAGTTCAATTTTGAATTTAAGCCAAGCGTTTTTGGATTTTTATTGCCAAAGCATATAATCGTAATACCGGTATCAAAGGAAACGGTATTTTGTTACCGGCATCAAAGAAAACGGTATTTTGATACTGGTATTTTGTAAAACAAAATATTTCGGTATCGGTATCAATACCGGTAACCAAATTAAAACGGTATCGGTAACGGTGACGGTTGCCAACTTTGGCCTAGACACATTCAAATTTGTTAGTAAAAATGTTTGATTTCCTGCGAGTTATTCCAAAAAAAGTTTTGCCTTTATTTAAAAACAAAAAAATCCAAGTAAGTAATAAAATGAAATCAATTTAATAAGTTAAGTCTTAAAAACAATATTGCTGAATATGAATTGGCGTTATAATCCAATCTAAATCGGCTTTTGAAAAAAAACTGATGACATCATTTTTTAAGAATTCACTGATTTGCCGAAACTTTTAAGGACCACAAAAATAAAACGGTAAGTTACCGCTCCAAACTGAGTATAGAGTCTTACTACCCATTGATTGTTGAATCGAATCTATACTATGAAGTTTTTGTATTTATAAAAAATCTTAATTTGTTCCAGAGTATTATAGAATATAAGTGTGTTTAAGTAAGTAATTATGCTAAAAAAGTGTTTTTTGTCATGGGTATATTAAAACTAAATACTGTTTGCTTATTATTTTCTGCTAATTTTATAATGAAAACGAATGCTAAGAAAATCTGAAAAAACGTGTGAAATTAAAAAACTATCAAGAAGGCAAACATTTTATATGTTTATTCCTTGTGAAATCGTGGTTCCAAGTAATCAAGCTCACAAATAAAGTTTGTTTATTGTGATAAATTTACAATAACTAAAACTTTTTCAACTCTTACTTTGTTCAAATTAAAGACAAGTTCTTTTTAGTTTGAGCAAGCGAAACCAAACCCACTTTTTGATTTAATTAAAACATGTCCGTCTATCTGGCTGGTGTGTTTAAGGTTTAGGTCGCATTTTTAAAGGTATTTTAGTAAAATTTGGTACTGATTAGCCTTTTGGTATAGAAAATTAAGCCATTTAAACTTATGATGATTGAATTTAATTTCGCATGGCTCCGATATAAATACCCTCCCAGGATATAACTGCCAGCAATATTTCCCCTTTTCCATAAAGTTTTGCATATGTTTAGAGACTAAATCCACCAACTTTCATACGGATTTTTTTATGACCGGCCTGTTTCTTTACATATCCCCCACACAAATGTCTTCTCTCAAAATCTTACAGCTGTTACAAATACTTTTCTATCGCCACAAAGTTTTGCATATTTTTGAGACCTATTACCGTCAACTGTCATACGGGAGCTTTAATTATCTTTTTTATTAAATAAAATTTTTATAGTCCGTTAATATATAAAAAAAATTTATTTGAAAAAGAAAGTTTTTCTACGAATCCTAGCCGAGTAGAATGCATTTTTGAAACCACCTACAGAGTTTCATCATCAGCAAAGCATATTTATAAAGAAACCCCAATTATGCAACAAAAATTTCGTGTTTTTGCTGTGTTTTGGCTTTACCTTGTTCGTTGTATCCAGGGTACACTTATCAAGTAGCCTCAGATAAACAGCTGAGTAACGGTATTTCGTTATATTAATGTCAAATTTTGTTTATGTTTATGTATTTTCTTCTTTTTATACAAACAACAACTGTAGTATCGTAAGAAAAGCTCAAAAAGGAGAAGAAAGATTTTGTGAGTTTTCGTTATTATTCTCTGACATTCTTATGACGGTTTTAGTTGTTTTTGTAGAACCGCTCCTACCTGATAAGTGTACCCTGGTTGTATCATAAACGGTAGTAGTCGTGGGTAGTGTTGTTTTTGTTTAAAGAAATCACCTATTTATCCTACATGTTATACAAAAAGGTTAACGGAAATATTCTCTTTTGTAACTTAGAACGCAGATTAAATTTCCAAATACACTATGCTTTTTGTATTAAAGTCTCTTGGCAACACTTGACTAAACGCTTTTTTTAATTGCATATTATACAGTAGGGAGGCAATATTTTCATTTTTTTATCATTTTTATTTTGCCGCTTATTAATTTATTTTTTAACAAAGCAAATGTCAGTGGTGCTAACTGTTTGAAATTAAAACGCGTCATCCCAGAAGTGCAAAAAAGCTAAAAAAAATGTCTTTCTCTTTTATTCTTAAGAGGCTTTTATAATCTTTTTTTTAGATATTTTGAGCTTCAAATCAGTCTTATAAATCACGAAATTATTTTTGAATTTATTACTTTAAATTTAATCTTCTAATATAATTTACACAACCCAGCAAGCCAAAAGTTTGACCTTTGGCAACGAATTTGTTAAGATTCTTTGTCTCAACAAATATATTTTTTTACTTGATTAAACAAACCAAAATGTAATTAATATCTATTTTTCCATGTAATCAGCGAAATAACGGTAACGCCCTACTCTATTGTCCTAACAAAAGCTATGTAATGTCAGACTACAGGTAAAAATATTGAAAAGAAAGCAAGTTATTTTCTTAAATCAATAATAGAGAAGTTGACGATTTCGTACTTTCATTTCGTTACGATTTTGTACCTATATGTCGTGTCAACATACCCTGATCGTGTCAACCCTGCCATCACATCTACCAGACTTGACGATTTATAGTCATTTTGATGATTTTTGGTGGCAAAAATAAACTTTTGACAATTGAAAAAAAAAAAGTTTTTTAAAATTTTACTATGAATTGGGATCCCGGGATATAAAAAACTCCTCGTTTTTCTGCTAAAGAAAAAAGTGACAATTATCTTAAAATAAATTTGTGTGTTTTAATTTAAAATAACCATGCCGAGACTTTAGATACGTGTTCTATACATGTAGGCACATGAATTTATAAAATTAGTTTTGATTATTAATTTATTCTTATTAAATAAAAATATTTGAAATAATTTATGTTTTATAAACAGATAATTTTAGTTATAAAAAGAGATACAGTTAGACTAATGTTTTGGCATTTTTATTGAAAATCCAAACACTTTAATATTTATATTGGGCCATATATAAACGAATAAATATAGGCCATGTTCGTAAACATTTTTTAAATTTAAACCAAGATTTTTAAACGAAATTTTTATACAAAATCAATTTCTAAAGTATATTTTAAATTAAAAATTATTTATAAATAATCCCTATTGGTGTTAAGGATTGAAATAGTTAATAACGTGTCAAAATTAAGAATTCGCTTATATCCATTTTAATTTATTTATTTTATGACTTTTAAAGAGTTAAATTGTCGGCCGAGTTGATAAAAAGTGCTTTTGTTTCTTTTTAATTGAAATTTTAAATTAAAAAAATGCTTTTTAAAATCTTTTTTGCAATGACTCTTTGTGATGAATATATAGACGAATAAATATTTGTGAATGTGCAATGTGGTAAGCAGTGTGACCAGATTTTCAAGTAAAGTTAAAGCTAAATCACGTTTAAAAAACAGCTAAAAAGAGCTAAAAACAAAAACTTAAAGCCAAAAAATTAAGCTAAATTTTTTAATTCGTTTTTAAAAAATTTCTTCGTTATTTAGGTATTTCTCATAACACGAACGAAACGTTTGTACGCTAAAAATATTTAAAAAGAAAATTTGTTTAAAAATGTTGATTTTAATTGCAAAAACTTGGTAGACCCATACCTTAAGTAAGAAGAAAAATAATATGTGTTGATATACATATGTATATACAAGATCTTTTTAAAAAAGTTTTTAAAAGCAGGTGCTCATTTGCTGCCTGTTTTGATAAAAAAACTTATTTGTAAGTTATATATATTGAAAAAAAAAATTCGTTTTTGTTTTAAATATAAATACTCACACACAATTCGTTCATTTTTTTACAAAAACACGTAAAATTTAATAATTTATTTACAAACTTTTTTCATAAATACAAACACATGAAAATAATAAAAAATCGAAACTGCAAAGCAATTTTTTGGAATATTCACAGAAAAAATTGAACTGTAGAATCAGTTACGAAATTCAGAGAATCAGGTAATATTTTGTCTGGCTAAGGACCTACAATGAAAATTGTTAATTTAGACAAACAATTTTGCTAGAATTTAATTAAAAAAATAATAGTTTCAGTTTCAGTTAAAAAAATTTGTTGAGCTGGTTAAATATTTGAATTTTCTAAGCGATTATTTTGTTTGATTTAAAAATCAAATTAAAATATTATTAGAGACTATAAAATAAATTTGCTAAAAAATAAATTATTTTGAGCAAAAGTTTATTTGAAAAAAAATGTTTGTAATTTTTTCTGTGATTCTTTCAATGAAATTTTTGTTTGTTAACAAAACAAGTATGTATAAAGAGACTACTTTTCTACACAGTTCGTTAAAAACCGAAAATTTTCATTCAAGTTACATAAGTTCATACATATATCATGAAAAATGCCTTCATGTAAATTTTGTTCAAGAAAAGAAAAAAAAATAATCTTTGATGTAAAAAGTTACATTGTAAGAAAGCATTTTTAAAAGTATTTTTATTTGTTCATGTGTGCCTCAATAAGTATTTAAAACCAATGACTGTAAAAAGGAAAAAATTAGAATCAAAAAATAAAAAATATTATTATTTTTTTAAACCTTTCTATAAAAACAATAATTATCGGTATTAACCGTTTTTATTTAAATTAAAAAAATTACCGTCCTGCTAAAAAAACAAAATTTACAAGGAACATGATTTATGACAAAAATACACTTTAAAATTCTTATTAAATAAAAATATTAATATAATAATTTGTTTTAACGAAAGACTAAGTGTTTTTACATTTTTGAGAAATATATTAAAAGATTTTATAATTTATAATTAAAAACGTACAAAATTTTTGTGTCGTATTTGGATTTTTTTCTTTAAAATTGCCGAATTTAAAAATATTTGTTTTGGGAAAACAAATTCTTACGTTTTTTTTTGTAATACCATACCTTCCTTATATCTTTGTTTTATTGAATTTTTGTGCTGTTTCACGTTTTTTAAATGTCGCTAGAAGTAAATTATTAAACAAAACAATGGTTCGGAAACTGTTATGTTCTAAACTCAAAGAAAATTTGGAGCTTGATACCTTTCAGTATAATTGAGATGTGTATATACCAAAAAATATAATACGACAAATTTTTAACCTTTTATCTAGCTCCGAAAACTATGTAAAAAAGCTATGTTCAATTTCGAAAAAAGCTAAAAAAAAGCTAAAGGCTAAATGTAAATATTTCCGGCTAAAGGAAGCAAAATAAAGCTAAATTTAGCTCCAAAAAAGCTAATATGGCCACACTGGTGGTAAGCAAAAAAGGACATTCAATGTTGAACAATAGCGTATTTACTCAATGTATGCAAAAAAATAATATAAAGGAAAAGGGAAAATTTAATAAAAAAATGCAAATGTTATTTTTCCACACATATGTAGGTATATGCTTTAAATAAAAATATAACAATTATTTCTTAAAAAAAAAATAATATCGAAAAACAAATATTATTATACCCTTCACATAGTGAGAAGGGTATATATTAGTTTGTCATTCATAAATTATATATTTTTTGGATCCTTATAGATAAGGAATTCGATATAGCCATGTCCGTCTGCCATGTTGTCCGTCTGTTTTAACCAAGTTCCGGAGTCAATACGGACCAGTTATTGGTGTCAAATTATTAGAAATATCCCTGGAACAATCGCTATTTAAAATCAGCATAATCGGTTTACTATTGACCGAGATTATATCGCGAAACCCAAAAATAACCCTTTTTTAGGACAAAATTCGTTCATATATCTCTATATGTATATGTATCTCAGTAAATATAGTTACTCTTGCCACAAAACTTTGCACGGATACTCTAAAGATAGGGACCTAAATTAAAGAAAACATTTTTTCCGATAGGATCAGCGGAAGTGGTATTTCCCCTACAACTGCACAAATTTTGTTAAATACTTCATGCGCTTAATCTTAGAAACTATAACAGCTATCGACTTCAAATGTTCTAAAAAAAACAACTGGACAATAAGACATACATTTCGCAAAAAACTTTTTCGGGTAGGGCCAGGGGAAGGGATATCTCTCATACAAATTAACAATTTTTATGAAATTTTTAAGACGCTATATCTGGGAAACTATAACTGCTATCGACTTCAAATGTTTTACAAAAAGTAATGACCAAATAATTTATACATTTTGGAAAAAAATAGTTGGAGAGAAGTAGGGGGAATTGAACCCCCTCCTACAAATTAAGAACTTTTATGAAACTTTTAATACGAATAATGTCGCAAACGTAAAACTCTCGACCTCAAACTTTCTATATGGTATTTGTATTATACATACGGACGTTAAAATTTTTAAAGCTTTTTATTTCGAAAACAAGGATTGCTATGGACTTTAAGCCCGGCAAAAAGTATTTTGTTATTATAATATTTGCAGTACAAAATAACTCGGCTAGAAAAGATGGTTGGGAATATTAAAAGACCAATGTGAAGGGTATACAAGAGCCGGCGCAGCTGTATATATCGTCTTACTTGTACTTAACTACTTGTATTTTGAGTAATTTTTTGGAGTATAACATTTACTAATTGAAAATTTTTAAAAATTTTGATTTGGATTTTTTATTTAATTAATTTGAAATCAACAAATTCTTTAATTGAAAATTATTATTTTCTTAGTAGCTATTTTTGTTTAAGTTGTCCCGAAATTCATGACCCGCATTATTTTATAATGTTATTCAGATTTGTAAGGGTTGTAGGTTAAGAACTCATTACCTTGTAACCTAGAAATAATGATAGCGTATTATTTAAATTCAAAAATACTTACTGGTAGTTACTATAGGGTGTTACATTAACAGATTTTATATCTACATTGAACCTTTCTTTAAATCTTTATCATAATAATTGTTTTCAAAATGAGCTTTTTATTATACCCTTCACATAAGTGATAAGGGTATATATAAATTTGTCATTCCGTTTGTAATTCCTTTATTATCCATTTGGGACCCCATAAAGTATATATATTCTGGATCCTTATAGATAGGGAAGCCGATTTAGCGATGTCCGTCTGTCCGTCTGACCGTCTGTCCGTGTTATGCTTGAAATCAACTTTCTGAAGCCCCCCGATATCGCTTAGACCCGAATGTGGTCTCAAACTGTCACAGATAGTCGCGAGAAAATCGGTATTGAAATTCAGCAAAATCGCCCGATAAATGACCGAGATATAAGCAAAAAACCACGACTACCTCGGTTTTTTGAGTCTACAACAACAACAAAGAACATACTTTTACATGTAATAATAAAAAAACAACAAAAAAACAACAAAAAAAGAAAAAACAGAATCAGTCATGTTGATATTATTGAAACACACCCAAACCAAAAATTTTATTAGTATAAGTGTTCATACATATAACAGCGTTGCCATACAAAGCTTAATTTAAACATTTTTAAAATCGCTCCTACGGCTTCCAGGGTTCTCCTACAAAGGTAAAATTTAAGTCCGACCCGAATTATTTTTTCCATCCAAACATTTTTGTGGAACAAACTTACCCTCTATCTCCAGCCCCTGACGTGGTTGCCATACAAAATTTTAAAAAATAAGGTAAAAACCGCTATATCTTCCCCGGACTCGCCCGTAGAGGAAAAAAAATGTATCACAGACCCCCATTAATTTCTACTCCCAAACATATTCCTATAATATACTTAACCCCTATCTCCACGCCCTGAGGGGGTTGCCATACAAAATTTTCAAAAATGATATGAAAATGCCCACAACTTCTTCAGAGTTGGCCTTAGAGCAATAAAGTGTACCACTGACCCCGATTAATTTCTTCTCCCAAACATATTCCTAGAATATACTTACCCCCTATCTCCACGCCCTAATGGGGTTGCCATACAAAACTTACAAAAATGATAAAATGCCCACAACTTCTTCAGAGTTGGCCTTAGAGCAATAAAGTGTACGACCGACCCCCATTAGTTTGCCCTCCCAAACATATTCCTAGAATATACTTACCCTCTATCTCCACGCCCTAATGGGGTTGCCATACAAAATTTACAAAAATGATAAAATGCCCACAACTTCTTCAGAGTTGGCCTTAGAGCAATAAAGTGTACGACCGACCCCCATTAGTTTGCCCTCCCAAACATATTCCTAGAATATACTTACTCTCTATCTCCACGCCCTAATGGGGTTGCCATACAAAATTTACAAAAATGATAAAATGCCCACAACTTCTTCAGCGTTGGCCTTAGAGCAATAAAGTGTACGACCGACCCCTATTAGTTTGCCCTTCCAAACATATTCCTAGAACGTTTTTACTCCCTATCTCCACGCCCTAATGGGGTTGCCATACAAAATTTACAAAAATGATAAAATGCCCACAACTTCTTCAGAGTTGACCTTAGAGCAATTAAGTGTACGACCGACCCCCATTAGTTTGCCCTCCCAAACATATTCCTAGAACATACTTACCCCCTATCTCCACGCCCTAAAGGGGTTGCCATACAAAATTTACAAAAATTATGTATAAATGCCCACAACTTCTTTAGAGTTGCCCTTAGGGCAATAAAGTGTACGACCGACCCCTATTAGTTTGCCCTCCCAAACATATTCCTAGAACATACTTACCCTCTATCTCCACACCCTCCCAAACATATTTCTAGAAAATACTTACCCCCTATCTGCACGCCCTAAGGGGGTTGCCATACAAAATTTACAAAAATTATGTAAAAATGCCCACAACTTCTTTAGAGTTGGCCTTAGAGCAATAAAGTGTACGACCGACCCCTATTAGTTTCTTTTCCCAAACATATTCCTAGAACATACTTACCCCCTATCTCCACGCCCTAATGGGGTTGCCATACAAAATTTACAAAAATGATAAAGTGTCCACAACTTCTTCAGAGTTGGCCTTAGAGCAATAAAGTGTACGACCGACCCCCATTAGTTTGCCCTCCCAAACATATTCCTAGGATATACTTACCCTCTATCTCCACGCCTTAATGGGGTTGCCATACAAAATTTACAAGAATGATAAAATGCCCACAACTTCTTCAGCGTTGGCCTTAGAGCAATAAAGTGTACGACCGACCCCTATTAGTTTCTTCTCCCAAACATATTCCTAGAACATACTTACTCCCTATCTCCACGCCCTAATGGGGTTGCCATTCAAAATTTACAAAAATGATAAAATGCCCACAACTTCTTTAGAGTTGGCCTTAGAGCCTATTTAAAAATTAGAAATATTTCATAAGTAAAAAAATGGTTAAAAATAAAAAAAGTTTGGGATTGCGAAAGGTCAATGTGAAGGGTATATAAGATTCGGCACAGCCGAATATAGCGCTCTTACTTGTTTTTTTTTAAATTTATAATAGTCAAAGTGTACAGAGTTACGAACATTAAAACAAATTTAACAATAACCATATGGAATAGTACAATTAGTTTTAAAAAGTTTTTAGGTTAAATCCACACAGTTTCAAATCCTTCTGTGATAAAAATATTTTGACCAAAAAATGTGCATAATAAATTGTATTATTTAGTATTTTTTTATCTTTAGCCTTAATAATTATGAAAAAAATATATTTAAGTAATTTCTCTCTAATGCTTCTACTTTGCTATTAAAAACTCATTTTGCTATCTTTTGAGGCAAAAAGCCCTAATTTTTTAGAATGCTATGACTTCCTATTTTAATAATGGAAAAGTAGTTCTATGTCTAGATGACATACATATATATGCATACGTAAGGGAGGCACATGCTGCACGTTTTTTTTTGTCTTTTATATTCATTTCGAAAACTTAAGGTTTAGCTTTATATTATTTAAAGTCAAACAAAAAGATATTCTATTGCAGCTAATTTAAATTTTGTAAATTATATTTTTCACCATCAACTTCTCGCCAAATTAATCTGCGTACTTGTGTCCTGAAAAATGTATGTATATAAAACCACAATTTTATATTAAAGAGCTATTCAAATCAAAATTAGTTTACAAACTTTGCATGCTCTGCTTATTATATTAATTTGTTAGTTATCATTCAACTTATAGTCATAAAGAGACATTCAGAATATTCTCTATGATGGTACTTATTTAAAGGTACATACATACGTTGCCAGGAGCAACTCTAACTTATTTGGTAGTGTTGTTCATAAAAAGTTTAAAATTAAATTATCTGTTCCCATAATCAACAAGCAAACGTGTGTTTATGTAAGCGCACATGTGTGAATGCACGAAATATACATTTTTGCACATTTGCAAGCACAACTACATATGTACATGTTCACTTGTGATGTTAAATTTGTTTTCTGCATGTTATTTCCGCTTGATAGGTTTTCACTTTAAATCTTAACTGCAATAAAAAAAAAACGGAATGTTTTATAGTTAAAATTAAAATTCCTCTTTAATGTAAGATTTTTTCCTAGATATTTAATAGTTTAAAATTTATTATTTAAATTATTAATAAACTTTTTAAATTAGCAGCAATTAACCTGCTACTTTGTAAAAGTAGTTTTAATTATTTACTTTTTATAACAGAGTATTAAGTCCGAGTGATTACCATTTGCATTAAAGAGCAAAAATTTCATGATTTCCAACACTACCTTAATCTAGAATTTAAAATTTTCTATTTCTAAATGCATTTACATACATATGTATGTATCTTAAACGATGGTTTTGTTTAACAGTATGACTTTAAAGCTCACTTTGATTTGAAAGAATATTATCATGGTAAAGTTATATATCAAGTGTGCTCAATTCAGAGAAAATTTTTGGCTCTCGTACTTTTTTTTTTATATATGGAGTTTGACAAAACAATTCAAACTATTTTATAATACCTGACAATAAGACATACATTTCGCAAAAAACTTTTTCGGGTAGGGCCAGGGGAAGGGATATCTCTCATACAAATTAACAATTTTTATGAAATTTTTAAGACGCTATATCTGGGAAACTATAACTGCTATCGACTTCAAATGTTTTACAAAAAGTAATGACCAAATAATTTATACATTTTGGAAAAAAATAGTTGGAGAGAAGTAGGGGGAATTGAACCCCCTCCTACAAATTAAGAACTTTTATGAAACTTTTAATACGAATAATGTCGCAAACGTAAAACTCTCGACCTCAAACTTTCTATATGGTATTTGTATTATACATACGGACGTTAAAATTTTTAAAGCTTTTTATTTCGAAAACAAGGATTGCTATGGACTTTAAGCCCGGCAAAAAGTATTTTGTTATTATAATATTTGCAGTACAAAATAACTCGGCTAGAAAAGATGGTTGGGAATATTAAAAGACCAATGTGAAGGGTATACAAGAGCCGGCGCAGCTGTATATATCGTCTTACTTGTACTTAACTACTTGTATTTTGAGTAATTTTTTGGAGTATAACATTTACTAATTGAAAATTTTTAAAAATTTTGATTTGGATTTTTTATTTAATTAATTTGAAATCAACAAATTCTTTAATTGAAAATTATTATTTTCTTAGTAGCTATTTTTGTTTAAGTTGTCCCGAAATTCATGACCCGCATTATTTTATAATGTTATTCAGATTTGTAAGGGTTGTAGGTTAAGAACTCATTACCTTGTAACCTAGAAATAATGATAGCGTATTATTTAAATTCAAAAATACTTACTGGTAGTTACTATAGGGTGTTACATTAACAGATTTTATATCTACATTGAACCTTTCTTTAAATCTTTATCATAATAATTGTTTTCAAAATGAGCTTTTTATTATACCCTTCACATAAGTGATAAGGGTATATATAAATTTGTCATTCCGTTTGTAATTCCTTTATTATCCATTTGGGACCCCATAAAGTATATATATTCTGGATCCTTATAGATAGGGAAGCCGATTTAGCGATGTCCGTCTGTCCGTCTGACCGTCTGTCCGTGTTATGCTTGAAATCAACTTTCTGAAGCCCCCCGATATCGCTTAGACCCGAATGTGGTCTCAAACTGTCACAGATAGTCGCGAGAAAATCGGTATTGAAATTCAGCAAAATCGCCCGATAAATGACCGAGATATAAGCAAAAAACCACGACTACCTCGGTTTTTTGAGTCTACAACAACAACAAAGAACATACTTTTACATGTAATAATAAAAAAACAACAAAAAAACAACAAAAAAAGAAAAAACAGAATCAGTCATGTTGATATTATTGAAACACACCCAAACCAAAAATTTTATTAGTATAAGTGTTCATACATATAACAGCGTTGCCATACAAAGCTTAATTTAAACATTTTTAAAATCGCTCCTACGGCTTCCAGGGTTCTCCTACAAAGGTAAAATTTAAGTCCGACCCGAATTATTTTTTCCATCCAAACATTTTTGTGGAACAAACTTACCCTCTATCTCCAGCCCCTGACGTGGTTGCCATACAAAATTTTAAAAAATAAGGTAAAAACCGCTATATCTTCCCCGGACTCGCCCGTAGAGGAAAAAAAATGTATCACAGACCCCCATTAATTTCTACTCCCAAACATATTCCTATAATATACTTAACCCCTATCTCCACGCCCTGAGGGGGTTGCCATACAAAATTTTCAAAAATGATATGAAAATGCCCACAACTTCTTCAGAGTTGGCCTTAGAGCAATAAAGTGTACCACTGACCCCGATTAATTTCTTCTCCCAAACATATTCCTAGAATATACTTACCCCCTATCTCCACGCCCTAATGGGGTTGCCATACAAAACTTACAAAAATGATAAAATGCCCACAACTTCTTCAGAGTTGGCCTTAGAGCAATAAAGTGTACGACCGACCCCCATTAGTTTGCCCTCCCAAACATATTCCTAGAATATACTTACCCTCTATCTCCACGCCCTAATGGGGTTGCCATACAAAATTTACAAAAATGATAAAATGCCCACAACTTCTTCAGAGTTGGCCTTAGAGCAATAAAGTGTACGACCGACCCCCATTAGTTTGCCCTCCCAAACATATTCCTAGAATATACTTACTCTCTATCTCCACGCCCTAATGGGGTTGCCATACAAAATTTACAAAAATGATAAAATGCCCACAACTTCTTCAGCGTTGGCCTTAGAGCAATAAAGTGTACGACCGACCCCTATTAGTTTGCCCTTCCAAACATATTCCTAGAACGTTTTTACTCCCTATCTCCACGCCCTAATGGGGTTGCCATACAAAATTTACAAAAATGATAAAATGCCCACAACTTCTTCAGAGTTGACCTTAGAGCAATTAAGTGTACGACCGACCCCCATTAGTTTGCCCTCCCAAACATATTCCTAGAACATACTTACCCCCTATCTCCACGCCCTAAAGGGGTTGCCATACAAAATTTACAAAAATTATGTATAAATGCCCACAACTTCTTTAGAGTTGCCCTTAGGGCAATAAAGTGTACGACCGACCCCTATTAGTTTGCCCTCCCAAACATATTCCTAGAACATACTTACCCTCTATCTCCACACCCTCCCAAACATATTTCTAGAAAATACTTACCCCCTATCTGCACGCCCTAAGGGGGTTGCCATACAAAATTTACAAAAATTATGTAAAAATGCCCACAACTTCTTTAGAGTTGGCCTTAGAGCAATAAAGTGTACGACCGACCCCTATTAGTTTCTTTTCCCAAACATATTCCTAGAACATACTTACCCCCTATCTCCACGCCCTAATGGGGTTGCCATACAAAATTTACAAAAATGATAAAGTGTCCACAACTTCTTCAGAGTTGGCCTTAGAGCAATAAAGTGTACGACCGACCCCCATTAGTTTGCCCTCCCAAACATATTCCTAGGATATACTTACCCTCTATCTCCACGCCTTAATGGGGTTGCCATACAAAATTTACAAGAATGATAAAATGCCCACAACTTCTTCAGCGTTGGCCTTAGAGCAATAAAGTGTACGACCGACCCCTATTAGTTTCTTCTCCCAAACATATTCCTAGAACATACTTACTCCCTATCTCCACGCCCTAATGGGGTTGCCATTCAAAATTTACAAAAATGATAAAATGCCCACAACTTCTTTAGAGTTGGCCTTAGAGCCTATTTAAAAATTAGAAATATTTCATAAGTAAAAAAATGGTTAAAAATAAAAAAAGTTTGGGATTGCGAAAGGTCAATGTGAAGGGTATATAAGATTCGGCACAGCCGAATATAGCGCTCTTACTTGTTTTTTTTTAAATTTATAATAGTCAAAGTGTACAGAGTTACGAACATTAAAACAAATTTAACAATAACCATATGGAATAGTACAATTAGTTTTAAAAAGTTTTTAGGTTAAATCCACACAGTTTCAAATCCTTCTGTGATAAAAATATTTTGACCAAAAAATGTGCATAATAAATTGTATTATTTAGTATTTTTTTATCTTTAGCCTTAATAATTATGAAAAAAATATATTTAAGTAATTTCTCTCTAATGCTTCTACTTTGCTATTAAAAACTCATTTTGCTATCTTTTGAGGCAAAAAGCCCTAATTTTTTAGAATGCTATGACTTCCTATTTTAATAATGGAAAAGTAGTTCTATGTCTAGATGACATACATATATATGCATACGTAAGGGAGGCACATGCTGCACGTTTTTTTTTGTCTTTTATATTCATTTCGAAAACTTAAGGTTTAGCTTTATATTATTTAAAGTCAAACAAAAAGATATTCTATTGCAGCTAATTTAAATTTTGTAAATTATATTTTTCACCATCAACTTCTCGCCAAATTAATCTGCGTACTTGTGTCCTGAAAAATGTATGTATATAAAACCACAATTTTATATTAAAGAGCTATTCAAATCAAAATTAGTTTACAAACTTTGCATGCTCTGCTTATTATATTAATTTGTTAGTTATCATTCAACTTATAGTCATAAAGAGACATTCAGAATATTCTCTATGATGGTACTTATTTAAAGGTACATACATACGTTGCCAGGAGCAACTCTAACTTATTTGGTAGTGTTGTTCATAAAAAGTTTAAAATTAAATTATCTGTTCCCATAATCAACAAGCAAACGTGTGTTTATGTAAGCGCACATGTGTGAATGCACGAAATATACATTTTTGCACATTTGCAAGCACAACTACATATGTACATGTTCACTTGTGATGTTAAATTTGTTTTCTGCATGTTATTTCCGCTTGATAGGTTTTCACTTTAAATCTTAACTGCAATAAAAAAAAAACGGAATGTTTTATAGTTAAAATTAAAATTCCTCTTTAATGTAAGATTTTTTCCTAGATATTTAATAGTTTAAAATTTATTATTTAAATTATTAATAAACTTTTTAAATTAGCAGCAATTAACCTGCTACTTTGTAAAAGTAGTTTTAATTATTTACTTTTTATAACAGAGTATTAAGTCCGAGTGATTACCATTTGCATTAAAGAGCAAAAATTTCATGATTTCCAACACTACCTTAATCTAGAATTTAAAATTTTCTATTTCTAAATGCATTTACATACATATGTATGTATCTTAAACGATGGTTTTGTTTAACAGTATGACTTTAAAGCTCACTTTGATTTGAAAGAATATTATCATGGTAAAGTTATATATCAAGTGTGCTCAATTCAGAGAAAATTTTTGGCTCTCGTACTTTTTTTTTTATATATGGAGTTTGACAAAACAATTCAAACTATTTTATAATACCTGTGTCAAACTCCATATATAAAACAGAAAAAAAAATAAGAGATTCAAAAATCCGTTCCGAAGTGCGCACACTTGATTAATTATTTAACCTTGAATGTTATTTTATATTTAAGATTTATAAGAAGAATGCAAAAAAGTACCAAAAATAAACTTTATAAACCTAATAAACTATAATTTTTAGAAAAAATCAACATGCTAAAAATTTTCATGAAATGGCAGATAAAGACACACTCTTTCACACCAACATAAGTACATATACTGTAATTTATTACATTTTTAAATTTGCATTAACATTCTTTCACTATGTAGCATTTAATGCATTTAAAACAAATGCAATTACGGATATTTCATTACTTCACACGCAAACACATACAAATTTATTGTTTATCTGCTTTTTAATTTAGATTTTATCTGACAAATTGTTTAAGTTTGAATATACATATTTTATTTGTTGACTATTAACGTAAATTCTCTTTCTGCACTTAATTTTATTTTTGCTTAATTGAAATTTTATTTAGTTTTATGCCATATTTTTGTTTTAAGCAGACATTATCGCAAAATCTATTAAATTATTAGATAATGTCAGCTTCGAAAGTGAGCAAAATTTATTAATTTGAGTACTAGCAATTAACCCGCTAGTTCGTAAGGGGTGGTTCTTAACTTTGTATTTCTAGACTCATAATTTTAAAAAAATGCAAAGAAGTGCAAAAATGTAAAAAATGCTTTTAAAGTCATTCTGGGTTAATAACCGTTAATTTCACATTTGAGACTTATTTTTTGCAAAAATGTAAAATATTACAAAATTAAAAATACATTTTGAACTCCTTATTTAATTTCGACTTCAGTCTGTGTTCATTCATAATTATAAAATCAAAATATGAAGAAAAAGTTACCAGCTTAAAAAGTACCCAAAAATAATATTTACCCTTTTTGTACGCTAAGTTGCATAAAGTCTCAAAAAAGTACAAAAGTGCATTAAAATTTTTTTAAGTCCAGTGCAGAAAGTCCCTGGTTCGAATCTCAGCTTCGGTAAGTACAAAAATGAAATTTTTAAATTATAAATATTAAGTGTCTATAAAATAAAAATAAAATATTAAATTCTTCTTCTTTAATAAAGCACCATAAGTCAAAAAATGACATTTCATTTTCGAATTAATCCCGTTTACGGCTTAAATCAATCCTTTTTTGGCTTAATTGTGGCTAAAAGTAAGAAATTCGTACTTGGAGTAAGAAATTTCGTACTTGATTTAAGAAAAACCGTACTCACCGTACTTTTGACACCGCTATGGCTTGATTTAAGTAAAGTTTACTTAATTTATTCTTTATGTGTACAGATACGTCAAACACCAAAACTCCCAGATATTTCTGACAGAAATCCGTAAAATATCCTTTCGAATCCATTTAGATTTTTGACAAACTTGTCTGTTACAGAAATTTTCGGTAACCTTTGCACGCTGGGTAGAGACCCCACAAGGTACTTATTTATAAGCTATACCTTAGATTGTTATTTATAGTCGAATTAGCCTTGTTAAAATAATTTTTAAATAATTATAATGTTCCACGGACCCATCTATAAAACATAAGGGCCAATCAATCCTTTATATTCTTGAAGCAAAGGGCAAATACAGCAAAAGCTTGCAAAATGATTGGTATTTATAAGGGCGACAATTACAAACGGCTGAAAGTAGCAGAATTCACTTGAAGGGAAATTGGGTACATTGCAAAGAGATGCCGAGACACCTTAAAAATGATTTTTATGCTAAAATGTTGCTTTAACGCAATAAAAAAACTTTTTTGCATTATTTGCAATTAAATTTAGACAAGAAACAATAACTCAAAGAACGTATGTGAAGCCCTAATAACAATCTTGGCAACAAGCTGAATCGACACTAAAGTAAATATTTTTGGTGTTAAGGTAATGATCTTTATTTGACCACTTAAGTGGTTCTGAGTGGCTCTGAGGGTTTTCAAAATTGGGCTTATTCATTCTTGAACTTAATAAATGAGGGGTTCTTTTGATGCGAAATCCATATACTACCAAATATATAGAAAAAGTAGAAGTCGCGCTAATAATTTAAGGTGTTCGAGTTAACCAAGTTATTAAAAAAACCTTAATCGTTTTTTTGGACAAAGTAAACATTCAAAAATAGTTTAGTTATTTATAAAACCAAAGCCTGATTAAATGCTTTCGTAAAAAACAACATTAAATTTATTACAACACATAACATTTAAAAAAAAGTTAACATTTTGCTCACCCACATTTAAATTATTTGTAGCATGAATATAAAAGCTTATCCATTCATAAACATCTATCTCCCTATAGATACAGTAGCGGGTAATTATGTGAAAGCTTCTTTAAAATTGTAACGTTTTAGAAAATTTTTTAACATTTAATCTCTTAGAGCATTTTTAAACTATTCTTAAGTTTGGTAGAGTTTGTAAACGGTATGAAATACTTAAAAAGTGCAAATAAAAACATTTTCGTACATACGTACATATGTAAGTATGTAAATAAAAAAAATTTGGTAAAACAAAAAAGTCATAGAAGATATTAATATTATTATTATTATTTTTCGTTAATGTTAAAAGGAACTTTAATTTAAAAAACAGTTTTTTAAGGATAAAAGTCGAGTAGGATGCATTTTCGAAACCAGTTACCGAATTGCATCATAAGCACTCTTTGAAAAGTAGCTGTAAACATCATCAACTTAACTTTCATGTTATCCAGAAAGGCAAACGGAAATATTTTATTTTGTAAATTGTGACGAAGTTTTAATTTCCCAAATACACTATGCTTTTTGTATTAAAGTCAATTTGGCAACACTTGACTAACGGTTAAGCATCATCCATCTATCAATGGAATGAAGCGCCTTTTTATTATTGTTCATTATAAAACAGGTGGGTTAATCTTTTTTATTTCTTTTATCATCTTTATTTTGCGGCTTATTTTCTATCAACGACAAACGAACTGAAATCAAATACGAGAGAGTTTCTCTCAAGAATAACGGAAAATAATAATTTCTTTTAATAAAAAAGTTAAAAAGTAAACCAAAAAAATAAAATAAGCATATATGTATGTATGTGTTTAATTTTAATTTTACCGAGCAGTTAAAAATCAATAATAATTAAAGAAAAAAACTTTAAATACAACAATAAGTAACTGGGGTCCCAGGAAAAGGTTATTTTAATGTCAATAATGTAATGGCTTAGGTAAGTTCGTCTTTGTAAGCGAGCATGGTAAGTACTTATTCAACTTCCTCTTTGTAAGCGAGCATGGTAAGTGCTTGCCACAAATCATCGCCATGTTAAAATAATTGGTTAAAATGCAAATGAGTAAGAGTTTTTTGGATTTTAGCTCATTACAAAGCAATGTAAGCTTTTGCTGAGTGGTTTAATTCAAAATTTTGTTAAATAATACCAAAGTAATCAAAAAACACATCACATTAGAACTTTGTAAAAAACTAATATAAATAATGCACTTGTACCATCCATCACTGTATTTATTCAATCCACTTTTTATTTGATTTTCATATTGAACAAATGTTTGCAGGTTAAACCACAGATACCTTGTCAAATAATCTAACCACTGACATACTAAACCAACAAATGCTTGCATGCAAAACCTAAGCCCCATGTGGTGTTTAAACAAAAGCAAGCAAGCGTTTTCAATTTTAAACATACATAATTTTAAAGTTCAGCACGGATGGCAGTGTGGCCAGATAAAAATTTTGCCTGAAAATAAAGAAATATTTCGTTACGTTGTCAAACAATTAAATAACTTTTTTATTATAACAAAATACGTAATAAATTTAAGAACAAAAATTGACCCTAAAATGTTTTTAGGAAGTTCGAAACCAATAAAATTAGCTTATCCAGAAGAGCTTGTATTTTATTGAAGATAGTCACCTTTATCGTAATTTTATTAAATAAAAAAATTTGATTAAGTGCAGAAATCTATCACTTTTGCTTTTATATGTATTTAATGAAAAAAGTACTTTGAGTCATTTATTTGTAACTTTTGCTTTAATTTAGGAACTGCAAAGCAAATCTTGAAGAATTAAAAAATACATATTTAAGACTTTTTCCTTTTGCTTACAATAAATTAGAAATTGTAAAATATAACACATTCGTTTAAGAAACGAAAATTTAAGCTTCTTTCTGGCAACACATGCTGGCGGATTAAAAGTCTGTTGTTGTAATTTTTATTATGTTCAAAAACGAGTACGAGTACGTGTTAAATAAGATTAATTGAATGTTTCCTTATTAATTGGGTGATAAGTTGTTGCACATGCAAATTTAACTAAAATTTAAATTTATGTTTTGCGAAGCTGGTGTTTTGAATTTGTTGGCCAATTTTACATCAATATGTATGTTTACTTGAAAAACTTTATTAAAATATTTAAAAGGTTTTAAAAGTATACGTAGATAACAAAAATCGCTACAGATAACTTAATTTTTTTTTGTAGATACCTTTAAATAATTACGGGAATTCTTCTATATCGTCTCCAACATATGTTAGTTATATCCATTTTAATAGACAAAATATGTCAGATCGACTCAGAATCATTTCCTGAGACCATTAAAACGTGTTCATCCTTCCGCCTTTCGTGTTACAGCCAACATTTTTACACCAAAATCCGATGTAACTATTGTTCTAAAGATAAATTTGTTTGTTTTATCTTTCAAATATTCCATATTTATGATCAAAGTACGGATCGCATTTATTAAGATATTTTGATATAATTTTCCATGGGAAATTTATTTGGTATAGGGATGAGGCCAGCTTAAACTGGTAATTGTAGATCTTTTATTTCAAATAGTCCCCATACAAATGTTCCCCCATTAAAAAAATCTATACGGAGCATAGCTGCCCTGAATATGACTCTATCTACATAAATTATTTTATATATTTGTGGCCTTGTGTCACGAATTATTTCACCGAATTTTGTTGCGATCGGTACATTTTCTAACATAGCACCCAAACAAGCGTCCTTCCGAGGAAAGCGTTTAAGGTGTTTACTACCTTAAATATCACTTCTTCTTTACAGAATTTTTGAATAGCGTTTAAACTAAATATAGACATTTTTACTAAATTTTATGATCAATTACCAATTAAATATGCACCACTGAAATAGCACTACAAAATTTTTTGAAGAGCTCCCACAATATTTTAGTTTGACAACTTATTTAACTGACTATAATTAAATTCCGGACATTATTGATATCGGATAACAAAAGGTATTTTCCTAAAGTTTTCTTTTTCTAAAAGTGTAAACTGACTATAATATATTTGATGTTTGTTGCCATTTTTTTCTGTGTAGAAATTTGCTGGAGGTACATTTAAAAAAACATTCAGAAAAACTTTATTTATTTTTGACGCCATAATATGACTTGAATAGCTCCAGCCAATGAAAAAAGTTGGATTAGTAAAGATGATTTTTAAGCCTATAAAAGTTTCCTCCAAAGAAATGTCTTTTAGGCTTATAAGTTTGTTACCAGTTTCACCGAAGTTGTTTAAAAAATTGCTTAAAAACAAGCTTGCTTTGACCTTGAATGACAACAAATCCAATCCTGCTCACCAATTTTGCCATATAATAGCACTAAATAAACCAACAAATAGCTACAGGGTAAAAGAAAAGCCTAAAAGAAAAATAAAGAAATATTTTTGTGGGATTTCTATCGATGGCGTAAAGGCCTGTTAACCAAACTTAAGCTGAATTTGCTAGTAAATCTCAGAAAAGTACATAACCAGCGAATAGCTCATAATCAAAGTGGGAGACCAGTCAAGTTTTCCCAACCAAAAGTTGCAAGTGTACACAATAGACATGCCAACAAACTGTCAAACATACACTTCGATATTTGTCTATAATATTGCTTTTCTCAGTACTAATAAATATCCTAAGGAGGCCTCAAAACAACTACAGCATTATATAGTTTAAGTAGCAGTATGGGAAACGTTATGGGGAATAAAAATAAATGAACATAAATGCACATTGAGGCGAAATATCTTGGCATTTATTTGAATCACCGCCTAACATAGAAGTTGACACAAATGAACCTTAAAACCGTACAAATTCATTGGTTAATTGGTAGAAACTCTGTGCTTCGTTTCGATTGCACACTTCTCACACCTCTGCAACCAACAAAAAGAAAATTTTACGCCACTAAAATAAAATTCTAAGAATGATAACTGGAGCCTATTGGTATATAAGAAACAGCAAGATCTACATGGATCTACAATTTCCACTAGTAAAATGCGAATTATGAAACTTTGTGGACAAATAATGATCATTGAGACCTAATTTAGTACAAAATTTATTTTTTTAGTTAAAACTTTAATAACGACCTAAGAGGCCAACCTTCTGCGTTTAAAAAAAAATAAAATTTTATGCTACAAACATATGATTTTGGGAGTTTAATTATATTTTCAGAACAAAAAACATGTGGTAATCCCGTTTTCCTTTGTTTGTTTTACTCCTACAGCTGTTTTCAAGGAGGAATTTCGGAGTATGCTTTGCTATTTGTAATATTGCCATATCTTTATAGAGCGCAAACACCATAATTAATCAATAACTGAAAAAATGAAACTGCATTTAAACCTTATTTATATTTCATTAAAAATTAACTTAAATCCGTCTTAAACACGTCAAGAACTGGCCATTAGCACAACAATGTATACTTAAACATGAGTAAAAATGATTTTGGCAAATTAATTAATACTGCAGCTTTGTTTATAAGTGTAAAGAACATATCAAAGACCATAGTTGTTTTTAATTCCATTATAAAATTATTTTATTTAATTAACACTTGTACCTAAGTGTTATTGTTATTATCATGACTTTTTGTTGTAGTCAATACTTTACGCCATCATTAGCCGACTGGGAATATGCTTGCAACATCCCACCCACCTCTAAGCTGAATGAATAATTGCATTAAAAGAAGATTTGGAGTCGTATTATCTACTTAAGCACATTGGATTTGCTATTAGCGTTAAATTTGTTGAAAAATCACTTTTTAAGAAATCTTTAAACAAAAAAAAAACATTGATAAAACACGTTTTTTAAGTTTTATACCAGTCAAAACCACTTTATTTGCCCCGTCTTACTAAATTATAAACTTTTTAAAATACTTTTTAAAAATTATTTATTCTCCTAAGCGAATTAAAGACATCAAAATTTCGATCAGAACCGATTATTTCAATTTGTTTTTTGTTTGATTTTTTTTCAATGAAGTCACTGATTTATTATAATAAACGTTAAAAACTATTTAAGAGGATATAAATATGTACCTGTAATTGAACGTGTCCAACAAATTGGGTGGAATAAATTAAGCTTAACAATGAATAAAATAATAAATCTAATAAATTCTTTTCTGTCCACTGTTAAGAGTAGAAAGTACATTAATGCCTTTACATACGTACATACATAAAATCATGACTTCTGTACATACATACATACATACATGAAACTTTAAATGCACAAATCAACACGACTTTATAGTTTTATTGACGGAAAAAAAAACTTTGCTTCAATCAAAATATTAATTTGCTAAGAACAATTACAAAAGAAAAATAAAATTTTTATAAATAATTGTTGAAAACCCAGTAAGAAATAAACAAAAAAAGATTTTAAAGTAACGACCAAACTTATGTCTTATACCTGCGACCTAATTGTTGCCATAAGCAATAGAGGTGTCTATAGGTTCTTGCAAATGCAGTAATTAACCCCTGTTCCAAAAAAGAAATATTTTTTTATTTACAATTTTTTCTAGTTATTCTGATTAGATATTTTGGTAATCCTAAAAAAATTTATTTTCTAATTTGACGATTTTTTTAATAACATATTTTTTAAAGTTATATTGCAAGAGAGAGATGTCGGATTATTTAACGTTGTTTTTTTTTCAGTAAGTGTTAGAAAACCAATTGCTGATTCTCATTACTTTAGACAACGAATTTCTCTACGAAATAAAACGAATAAAATTGTCTTTAGAAATTGTCAGAACACCAAAAAATGCTTATTATTTCAATTAAGAATATTTTGTTCTAGTATTTAATTTCATATGAATGCATTTTAACCGTTGTTCATAGATTTTTGTTTCCTCTAACATATTGCATGTGCATAACTATTAATATATATCACACTTTAAAAATTTACAAGTGAGACAAAAAGCAATAAATTTTTTCTGTGTTTGGCCTTCCCAAGTTTTTATAAATAGGAAAGTCGATATAGCCACATCCGACCGTCCGGTTGTTAAAATTAGGCTTCGGAAGCGAAGCTAAGTCCAAAGAACACACCTTGTGTATTGATACGATAAGGACAAAACACATATTTTAGTGACCTTCACTGTTACCACAAAACTTGGTACGAACACTTTGACCGTGACATGCTTAATTGGAGTTTTTTTTAATAGAGCAAGAGAATTTTTTGTCCCTCTTTATTTGCATAATAAATGCTTCAACGCGTTCACACAACATGATTAAATTTTGCAGTGGAAACTTTGATACGTCTTTTGTAAAATTTATTTCGCGATGTCAAAACAATTTTCTTAAATTAATTTCAAAAAAGCTTTTCAAGATGAATTCATCCATATTAAATTCCACAAATTTAGCCACACTTTACTCAAAATATTATTGATATTAATATGAAGTCGTACATTAAGTACACAGGAAAAAATAGCACCACTTAAAAAATTTGTTTGCCAACCAACTATAATTTTTAACATTTTTGTTTGTTAAGCCAGTTGTATATAAATGACAATTTTCCAAAGGTTTTTATAATTTTTCAAAATTAATTAAAAATTTCTGGCAACAAAAATTTCTATTGTGTTTTTAATTTTTGTTTTAAGTGCAATTTTAAACAGTTACAAACAGTTAAAGTTTACTGTTGTACGGTTTTAAATAAATTATTTCCTGAAGAAGAGCACTGATTGGGCTCGAAATATCTAAATAAATATCAAAAGAAACATTTAATAAAGCAATTGTTTTATTTAAGGATAATTGACCTCGAGCCCATAAATAAGCAAATTGATTTACTAATTGTAAGGTTGGAATAATATGATATACATTTATAATTAGAATATTTGTTTTTACAATTTGATTGTTAGTATGACAATTAATTTGTCGTTTTCGTTTTCTGTGTAGGTTAGTTAGGCTAGGTCAGATAGAACAGATGGCGGCAAAAGCAATAAAGGAATTGAGCGCTGCGCACTTGGGTGTGCTTTTTCGGTCCCTTTGTAATGCCTGTGAGAGAAAGAAATATAGAGAATAACCAATTAATTAGATCAGTTTAGAAAATTTCGATAGATGAAAGCGGAGGTCAATTTAAAATATTGTCAATGGTTGCCCCACACCCACCGCTGTAACTGAAAAAGGTTGATAGACTAGCGGGGCTAATGTTGGCCACATCCGACAGGCTATCTAGTGTCTGGTAATTGCAGCCACAGTATTTGTCAGTTACCAATTGTCTAGAGCAAGAAGACTTTTGGAACGTCTCAGATCCATCCTCTGCCAGGTTATCATAATGGCATCTATGTTCGTTGGACCATCTAACCCCTGCCGTTCGGCCAACGTAGCCAATAAGTCAATCGCTGGCAGTTAAGTCTGCAGTATACTGTTTGCGCAAGGAATATGCTTTAACCAATACCAGTATTCCCCTTAGACCCGTTTGCAGTACTTAATGTAAGTTAATAAAAGATTGATTTAAACAAAAATGAGATTAAACTAATCAAAAGAGAGATTCACATCTTAGTTTTAGAAAATAACAATTTATGCTCCTAATCATAAAAATTATAGTAGGCTTATTTTCGGCTTATTTGGCAATTATGCCATAGACGTCGGGGAAATAAGCGCTCAATAACTCTACTTAATTTTTTATAAATATGGGGATTAATATTGATTGTATATATATTTTTTAAATTTTAAATTACAGCATGGATGAGGTATCCAGGGGTTCAGCAACAACAATTTTTGGACTGCTAGAGTAGCAAACTACTGTTTCAGCACTTATAAACGCACTTTGTGTTGTAAATGTTCTGCGCAAACAAAAAATTTTAAGTATGTTTCTGAATGAACAAATAGCGAGCCCACTAAAAATTATTATTTTAAACTCCTTTATTTATTTAGATATAGATATCTTTAATATTGTAAAGCTATCGATTTTTTTGTTGGTTTTGTTTTTTTAAATAAACTCATTTAAGGCTAAAACATATCAAACGATTATTAGCTTAAATTTGGGTAAAGAATTTTGGAAAAATATTTGACAAAAAAAGGTTTGAGTTAAAAGCTCAATATTTGTTGTACCAATAATATCATCGTAATTTACGATATAAATTTTTAAATATCCTCATTTGATTTAAAACACAATATGCAAGTGAGACTTTTTATAAGAAACTTAAGTATTAACTTAATAACAAATATCAAAAAATCGTTCATGCTTTTGATTGACTTTTTTTGTAAAAGTTTAAACTGCCGGGCAACTTTTCTTTTGATAAAAGTTTGAAAATGGAACATTTATCCAATCGTTTCCTAACTCTTACTTACCGATTATGGTATAGGAAGTGAAATATAAAATTTTTTTGTTAAATATATTTTTCTTTTGTTTAGAAATAAACGTAGACGTAAATGAATTAAATTTAACTGTTTATGAAATACAATTAAAAACTGCAATAGCTACAGCATCAAATACATTGTATGTGCAATAGTTCTAAAATGTAAATACAGGTGTAATGTATTAAAAAACTTTATCTTTTTTTGTAAAGTTTCAATTGTTTATAAATCAAGGTGTTTTTTTTTTGCTTGCGAAAGAATGACAAACTCTTAACAAAATAATTTATTGCCAATCAAAGTTTACACTGTGATACTTAAGTTGAGAAGGCTTAAAGAAGGGGTTCCGTGTATATATTTACATTATACATTGACTGTAATAAAATTACTCTACAAGGAAACGCCGCAAAAATTTTATGTATATTTTTGTGTTTTGGGCTCAAACAAAATAAAATTGAGGACCCTTGAATAATTTAATTGTATCACAGTGTTATTTTTCATTTTGTTGCTTAAATATTTATTTATGCGCGGTTTTAAAAAATATATATTTTTGAAGTTTTTTTATTCATGTTCTATATGTATGTAACTTAAAAATGTTTACATATGTAGGCAGCGCACATTGTGACTCTTTGCACTTTTAGAGGGCCAAAACCAAAAAAATACTTTAATGTTCTAAAATGTGATAAAAGAAGGTAATAAAAAAACGCCTAAAAAACAAAAACAAGTAAGAAGTTATAGCCGGTCAAGCCTGGCCATATTATACTTCACATCACGTTTGTATGGGGCCTAAAAGAAAAAAATGGAACAATAATACTGTAGTTTTCCGATTTAACGAAACTAATTGTTGTTAAAGTGAATTGTTCGTTACATTAAGTTCTTAGTTAAAAGGGGAAACGTCTCCTATTTTATACAAAACTCATAGTTTATATATTATTTTTTTAATATATTATTAAAAACGCATACATATTTCATAGAAATATTAGTAAAAAAAATTATAAAGCACTGCAATACAAAAATAATTTAATTGAAAAAATGTTTTTTTCTTTTTGGAAATGATATCTTTCTTTTTTTTGGAATCTTCTTAATACTTGGTACTCAATAGATAAAGTTTGGGTGCTCGTTATATGCGATGTTCACTAAATAGAATATTTGTTAAATTGGAAAACTACTGCTTTTCTATTTAGTATAATACTTGGTAACATAAAAGTAAATATGTGTGCAAAATAAACTCGCGTCAGTTATGGTTTTAAATTTCATCAAAATAATCTCAAAATTGTGACCTGCAACGTGTTTATAAAAATACATGGAAATTCACCCAAACGGAAGGATGGAAAGACGAACTGACGGACGGACATGCTAAAAAGTAAAAAGAATACATTTGTTTTATATTTGATTAACATTTTTGTATCGAAAAATTTTTACATAAAAACGTTTGATCAATGGCTCGATATCAAATGCCGTAATCCCAAAACAAAAATTTTCGATCTAATAAGCTCGATATAGAGAGCGGTAATTAGACCCCTTTATTTAAGTTGATTTTTTTACAAAACTATAACACTACATTCCGAAAAATCCATTTAAATACAGCAAAAAATAGTTTAAAATATAATGGTAAAAAGACGCAGCATAGTTTTTGCAAAAAATTTTAAACAATTTTGCTTTATTATTGACTGTAAGCAAAAAGTAGTAAAAATGTCTACTTGTAAAATTTATTACAAATAGCATTAATTTATATAATAAAGCAGGAATATAATATGATAATATAATATATTTTTTATAATTTTTTTGTAAGTAATTAAATCTCTAACAAAAATTTTTTTATAACTAATCGCGGCGATTGTGTTTAAATTTTCAAATTTAAATTTGAATTGTTTAAAAAGTTCCGTTTTAATCAAACAAAACTAATTGAAAAAAATAAACTGTCTTTGTTGAGTATTAAAGCAACAATGTATCTGCCATTGTTTACTGGTAAATTTATAGGAATCAAAACTGTAATAGGAGGACAGGTATCATAACTTAAATAAAACGTGGCTGCTAAACGCCTAATTCAATAAGCTGTTGGTGTTTTAATACCCATTACGTTAGTGATAAGGGTATATATAACTTTGACATTATATTTGTAATTTCTTTAATATATGTACATCTGCGACCCCAAAAAGGATATATGTATATTCTTGGTCCTTATAGATAAAAAATAAAAAAATAAGGCCGACCCTTAATACAAAATTTAAAAAAATGAAGGTTAAAACCCCTACAACTTCCCTGGATTCGTCCTTAGAGGAATAGAATGTATCACAGACCTCCGTCAGTTTTCCCTCCTAAATATATTTCTAGAACATACTTACCCCCTATTACTATAACCTAAGGGGACTGCCATTAAAAATTTACAAAAATTAGATATGTAAAACGCCTGTAACTTCGCCAGTCGGACTGAGGCCTAGAACATACTCAGCCCTTATCACCATCGCATGAGGGGGCCCCATACAAAGTTTGGGAAATAATAAATAATAATAAATCTCCCTTAAACTTCTAGGGTGCCCGTGATTGGGTGAAATGTATGACTGACCCCAACTCATTTTTCTTAGCAAATATTTTCCTACCACATACTAACCCGCTTACCCCCACACCCTATAGGAGGTTGCCATACAAAATTAGAAAACATTAGGGCATAAACCCCTACACGTTATGAGGGGTATATAAGATTTATTCATTTATACAAAAATGCTTGCCCCTTCTAAAAAATTTTTAAATGTTAGATAGGGCGTTTTGCATTTTCTGTGATGATATATATATTTAATTTGAAAATTTTTATATGTTTTTACAATTTTTAAAAATCAATTCACAATGGCTGGTAACAAAAATATTTTTTGTATTAACAATTTTTTCAGGGTACACCAGGGCCCACTCCACAAGGTAATATCAAGAGCACAGCTGATTAAAATAAATTTGACATTTTCACGTTGCAAATATTTAATTTTGTATGTAATTTTTAATTTTTCTGACATTTCACCGTTTAAACACAAAAAAGAAATGCAGGGGGCGAATTTTTTGAATTCGCTTTGCTGTTACCTTGTTTAATGTACTCTGGGGTACGTTAATATAGGTGTCATTTAAAAAAAAAAAATGTTAATACAAATTTTTCCTAAAATATTTTTATTACCATGACAAGTATTTTGTCGTATCTTTTCTGTGTTATTATTTTAATTCAAACGGTCTTTCTTTTTTTCAATGGACTGGCAAATCTTTTTTCCCGACACAAGCCGAATATAATGTATTTTTGAAACCCGCAACAGCTTCTCATCAGCACTTTACGATTGGTACTTTAGCGTTAGTACATACATATGCATCTTTTATTTTACTCAAAGTTAATTAAAAGTTTTATTAAAAAAATTGTTTTTTATTTATTTATCTGTTTTTTACTTTCGTTGCTTTTTTATGATAGGAAACGCGACATTTGTAACGTGACATAATTTTCCATCTTATCAGGGTCCATTGCAAAAATACTTGAAAAAATCGCTAAACAAATTTTTTTTGAAGTGTTAGCAATGAAAAATAGCCAAAATTGAACTTAATTGAGTTTTTGATGAAAAGAAATTATTTAATTATATTAACTTTTTCAAAAATTTCCTTCTTTATTAAAATAGTTGAATAAAAAGGAAGAATTGTGTATTGGAAGCTTAAGATTACAGAAGAAAGGAAGTATGGTGTAATCTCGGTTAAAGTAACTACTATAAATTTTGGGCTGTTACAAAAACTGGGTTCTTGCGAAAACCAAACCAGGGGTTTTTTCACATTTTTCTTAATAAAAAGCTTATTTTTTTAACAAATTAAAAGTTTACTGCAAAAGCAAAGTCTAACTTTTAAAATTTATAAATTTCTTTTAAATAAAAAATATATTTAGAATAGATAAAAATTACACTTTTTATGTAAATTCAAGGCTGATTTCTTGAAAAGTTGCGTTAACAGAGTCACTAATGTTAAGAATTTAGGTGTTGCGGATATCGAGGATTTGCGCTTATCAGGTGTTGGTTTAACCAAGGTTACACTGTATTTCCAAAAAAAAAAGAACTAAGCTTAAACAGATAAAATAGAGGAATATGTTTAAAAATTTCTAAATTTTTTGACTTTTTCTTAAGATTATGATTTTAGATAATTAAAGACTTTTGACCCAGATTGAGGTCGGAAGTCGGCAAAGCCTAAAATGACATTGAACAACAATTAAGTGGTCAAAAAGTATTTTTTGTCATATTTGGTACTCATGCATTTTGTGATATTTTGGCTCTTCTAGTAATATAAAATTAAGATCTGTTGACTCTGATTGAGTCAAGTAAGTGGTCAAAACATACTTTTTTACATTAAGCACTACTGAAGTTGGAAGTTTTAAAAATAAAAAAAACTATAGATTTAAGATTAAGATTTTATAGAAATTATGCAAATTTTATTTTCATCACATTTAGTACTTTTTATTGTCAATTTTTAAAACTTCGCTTACGAATTAGCGCGTTCATTACTAGTGAACAATAAACCTGCATTTACGAGATTTACATAAAAAAGTTTATTACGTGTTTGTTGTTCTTATTGTTTCTTATTATTAAAAGGTAATGTAACGATTTTTTAATTTAAGATTTTAATTTTGATAACTATTAATGTGACCTAAAAATTTTTTACTTAATAAAATTCAATACCTTTTTCACGAAGTACTAAAACCAATATTCAAGTTTAACTCACGTTGGATTTAATTACAAAAATTCTATTAATTAAAGTTTCTTTAATAATTTTATCAGATAATTTTATATTTTGTGTTTATACTTTACAAAAAATCATCATACTCATACGAGAAATTTTGACACACAAATAAGAGCACCTTTAATGTACATATTTATGTACCCCCTATGGAAAACAAACTTAAATTTGATATCCGATTGTTTGATATTAATGATTGCACTTAACATGTTGTTCGCTCTTTGTCAAATTAAAGTCTTGTTGTATTTGCTTAATTTTTTTATACTTTTTAGTTATTTTTAAAATTCTTTAATATAATTTTATTTTATTTATTTTATTGTTTGCACAAACAGCTTAGGGGGAATTCTATTTCAAATAAAAAAAATTAGTCACGATCACTGTGTAATGAAATAAAGCCACGATATTTATTTATTTATAAAAATAACAAATAAACTACCCACTTTATATAAATAAACATCTAGATAGTTTTATTATATAATATTTATACAAAGTATATTTAATACATTAATGGATTTGCAGTTCATTGGATTAATTGAAAATGTCAAACTAATTCCGCTTTTGATTTTTTCATTGTTGCTGTTATTTTTGATTTTAAATAGAGTAAAATGTCCAGTGTGACAACAAATAAATGTTAAATGTATTTAATACAAATCTGTGTGTATATATATGTACATTGTTAACTTGATGTTTTCGTTAAATTTTCTTATGTTTTGTTAATTTATTCAAATGTGGCCATTTAAAGGTGAACTCATTAGCATCCATATCTAATTCATTTATTATAATAAATAAATGCAGTGGTTCTTGTTTTTTAAAAATTATTTTAAATCAACAATAAAAATTTAAATATTAATCACGAGTAAGAAAAGATAAACTGTTCTTTATAGATGGCATTTGGCTAATTTTAAAATATATGTACCCAGGCCGACCGAACGTTCTAGTTTGAAATTCGATAAAAAGTGGTGTTTGGTCAATGTTGCCAGGCTTGTTCGTTAAAGTGAATTGTCCTATATATCCAGTACTCAGTTAAAAAGGAAAAACGTTCTCTAATTTATTCAAAGTTTAAAGCATTTTTAGTATATGAATTTTAAGAAGAACATAAATATATATTTCAAAAAAATATTAGTCATTGTTTTTTTAATGATATTTTTCTCTTAATGGCCTCTACTTAAAGCTCTATCAAAAGCATTATGTGCTGAGCTGGTGAACAATAACTGATGACATCCTATTTTAAGAAGTTTGCTTTTCACTGCCCATACAAACAAACGATCAACGGTTTCGCCAAATTTGCTATCCTTAGGTAGTACAATCGAACCTTCACTATCCAACCTGTATATTTTATTTATTCCTGCAGAGTGTTAGAGTTAATTTTAGATTTTTAGTGCATAATTAAAGCATCCCTTGAAAAATTGTAAATTTAAAACACAAACATAAAAAATAGTTTGGATGTTGGGCATGATGTTGGGTGCTATGCCAACTGATTGACCTAAAAATCTAAATCGGGTGGAGGTCGGGAATTTAAGAAATACTAACTGGTTTGTAAAAGATTGTTGACAAAATTCAAAACTTTTTTATGCGAAACTAGGTATCCGATGTACAAACATGTATCTATGTGTGCTTCCCATTTTATGTTACAGAATCGCGATTTTGATTGACTGATCGACTTGTTAATCATCGTACAGGCTTATTGCGCAAAACTAAAGACCCTAATAGCCAAATAGAGAAAAATCGTTATATTGCTATCTTCTAAACTATACATGATGAAAACATATTCTTAAAAAGGAAACGCATTCGGGTATGACAATTTTTTATAACCATTTTGTAACTTCTAAACCAAAAAAGTAGTTATACATACTTTTTGAATTTTGACCACTAAGTGATAAAAAAAGAGAAAAATTATGGTTTGGTACTTTTTATGCACTTTTTATTACAACATTGTTGAAATTGTTCAGCTCTTTTTGAAAAAAATTATAAACGTTTTTGATTCTTATAGAAATACAAAAGAAATGACAATGGACTCAGTCTTGGGTCGAAAGTCAAATAAGTGGGCAAAAAGTACTTTTTAAATATTTTTTTTATAAATTTTTTGGGTCTATAAGTCTACAAATATAAAACGAATGACAATTAACCCAGATTGTGGTCAATTAGACGTTCAAAAAAATATTTTTCCATATTTTTAATTACTATTTGCATATTTTGAGATAATAAATCTTGAAATATGAAATTATAATGACAAAAAGTACTCTTTTATATTATTGAAGGATTTTTGCATGTTTAAAAAAATGGAAATTTAGAGATTATGGAATTAAAGTTATATAGCAAATTGCGCAACTCTTACTTTTTTAGTTAATATTTAAAACTGCGCTTACGAAGTAGCGGGTTAATTGCTAGGTTAATTATATTGCGCACAGCAATGATCCTTATTGTTTCGAGAATGCATCTTCATGGTTTCAAATAAGGTTAAAAGCATTTTTTGATATCTATTAAGCCAAACTAGTTCTTCAAAGTTTTTTTACTCACTCATTTATTTTTTTTTTGCAGCCAGTTGTATTTAAATAATTTTTTGGAATAAGCTTTAGGAAAATTTTTTATTTTTAAATATTGCCGTTAAAACCACAATTTTAAAAGAGTATGGAATTTTTTAAACTTTGTGGTTTTCATCTTTTGTATTTGTTTCAGATATAATACTCAGACAGCAACATTGTAAAGACGTTATTTTTTTGTACTTGTTTTTGGCATTTAAAAATCATTGTATGTATGTATGTAGCACAGAATTCAACGCTTTGTATTTAGCACTCTTATGGCCAGCTTTTATGTATTATAACTGTCATTAAGTTCCATTAAATTATAAAGTTAATTTTTTCAGTTGAAATGTAGAATCAACTTAGGCGACCAATCTTGTGCATTTCGATAACAATTCACTGTTGCCAAGTTAGGAGGTTTTACCCCAAATTTAAAGGTATTTCTTGTGTTAAGTGGAGCTTTTGGGGGTAAAAAAATGTTAAGGACGCATACATACTAAAATATTGGAGTAAGTTAATATTTTACTATTTATTTTTCGGTGAACTTTTTTTATTTTTTACTTGGATTGGCCAACTCTTAATATACTACGTTTTTAGTAACAGGTATAAAAAACCCCCTAAAAAATGTCAATAATAAGAAAATACTATCAGAAATAGTAGCCGAGCGACCAATTTCAATGTTCAGTGTTATAAAAAAAGTACTTAAAAACTATTTGGGTTTTTTTTTTCTTTTTGGACTACATAGTACACATTTGAGGATAGTTTTTTTTGATTTAGGGCTGTTTATAAAATTTTACTTGAAACAACTTTAACAATTACATATATCTCATATATTGGCAGCTTGTTTATGTTTTTGGAACAGAAAACCTGCCTTTTTCATTGTTGGTTTTGCTTTATTTTGCGTTTACTCATGGCAGTTACAGTGCGAAAAATTCAATACACTCACTTTTTTCTATTTTTTCACTATCATACTCAAACTTTGAGAATACTTAATTCTTAACTTAATTCGTCTTTAAATACGAAGTCAAGAAATTGCCATTAAAGATTAAAACTGACAATTTATTTTATAACATTTCTTATGTCTCATCTTACGTGTAGAGCACTTATCCGAACTAAACTTTTTTGATTATTTATACTGTATTTTTTGGTTTTTGTATTATGTTTTTATTGAAACCTGTTGATTGAATAAATGCGGCTTATTATACATACGCATGTATTAGACAGCTGCACGAATATACTTGAACTTGTTGTATATTTGAGTATTTTAATGGATGAACTCTTATTCAAAGTGCCTCTAAATAATAATAACTTTTCTCTATGAACGTCATAATCGTCAACTATGTATTCGCTGTTACTTGACAGAGTTTTTATTTGAGATTTCTGGTTATCTTTTCCTTTCTCCCGACAAAATTCAAGTTGATGATGGAAGTACTTATGTATCAACGTCGGCTATACTAGCTCCTGCAAGAGTAGTTGATCAGGAACAAACACAAATTACATTGAAAAACAAAAACTTGCCACAAAAAAAGGAGACCACTTAAAATTATAGTTTAAAACTGCTTTATTCATTGAGATATAAATATCTTTATTATTGTAAAATTATTGTAAATATTTTTTTTCGTTTATTTCAATGCGTTTGCTGAAAAATATTTAACGGCAAAACGCATCAAACAATTACATATATGCTTAAAATTGTGCTAACGTTTTTTGGACAAGTATTTAACAGATTTGACCGTACTCTTTAATACGTAAGTATTTCTACAATGCATTCGATACGTGACGAAATTGAGTCCCGTAATTTGGCCCCTGTTTTCTATATGTGGTAATGTGTTTTTTTATAGGTTTGGCTTCTTTTTTAAATAATCTCCCTTTATTTATATGGAAGTGGTAGCCCTTTACACATTATTGAGTTTGATCTTCTGCGTTTTCTACTTTTTTGCTGTTGTTTTCATTTATTTTTATTTATTTATTTTATTTTATTTTATTTATTTAAAGGTGGGATCCTAGCACCACAAGATAAAATATCTTATAAATGAAAGGTACTAGTTAATAAATCAAATTAATTTATAGCAACAATAATAATAATAATAATAAGAATAATAATAATATAAATAAATTTTTTATAAATGAATAGTTAAACAACCTTATTAATACTAAGATTAAGGTAAAATTTGAATCAAACATTAAAGATGCAAAGAAAAAGTAATATGATGACAAAAAAATACATAAAAGTAACAATGAGAAAAAGGAAAAAAAAAAGAAAAAATAAAAACATAATTTATGGCAGTATGTAGCAATATAAAAAATAAATACGATTTTACATAAACTGTTTAAACAACTCCCTTTTGAACGTGTTAGCGTTGCCTAAGCTCTGAATATAATTTGGTAACTTATTCCAAAGACTTACTGTGAAGATCAGAAACTGTCGTTGGGATAGTAAGCTTTTATATTTTTGTTGAATTATCTTCCTTCCACGGTTAGATCTTGCGAACACAATTCTATTATATAAATATGTAGGCCGTTGAGATGTAATAATTCTATGCAGAAATATAAGGCACTTCATTTAAGAAGATCAGCGAAGTCAATTTGATAAATCTGATAAGAGAACACCGAAATATGGTCACGACTACCTTTCTGAAAAACATAACGTGCAATGTTATTATATACAACTGTAAGTTTACGTTGATCATTGCTATCACAATTTGTATAAATTTCACAACCATATAAAAGTGACGGGACAAGATACGTTTTTGCCAAGAGCATACGTATGGCAAATGGTGTGGAATCTTTTACAGCCCACAAATTACGGAGCATACCATAAACTCTACCTACGACAGCAGATATATGGTCACTCCAGGTAAGCCTGTTATTAAACGTAACTCCCAAATTTAGTGCCGAGGTCACAAAATTAATATTATGGCCATTTATTCTTACTTGTGGGGAGTCAACAGGTCTCTTAGATTTCGAAAGGAGAATACATTTAGATTTCGAGGGGTTGATGCATAATCCATTGTTATCAGCCCAGCGGTTAACTCTATTCAGATCCTTATTAATTCTAACCACACAAGAAGCAATATCATCGATGTTGCTGAAGTTGTACAGTTGTACATCATCGGCGTACATATGTATCTTACAATGGACTAAAATGTCAGGTAGGTCGTTGATGTAGATGCAGAAAAGAAGAGGCCCAAGGATTGAGCCCTGCGGAACTCCTCTGTTGACATTGAGCGCAGATGAAGTTTCATTATTAAACTGAACTACTTGGGATCTGTTTGTTAGATAAGAGGATATGAGGTTGCAGCAGAACTAAAAAAACTAAACATTTTTTTAAGCTTTTTTATGAGAATACTATGTACAACAGAATCAAGAGCTTTACTATGGTCCAAAAGAATTAAGAAAGCTGACATTGTTTGACAGTTTTGATCTAAGATCCTCTATTACGTCCACCAGTGCCGTAATGCAGCTTTTGCCCTTAGTAAAGCCAGACTGCGTTGCAGATAGCAGACTATGATGCGTTAAGTAATCGTTCATTTGTCTATAAATGAGATTTTCCAACACTTTGGACAAAAAGGGAAGAATAGCGATAGGACGAAATTCATTGTTGGTTTTAGGGATAGGAATAATCTTTGACAGCTTCCATTTTTCAGGAAAAGTGGATTTAGTGAGTATAGTGTTGAACAAATGTGTAAAAAATGGAAGAAGCTTATAAATTAAAATTTTCAAAAATATTGGGCTCAAACCATCCATACCAATTGCGTTGGACTTGATCGCAGAGAAACTTTGAGCAACTTCAAGCTGATCAACGCAACGAAAACTAAAGGGATTTTCCACTGAAACGTGGCAAAGAGTATCATAGCCGTTATTCACGGGAGGTGAAACATTGACATTTGTAAACTTTTGGTTCAAAATATTTACGTCAACATCAGGGCCACATAAGGGTGAATTCCCCTGTCCTATACCAATCTTACGAATTTCCCTCCATTTGGACTTGCTATCGATCGCAGATGAGAATTTTCTCTCATAGAACAAGGATTTAGCATGTTTAATTTGTCTTGTAACGTGTGTTGTGTGAATAACGCGTAATTGCTCCTTATGATGGAATAATGTTCCTTGTTTAAGTCATGTGAGCGTGTTTAGGAATATCTGACTTAAATTTTGAGGTGATATATAAGATTTGATTCCATACTTTGCATCAGGCTTTCGTTTTTCACGATTTGGACAAAATGTTTTTTTACAAGTTGAACACAGATTTGATTTTGAAAGAAGAGCAGCAATATCAAATATTTATCTGAACTCGTGATTGTAATAAGAAAGACGCTTCAAGAAAAGTACACGCATAAACACATAGAAAAGGTACTAATCTAAGTGAAAGAAGCTAGAATAATGGTCATGTACCCTCGTAGTAGTAATGGCGTCAGAATAATTGTTCAAATATAATCGTAATGCCTAATATATTGTTTTGAAAAAAATATATTTTATAGCTTGCTGTCTTTTATGAGCTTAAGGCGATACACATAAACTTTGCAGTGCTCTTATCAAAAGTTATTCAATAAAAAACCCGGTTTACCGGTTTGTTTTGAAATAAGTCGATTAAACAAACACCCTTGTTATTATGCACGTATAATTTTCATAGCCGTTTTTCATTTAATTAAAGTTTTTTAACCTAATTTTTAAAAAATTTAAGTAAGAAAATAGAAGTTCTTCTTACGTTTTATATTAACAAATGTTTAACACTTTTTACATACATATTTGTAATAAATGGACTTGATGATCTGGGATGCAGTTGTTTTCATTCAGGATCGGATTTAGCTTGTTTTTTAACAGTTTTTCGAACAATTTTGACATTGTGGGTAACAAACTTATAGGCCTATAAGACTCTACCTTTGAAGGATCTTTGCCAGGCTTAGGAATCATCTTTACTAAGGCAATTTTCCATATAGGCGGGAAATGTTCAAGCCGAATTATTGCGTTAAAAATAAAAAGAATTATTTTTTTTGCCGTAAAAGGTAGCTCTAAGAGCATTTTGTTGCTTATATTATCAACGCCAGGAGCTTTTTTACCATTTAGGTTAGCAATAGTCTCTACAACATCTGTAAATCGGAAACGTATTTCTAAAGGACGTCTAGCAACAACTGGTGGTAATTCCCTCACGTCTGTGCAAGTATTGGGAGTGAACACGTTTTTGAAATGGTTTGCGAACAGATCACATTTTTCTTCGTCATTTCTAGCCCAGGATCCTCTCAGATAACGCAGTGGTGGTTTTGCGATAACGGGTCTTTTAAGACGTCTGGCTGATCGCCATAGGGAATAATTTGTCTGGGGAGTTGCGTCTAGACCTTCGAGGTACTCTTTAAGAGAAGCTATTTTGTGAACCTCCAGCAAGCTTTTTAATTTGTTAGTACATTCTTTCAGCTTAGATTTAAGTTGGGGCGATCTGTTCTTTTGCCATTCTCTTCGGACTCTTCTTTTTTCAGATAAAAGTTTTCCCACATCGTCAGAAAAAATTTTGCCGTACCTGACCTGACGATAGGTAGAAGACGCATGTTCAGCGGCTTTTTTAATGTTTTCATTTAGGACTCTTCGGGAGTTTTTAGCGGTCTGTTTTCCGAACAGTGGGCACTAATATATTTTTTATATTTTAACCAATTTATTTTTTTAGATAAGAAAAAATCACTAGCTGCTATTTGGTGAGGACTGCAAATAGTAATTATTGCGGGTGAGTGGTCAGAAGATAAATCCAAGGAGGCTACAGCCTCAATAAGGTCCGGGGATATACCTTTTGCCACGCCAAAATCTATTACGTCTGGAATTTTATTATTGTCCGTTGGCCAATAGGTTGGTTGTCCAGTTGAAATAACGAAAAGTCCTATTTCCGACACTGAGTCATACAAGACACGACCTCTGGGACTAATTAGTCGGGAGCCCCAGTATGTGTGCTTAGCGTTATAGTCTCCAGCAGCTATGAAGCGGGGACCTAATGATTTGTAGAAACTGTTGTACTGATCCTTCGTTATGGAGAATCTGGGTGGACAGTAAACTGATGAAATAACAAGGTTATGGAAAAATTCATCAATGCAGACGTTCGTAGCTTGGATATAACATTCCGAGAGGCCACCCAACCATTGGTGTTTAATTCTTGATTTGATTAGAATAGCCGAGCCACCACATGATCTATCCCTAGGATCCTTTGAATCGTAAAAAGAATAACCACTAATTTTTAAAGTGCTTTTGGATGTCATATGAGAAATACACATAACATCGATTTTTTGGTTCATCAAGAAATATTCGAGCTCGTTTTTGTGTTGGCGGATGCCGTTTGCGTTCCAGAAACAAACCCTGAGGCAGTTCATGGTCTTTTAAGCATAGCCTGCAGAAAAGCAGACTGCATTTTTTGCATTTCTTGCATTATGTTGGCCATTTGCGCCATAATCTGCGTAAATTGTGAGACCATATTGTCAATTACGGCTTCCAGGCGGCTAAAATTAGGCCCGGTTGGTTCGCTAGTTGGCACTTCTTGTTGTGTTGTAGGCTGGGTAGACTTACGTGAATTAGGCTGGTTAGACTTTAATGCGGCGGCGTAAGAAACTTGATTTGTAGTTGGTTGTGCCAATGGAGGCATATTTGTAGTTGGTATATTTAAAGGCTGGGGAGGGGCAGGAACTATTTTCGGCTTAGTTGATCGCTTAACTGAATTAAAAACAGGACAACCTCTATAGCTGGCAGTGTGGTTTCCCCCGCAGTTGCTGCATTTCTTTATCCTAGGATCATCTTTTGGCTTGTCGCACTTGGTCGTATCGTGCAGATCCCCACACACAACACAAACAGTAGGCAACTTACAATAAGTTTTAGTGTGGCCATATTCCTGGCAGTTTAAGCACTCTACGGGCCCAGATCGCTTATGTGGCACTTCCACACTGACTCGTCAGTGCATAATATATTTTAAATCGTAGATGGGGTGAGTTTCACTTTTTTTTAATTTGATATCACCAGGCTCAAGCTCCACTCGGAATAATGGTTGGGGGTGTTTTTCCCTGTTTCTCATATTCGATACCGTCCTAACCATAAACCCTTTGCTTGGCAAACTGGTCTTGATCTCTTCTGGGTCAACGTTAGAATCAATGCCTTTAATAACTACCTGAAGGCCTTTTGCGGTCTTGAGTTGGTAGGTATAGGAGTTTTTTCTGAGTTTTTCGAGCTCCGAAACCGTGGCGCGGTAGGCGTTTTCATGGTTCACTTGAATTTTTGTCTCAAATATGTTACCGCGTTTAACGTTTGAAACATAAAAGTTATTTTCCCCAATCAAACCGACTAAAAACTTGACGAGATCATTTGAGTTTTTTTCCCTCAAATAAATGGGAGGTGGCTTAAAGGACTTTTTTTCACTAACAGGGGCCTCATTATCCTCTTGCAAAATTGCAAAACGATTTTGCGATTAGGTTGGCCTTTTATCGTCTTTTAAAATTTTTGCAGGTTGAGATGCTTCTGCCGATTTAGGGCTTCTTCCCCTTTTAAGAACTGTTACGTACCTGTCCATCCCTACCTGGATCTTAGGAGCACACGCAGAAATTGGGCCCGTAGCGCCTTTAGCAGCTGTTGGTGCGACACCAGAACTTGATAAAGAAGACCGCGATGAAGATGGCACCTCGGTATTTTTTTTTTATAATTTTTAAACAGAGATTGGGCTAAATTTGTCCCTTGTTTAGTACATTTATTCAAATTAGGCACACTTGCACTTAAATTATTTGTATTTGTTTTCGGTTTTTCACTTAAATAGTTTCTATTATATTCAGGGTCTCTAATGTTGTCATTGCTTACGCTTGCTGAGCTTAACACAATGTAAGCATTTCGGCTATTAGGCCCACTGTCACAACGATTACTGTTACTCATTAACCGTTTGGTTTTTTTGTTTTGTTTAGTTTGTTTTTATTTTCGATTCTCACTTATGTCTTGTAGGTATGTATATTAACAATTTTTTTGTGTAACTTATTACAAATATCACCTATTACAAATATACACTCGCGTAGACACGTCCGTACACTACGAGATTAAGAGAGCATACATATATACATACACATATTTTTACAAAAACCCTTTCAAAAAGGTCATTATTCTGTGGTTCAAAATAATGATATTCGAAACGACCCATTATTACCTTGTAACCTATGAAATAATCAAAACTTATAACACAAATTCCAATTTATTTTATTAGGATGTTACAAATTCACTTCAGAAAACCCACAATGCTTTTATTTCGTATATTGGTGTAGGGTATACAAATAATATAGTGATTAATTGGCGCCAAAACTACTAGCAGTGATTTGACTTACATACATACATACTTAAATGTATGACCGAAATTTGCTATTAACTCATCTTTTAGCCATCAAGTCGTTATTCACAATCGTTTAAACATAAAGATATGTATCTAAATTGTGTAAAAGACAAATTGTCTGCGTAAAAGAGTAAGTGTCGACCGGCACAAATTAATGATTATACATATATTGCAGCCATATTCAACATACTTATGTATGTTTGTATACGTACGTATATGTATGTATGTTTGTATCCATTTATTTATTATCTTGCCAAAATATTTAAGAATCTATAAAACTTTGAGGCAATTGAGTAAGTACGACTACTAACAGCAAAACAAATTTTTTTTAGGAAACAAAATAAACAAATCTGACAATTGATGTTTTTTTACTTGGTGTTAATTAACATCCAAATATTAAAAAAGCGAGACAATTGTTATTATTTAAATTGTTAATTATTTAGCTTTCACATATTAATTACCTTTGTACATAAACATATGTATGAATGCATACACATACATATGTACATACGCATGTATGCATTAAAAAAAAATTAAATATTTTTTTTATCAGAAATTTTGGTATAAAAAGAATGTAAATGGTTAACAAATCTGTTTTTTTTTTCTAGTTTAAAAAAATTTTAAATTGAAAATCTATTATATAAGGAACGATTTAATGTATGTATGTATGTATGTATGTATGTATGTATGTATGTATGTATGTATGTATGTATGTATGTATGTATGTATGTATGTATGTATGTATGTTTGTATTTTATAGCTGGCCACGCCAGTGAATCGATTTTTTTTAAATTTTTACAGGGAGTTACTTCAAGTCTGAAAGGAACAATAGGCTATTTTTTTGGAAATTATTGCTGCCACGCCCACACTTCGCCCATTTGTCTGTAAAGGTCAGGTTAGGAATTGCCTAACAAAATTACCCAAAGCTATACTGATCAAACGCGTAGAGCTTAAATACATGAAATTTATAACACGTGTTAAGTTTAACATGTTTGTTTAAATACACATGAATTTTTAAAAATTGGGCCCATTAAAGGATAAAAAGGGGACAAAAAGGGAAAAATCTGTAACCTACTATCTTTTGATTTATATAAGAAAGAAGCAAAATTTAAAAAGTTTGGAGTTTTCCTTAAGAAATAGACAGCCTGCTGGCTAATTTTAGATCGAAAGAGGGAAAATGGTTTAAAAGGGTAAAAAAGGGTTAAAATTATGGTTTGGTACTTTTTGTAACTTTAAAACCAATGAAGATAGGAACATAATTTAAATTGAACTCGTCAGGTTACCGAAATATGTTAATACGTTTTTGGTACATTTTTTCAATTTTGGTGCTAAGGGGTACTAAAGGGCTAGAATTATATTTTGGTACTTCTTAAAAGTTCGTAAAAGAATTTTTGCTTACTAAAGCTTTCTGGATATCTCCAAAACTATAAACCTTGTGAATTCCCAGTTTTTATATGTTAATTAAATAGTAGGTCTGACTTATAATTTGTTGCAACTTATGTGGGGCAACCAGCTAAATAAAAAATATATAAATGCTTTTGTTTGCATATTTTGGTAATTTTACTATGATTGTGGTAGCGAAGCACACCGGGGCTTAGCTAGTACAATATAAATGTAAAGGTGGGCAGGTTAAGTTACAAATATTTATAATTGGTGAATTCACAAGGTCTTGTGAAATCATATATTGTAAAATAATACAACCAAAAAATATGACCGTTGTGAACAACTCTTCGTATATTTGTAGGTGTCGTATTTAAAATCTAAATCAGCTGATACGACCAAACGATAGAAAAACAAACACATATTTATGTACATAAATCTGGTGCTGCTCTTGGCTTAACTTAATAATTTGTAGAAATTAGACCCATGAAAACACAAAATAGTCTATATCTAACCTGGTTAGAATCTCTAAAATCCATTAAAATAAGCAAAGTTTTAGTAAAAAATCACAAGAATTTTGTTATTTTTTACGTAAACAAAAAACAGCTGATGTGTCAGAGAGCAGTGCCGGCTATTTTTGCCGGCGGAGGCGGCTTAAGGAATCTTCTTTGGCGGTTTTGCCTAAGTTTTTAGTATAGACGTTTTTAACGGATGCGAGTGCTAGCGGCTCTAAAAATAAATTAAAAAACTCGCCGTTTCGTTTTAGGCGCTTGGCGCATGACTTTGTATATAATACGACATCACAATAAACATATCAAACAAAGTTGTATTGTTTCACAACAAGTTTCGTATGAAAAGCAACAACAAAATTTTTATGCTATTGTGAAATTATATGACAATAATACAATATGCTATCGTATCGTACCTTGTGAATTCGCCAAATGTGTATATTTTCAGGATATAGACTAGGTTCAATTTCATATGACTGATAAAGATTGTGAAAGCCTTTTACAATAATTCGACAACACATAACATAAATATTTTCATTTTGATGCAAAAAAGATCTTATTTTAAAAACGTCAAGATTGTTTTTTTTTAATTGATAAAAAAAATAATTAGTTTTATAAAGCGTGCACTTTAAAGTTAGCTCGTCAATCATTTACACACTAGTTAAATTTACGTCTGATACAAAAGTTATTTTAGAAAAAAAAATCATATTGTCTTAAATAAACAATTTAAGAGGTTTTGTAACTAAAAACCTGTTCCAACGATTTCTCATGGTCTAACAAAAAACTTGAAAATTTAAGTGCAGATTTATTTGCTAATGAGCGGGAAAGATTTACCCTGGAGGTTATATTGTTTAAATAAATCTTTGCTTCTTTATGCTTCGCCTCAAACCGCATGCTCCATACATATTGCAATGGGCCACATTGCTTTACTGCCGTAGCGTAGCGAACTAGAAAATGGTTCTTTAGCTTAAGTGGCCCATAGAGCTTCATATAGACATTTAATTTCGCTTACAGTCATTCTTAAGTTAAATGTCTTTAATCTTAAAATAGATAATGATACAGAGACATTTCCGATTTTAGCTTTGTGCATTTAAGATTGCAAATACTTAATTTTGCCAACGTTCTGCAATTCTAAAATCGTTTCGACGAGATGTTTAAGGTAAAACAACATTATTTTTGTTACTATATTTTCTATTTAAATTGTTTTATTTATTTTTGATTTCATAGCCAAATTTTCAGATTAAAGTCAGTAAATGTCAAATTACTGTCTTAAATTACTGTGCTTAAAACACGGTAATATAAACAATTAAAAAAGTATACGTATTACAACTATGATAACATCATTAAAAGGTGTAAACTCTAAGTAAAATAAAAGCTTTTTTATGGTGTAGGGTATAAGATAATTGGGCTTGCAGAATATAATTTACTTATATTTATTTGGGAACATCACTCACATTTTTTTCCAATTTTTTTTTTTAAATCGATTTCTGTAAGCCGCAAAAGTACAGGGATGTAAAATAAAAAACATAAATTTGTTTTAATAAAAAAGTGCATTTGAACTTAATTCATAGTAAAATTTAATATTATTTTTTTATATCAAGGGCATTTTAATAAAAAAATTTAAAAAGATATTTATATCAATGTTAATGTGTATGAAAGTTTATTTAATAAAAAACAATATTAAAATAAATATTAATAATAGGCATTTTTTAGTGCAATTTAAATAAAAAACTTGTTTGACTAATATTAGTTTTATGCAATGTAAAAGATAAAATGATTATTTAACGGACAGAAATTCCAATGTAAACGAAATAGGTTTTGAAATAACTCAAACACTCTTTAATGAAGACATTTAGAGAAAAAACTTAAAAACTAGTGGGAAACTTAACTTTTGTAAGTTATATTTTAAAATCAAAAAATTTTTAAGAGAATAGGTACTTGAATAGTATCAGGAAAGTGGTAGCCCCCCTACATTGCTCAAATTTTATTTATTTATTTTATGTGCCTCATCTGGGAATTCATTACATTTATCGGCTTTAAACCTGCGATAGACTAGTTCTAGTATTATGTAAGTTTTTGGAAAAAAAATTAGTTGGATAAGAGCAGGGAAAGTAAAAGTCCCTAAGCAATCAAGGCATTTTATTTTAATTCTTGATACTTTAAATTTAAGTTTTACTTGATATTTCTATAATTACTTCCTTATTTTGGAGGAAAATTTTCATGGACCGGAGCACGGGGCAAATGTTGCAAATTTTTCAATTTAAAAATTAGAATAATTTTATATACACCACGTACATACGTGGTTGGAATATTTTGCGTTTGTGCACTGGGAATCACTTCCCGAGTCGATTAGAGCATACCCGTCCGTCTGGCTGGATGCCCATGCATTTTTGTAAAGAAAGTACAGGTTACCTCTTTATAAATATTGAAATAAAATTTGGCACAGATAAATTTTTTGGCACACGGCCTAAGCCTATTGTTTGTGGTGATCATCAGTTTAGTTTTTGGGTTAATCCTTACATAAATGTCCTCCCGGAATAAGTATTTTGAAACATAATTTTTCTTCATCTTTACAAAACTCTGCATGTGGGTTCATGTGATCAACAACTATGCAGAATATAAATATGATTGGTCCGTTTTTTGATATTTTGCGTACATTTATTATCTTGTGTCCCAAATATTAGGTACAAGCCTGTAGTGAGCAGCTTACAATTTACCTTGGGTCCCACATTAGTCCAACTTCCGGATGTAAGATTCAACCTCATAAACATTATTATATGAAAAAATATGATCGGGCTTGACCGACTTTAACTTTTTTACTTGTTTTATTCTAATATTTACGGTTTAAAAACAACTTAGCTAGATAAGATGACTGGGTATACAAAAAGGCAAATGTGAAATTTATATATTTGGAACAGCCGAATATACCGGTATTACCTGTCTTTAATGAATTCATGTTGCTTTTCTTACATTTAAGATAACAGCACTTTTAAATTACCTGCACAAAAAATTGTTCAAAGTTGCCAAACAAAACAATTTAAAATTTAAATTTTTATGAAAAAATATTTTTACATAATAACATGCCAACATTTCCACACCTGACAAAAGCAATATAATAGCGCAGAGTCTCTGCATTTACTTCTCTTAAAGTATTTTGTTTGTTGCGAGTATATCAGCCTGTTATCTGTCTTTCTGCCCGCCTGATTTTTTTTTTGTTTTTAAAACAAAACTTTCCGTTTATTCCCTATCAGCGTTTGCTTAATTTATTTTATATATTCTTTGGCAGTGGATTGATTATTTTTGATTTTTTTTTTGTATTAACGCCGGTTTGCGCTTTTGTTCCGTCACATTTCTACACAGAGTGTAAAGCAATCGTGACCAGTTAGTTAAGAATCACTATCTCGCGCACATAGAACGCAGACAGAACGTTTGCAAAGAACTTGCAAATAAATATAAAAACTTGCTGAAAACTACGTAAAAAAAATAATATCATCAATACATAATAAACAACAAACAAAATTGTTTTGGCTAAAAACAAAAACAAATGTTTTTTCTTATTTAAATAAAAATTGTATTGTGTGAGAGTGTTTTTTAGCAAAATAAAAAACAAAAAGTAAAAATAAATAAAAAATATTGCGGTAAAAAAAGTAAAACCATATAAAACGCGAGACTATATAATGTTGACAATCATTCAGTCATTTACCAAGTATATCGGACGTTGTCGTGCTAAGAACCAAGACAATCTTTAAGCTGTAAATCTTGCGCGCTTTTCAAGGATTCAAAAAATAATAAAAAGAAAATTAAATGCAAAAATAGAAAGTTAAGGTTAAAAAAATCTAGCAAATATTTATAATATTAAACAAAAGTGTAAGACCGTTTAAGAAAAATATAAAAAGCATTTGGTGAAAAATTTAATATATTTCAGTGGTAGTGTAAGGCCTACCAAAAAGTAAAATAATATTTACAAGAAATATTTAGGCTCTAAAAAATAAAGACAAAATAACATTCACATAAAAAAAGAGTTAAACCAACTTTAGCATCAAAAAATTCGTCGTTATAATTGTGTTTTTGTAAAGTTGTTTTTTTTTATTTTATTAGAAAAAAATTACACATTGACCCAATTAATTAGCCGCATTAGAAAATCTCTGCTTTATCATGGAGATTGAAAACCTTACACAAATGTTAAAAACCAATCGCACATTTGCTGATAATGATGCGATAATGATTGATAAAGGATACACGGTGAGTTAACAAATATTTTTCAAATGCAACTACATATTTCTAAACGAGTTTTAAGTTAGTTTAAGGATGTTAAAACAAACTTTTTTCTTACCCGCTACTTTATAAGCACAGGTTTAAATATTTACTAAAACGAAGAACCAAATGCGAGAGAGTACAATGAACTTAAAATTTTTAATTTTTGCTATCTTTAATACGATTTTAATCCTAAATCTCTAATTTCATATTTCTAAGATATGCAAGAATATGCTTTTTATTTATCTTTTTTATTTCTGTCCACCCTCTTGACTTTTGGCCCTAATCAGGGTCAATAGTACTTAATTTAAGATTTCTGGACTCCTATCCTTCAAATATTTTAAAAAGTATCTTTTTACCACCTAACTGACTTTTGAACTCAATTTGGGTCCAATAGTTTTTAATTTTATATTGTACAGTTCATAATATTATAAACTGCAAACAATACTAAAAATATTAGTGAAGAACTTTTTGTTCACTTTTTTTCATATTTCTATAATGCCCAATAGTAAGACAAATACTTTTGGACTACCTAATTGATTCTCGACCTTAATCGAGATCGAAAGTTTTTAGTTTCACATTTTTAGGATTACAATCTCATAAAATGCAAAAAAAATCAACAAAAACATATTAATGTTATTTCAAGACCAGACGAACGCAATCTAAATTGTGTTCTATCTATATTGGCGTAGGAGTTACCAAAGGAAATTTTCCCCTGTTTTATCTTTTAGAGTCCAAAATTTGAGAAAGGGGGAAAAAATAATGTTTCTATCTTTATTGGTTTCAAATTTGCAAACTTTCATTCCCTTAAGACTCAAAATTTCGAAATATATTTCAATAACCTATTTATATACTTTAAGACCTTTCAAATACAATTTTAATTTAGTTTTTATCTGTATTGGTTTAGAAATTTAAAAATGGACCTAAAAAGGGCCAAAATGTAATTATTGCTCTTTTTTTTTGCCTAAAGGCTTAAAATTTCAAGAAAGTGCCAAAACTGCATTTTCTCGATTTGAATTTCGTTTCTATCTTTATGGGTTAAAATGTTTATCTCTCTTTTGGTCCTTTTTACCCTTTTGGGTCAAAATTTAAAAAAAATATATTTTTTCGTTTCTATATTTATTGGTTTAGAAGTTAACCAATAAATTAACCAATTTTGGACCCTTAGAGTCCAAAATTTCGAAAAAGTGTCAGGCATGGGTTAGTTTATTTTTGATTAAAATTCAATACACAGAAAAAGCTTTACAAATTTTTATCCAAATAAACACTTTTTTTTAATTATTGGACAAAAATAAAATTGATTCTGTTAAATGCTTCACTGATTTCGGTCCTATTAACAGATTTGTAAAATCAGATTAACAATTTTATTAGAATTTAAAAAAAAATTATTGAATAAATATTTTGGGAAATGTCAAGTATCCGATTTTACCCAATTCAACCAATTTTTATTCTCTTAGAATTTAAATTTCTAAAAATCCTGCCTTAGTGGATCTATGTTTTGGGAAAAGTGAGTACCCGCAGTCCAAATTTAAAGTCTTCAGCTATAAGCACATAGGCTGTACGATAATGAGTTAATCAATCAGTCAGTCACTAACGCGTTTCCTTTATATAGATAAAATGTTGGTTACTACAGATATGCAATTGCATGTTTCTGTGTGTGCATCGTAGTAAGTCGGTTTCAGAACTGTTGGTGCGTTGTTCTTTCGCCTTTAAAATGTATATTTTTTAATTTTAAGATCTTTTTTGAAATTATAAGACATACGTACGCATAAATTTTATTTTAAACGGGGACTTTTTTAATTTTTACCAACGAAAAACTATAATTTTAGTAAACTTTAGATGTTGGCGCTTTTTTTTTGCAATTTGCATTTCAATCTAGATTCTCCAAATGGTAAAATATAAACAAACTTCTCTAATTTAAAATTTTAGAACTTTAACCCATAATGGTCAGTCATACATACATATCTCCATTAAATTATCCTTTTACAATAAGGTATACATTTAAAGCCGCAGACATTTGCAATTAAAGTAAAATTGTTGCCATTTGCTTTACACAATTTTTTTAATAAAATTTTTTTTAAATTTTCTATAAAAAAAAAAACATAAATTTTTTATTAGCACGTTGCTTGTGTGATATATCATGACTGTTTTTTTAATGCAAAAAAAAAACATATTTCTTAACGAATTTTGTTATTATAATTGGAAAAAGGGCACATTATGTTTACTCCGAATATTTGCTTGTTTTATTAAAACAGCAGCATATTATCTAGCTGTTTTTGACATACCACGGAGCACCAGTTATCATTCTTAGAATTTTTATTTTGACGGCGTTGTATTTTTTCTATGGTATGTCAAAAACAGCAACATCCATAAGGATCTAGAAGTTCCACTTGTAAAATGCGAAATCCTGAAATATGTGGACAAGTATTTAAATAAGCTGGAAACACATCCAAACCCGTTCGCTCGAAGTATCTTGCAACATAGTGGACACTCCCGTCTGAAAAGGAGGGATACTATTGTGCTTAGATGAAGATAACTATTTATATTATGAGAACTTAAATTTTAATCTGGCACTGGCTGGAATAATATTATTTCCTTAGTCTTAAGATTTGAAAACGTATTGTTAGTTCGCTTTAGCGAAGATTCAATAATAAAAAAAATATGCAAAAAAAAACTATATTATCTAGCTTTTCTTAAAGACTGTCGATCTATGGTTGCAGTTAAATATAAAAATTAAAAACGAAAAAAAGAAAACTTTCCAAGTATGTATGTATTTATGTACGTACAAGCAAGTTTGAGTTAAAAAAATATAATAACTTACCAATCTGAATTAAAAAATTTGGATGACGTTATAAAACCTGATAGAAGTTTAAGGAACGACACAAATTGCTTGACATTTTTTTTTATGAATTGCTTAGCTGTTTCAAGCTTGATTACTAATTTAAGGGTTTAAATATTTTATTTTGGTTGGGGGGTTTTTAAAATCTAACTTAATTTTTTTTTATAAAATATAAAAGAATATTTAAAAATAAAAAAAATATCTTAAAATTTTTACCGTTTTAAACGTTTGTTTAAGAATAAAAATAAATGTAAATATGTATATACATAAGTATGTATATATTACCTTTTATAAGCAATTTCATTAAAAATTTTAAGAATTTAAGTAACATTTTATTTTCATTGCCTCGTTTACATACATAACCACTAGTAAAAGCCAAGAAAAAAGTATTAGGAAATAATAAGCAATTTACTACATACATATCGATACCTTAGTATAAAAAGGCCCTAACTTTTTGCCGAAAGAAACAACAATTGGAAGAATTTAAAAAATTTGTAGTCAACAAGCCCGTATGGAACTTAGGAAAGAAGTACCTCGGATTTTTTAGAGGAAATGCTACTGATCGCAAGTCTAGAGAAATCTATGTCATACATGTTTAATGTATTAATGAAATGAATAAGACTTCGTTAAAACGATGATTTTTTTCACGAAATTACTTCCTACAAACTGATAGACATATACCCTTATCACTATGTGATAATACAAATTAAGCCATACAACGGCAGCCCTGATCGAACGTAATTAATTTTTTATTACCGACTGAAGTCAATAACTCAGATAAGACAATGTATTTATTATTTACGCTTAAATGTTGATGACGGTAACTAAATATTTTAAACAAAATTAATATACATACATACATACTATACTTCATAAACTTTACATTTATACATATTTTATGTTAAACCATTTATGTACATATCGCTTGCTTAATATTACAAGGTTGTATGTAACATATTTTTTCATATTTAGTTAATAATGTTTTCCAATTATTCGTGACAATTTACAACTTTAAATCTTGGTTCAAAATTGGCGGGACATTTTTCGTCCCTTTAGTAACAGTGTTTGAATAAAGTTAGTTTTCCTTACATTTTTGAGTTTGCACATACAATCTTGTAGTATCGAGCAAGCGATATATTTATTCATTGCATTAAGTTTGGTTAAAACCCCCGCAAAATATACATATTTTCCTATAAATTTAAAAGTTTAAATGGCTTTGAATGCTGTTGCTGGAAACAGAAAACAAATTTATTTTGCTCTTAAACGAACTTTAGCACATAGTATTTATTCTAATATCTTCACTTTACACTTTCTTCAAACATGCTTTACAAGGCCAATGCACGTAAAGAATTTAAAAAGAATTTAAAGTTAAAAAAAAATAAAATTTTTGTTGGTAAAAAGTCATTAAAATTTCAAATTAAAGAAAATTCTTAAATTTAATTCTTAATTGTGATAACTTCGTATGCATGCAGCAAAGAAAACAAGCTAAACCTTAAAAAATCATTTTAAAAATTCTGAATATTTTCCCAGTTTAGTGGTATTGCATATTTTTATTTTGTTTGAAAAGTCTTTTTTTACTGGATTTTCTATTATATTTTAAATTAAGCTCTAATAGTAGTTTGCCGATCTTCATTATTTTCATATCTTGGTGCAATCCGTTCACGCTGTTTCCCGCTTTAATCACAGGAATTGATTATTTTGTTTTTACATATTAACTTAACTGCACAAAAATTGGTAGTGTGTATAGGCTTTTTAAGAGCAGTGGCATTCTTTAAAAGTCTATACAAATTCCTTTCTTAAGAATACTTTCTATACATCTTATTTATTTACTTACTTAGTTGGCCATTTAAGCAACCCATGTGGGTCGTTCGCCGAACTAAAAAATTAATTTCCAAGCACTTTGGATTCTTCTCCAGTTTTTAACATTTAGTTTGGAAAGGTTTTCCTAGCCTTGGTCTTTTCAAAAATTTTTCCCCTAAAACACTCCAAAAACACCTTCATCTGCTTTAGCAAGTGACCACGCCTCTGCACCGTATGGCATATCAGGCAAAATAAGTATCTTGTGTAGTGTGAGCTATGTCTGCCTTGTTCTTAAACTGTTTGCTTAGCTGCTTACAGAGCTGCAGGAGCTGATGGCTTACCAGCGGAGCTGTTTAAGACCTGAGGCGATGAGTTGGTAAGAAGCATGCATTAACACCATAATTTGGCTGGAAAAACACATGAGCGATGATTGGAATCTCAGTGTGCTATCTGCGCCAATTATAGAGTGATTAGTTTCTTATTAATCACGTATATTGTGTAAAAACTTATTGTTAACTTCGATGAATTAATTGACCCCTATCAATCTGGTTTTAGACCTGGTAAATCCACCACTGACCAGATATTTACACTACGTCAAATCTGGGAGAAAACCCATGAGAAAGAGATCGACAGTTACCACTTATTCGTCAATTATAAAGCCGCTTTTGATATCATGATTTGTGCAAAAGTGTTTGAAGACATGTCTGAATTCGGCACATCTGCAAGGATGAGCAGGTTGTGCAAAATGTCTTTAACAAATACAAGATCATAAGTAAATGCCAGAAAAGACCTTTATTTAAAAAAACTGATGCTGTCTTTAGCAAAATAGTTTAAATTTTTTAATCGGTCCAAAACTCACTTAGAGCTAAAGGCACCTATTCTAAAACAATTTTATTAAAATAACTCAAAACTTTGAGAATGTTTCCAAGTCTTTGAAAAAAAATTAATAAGTCCTCGCCTGGCTCGTCTGAAACAACCACTCACTATTTCGCTATGTTCTGACAAAACGTGCTTAATAGAAAATGCATTATATTTCAACCCACTGCAATAAAACTTTTACTGTGAAAATTAAAAAGCAAGTTTACTAACAATAAAAAAATTGCCCATTGTAAATGAAGGCTGTTTCGCTTTCTATTTTTGTACGTCTTGACGAGACAAATTTATGCCTAGACAAACGTCAAACTCAGTATATAAAAAACCCAGTATAAAAATACCGGATTTTTTTTTTGACTAGAAATTATTTTAATAAAGAAAATCTCTTCTTAAACCGAAATAAATAAATAAATAGAAGTTCATGAATTTTTTTTAAGAATTTATGTACATACGAGTATTTATACATACATATGTATATGTACATCCATACATACAAAATAATACTAACAAGAACCGGAGGCCAATTTAATAAAAAAACTTAATTAATGTTGCATTTTGGTTTATGTTTTAGCTGTTAATCTAAATTAAAAATTTAATAAAAAAACAGACAAATGTATGTTTTAAGGAATGCATTTAGAACAAGACAACCATACAATATCTGGAAAAAGGTAAGAAAAGTCAATATAAAAAATATTTTTATATAAAAATTAAAGGAAATCCGGTATTTTTATACTGGGTTTTTTATATAATGAGTTTGACGTTTGTCTAGGCATGAATTTGTTTCGTCAAGACGTGCAATTACAATTAGGATGGCGCACCAAAAATGGACACACATATTTATTTGTAAATTATATATGTATGTACAAACATACATACCTATATCGCTTTTCAAAAGTTCTTTAAATTCAAGATTGACAAATTTTAAATGTACTCAAACATCTCTAAAATGGAAAATCCTATATTGTTGTTATTATCTCTATAATTTTACGAATTTTATATTAGTACAAAAAAAGTTTAAAAGCAAACTTTTGCAAAAACTGTTTTTATTTAAAAAAAAATTTAATACTTTTTTTAATTTTTCAGCTTTCGGATTTATATCCAATTGCGAGACTTTCCCAAAAGATGGACAGTGCTCTACATGTTTCTACTTCCGCCGCCGTCACAACACAAACGCAAACATCAGATGATTTACCTTACACCGTTGAATCTGTTACACTTGAAGATTCCGATAAAGTTATTAAAATGTTAAAAGAATTTTTCTTTAAGGTATGTTATTTTTAATTAAATTATTTTATTTTAGAAATGAAATTGTTTTAATTGAAAAAAGAACAGCTAAAACCTGTTCATATGTATGCATTAGAGTAACTAACTAAGATTTACGACCGTTCGAACAACTGTATTTTCCATTTACTTTTGTCGAGTTTTTCAAATGCTGGTTTTTTAACTTTTGAATAAACCGACTTTGTTTCGGATTTTTAAAGTATATTCTTTTTTTAGTTTTGTTTACATTTTTCACTTTCGTGTTAATAGTTTTTAAGTTTCGCATTTATTTATTATTTTATTTTATAATTTTAAAAACGGAAATAGCAACTGCAACTTAATATATGCATTCATATTCCAAGCGGTAAAAAATGAAACAAAAGCAAAACTACTTTCTCATTAGCATTTTAACCCATTATTTCAACATGGCGATAGCATTGGAGGCAAGTACTTACCATGCTCGCTTACAAAGAGGGAGTGGAATGCACCTCCTATAATGGCCTTCCTACGCCAATGTGAAGGGTATAAAAAAAATTCAAAATTTATTTACATATTTTTAATTCTTCCTGTGTCACTGATTTAAAAATAAAGATTGTGGTCATTATCACACTGCTAAGTTTGGCCGAAAAGTACATTTTTTCCTTTTTATTACAAAAATCAGGTTAGATTTCTTTCTTTTATTTTTTTTTTTAATTTTTGGTCTAACATAAGTTCAAATACTTATAAAAAAAAAATAAACTTTGTGGTACAAATACATACATACATATATAGAGGATGGCGTGTAGCAAACTCTTTATATATGGGTAATTCCAGAAAAAAGTAACGTAACGTTAGAGCGGACTATTTTTGTTTGTTAGGGAAATACTTTAGTTTTTATATTTATATGTATACAAGTTATTAATAAAAAAAACAGAAGCTTTCCCCCAGAAAAAAGATGTTTGAAATCTGACGTTACGTTACTTTTTTCCTGGAACTACCCATACATAAGATTTTATTGGCATAAAATTACGCTTGTTTTATTTTTGAAATTTTTTAATTGGTAGGAACTTAACCAAAAATATAAAATGCTTTTTATATCCACGAGTTGCATGCTCAATATGGTTAAATCTACTTTAATCTATTAAAAGTGCACAGTGTCACGACACAAATTTGCACTAAACCCCTGCTCTATACTATAAATCACTTCAATGCATTTTCATTTTTATAATAATGTGAATTTTAATTAGAATACATGTAAGTTATTTGTGTGTATGGATGTATATTTTGCAAGTAAAATCTAATGAAGTAATAATAACAGATCATTGTTAGGCTTCTGTCAACACTACTGCTACAGTCACAATTTAAACCACCTGTAAAAAATCAATAAGTGTGCACAAGGGTGAAGTCAAATCCAATGTAATTGTCTAAATTTTTTTTACAGTTTACATTCAACGTGTTGATGGATGGAATGAGAGTGATTAATTAAATTTAGACAACAAAATTTAAATAAAAATAAATTACACTTTATTGCGATATCTATCGTAGTCGTCTAAATTCGTTTTTGAAGCGATAGTAAATTTAATACGAATTTCGTACAAACTTATATATTTTTTGATAAATAAAATAAGAATTAAAGATGCAAAAAGTATACAATGAGATAAAACTAAGCTTAGGAAACTTTGGATTTTAGTCAAAGTTTGAGCTTGATATTTTTCAATATATTTAAGATTATGGATTTGGAAAAAGGACAAAATAATCTCAAACATTTTTTTTTAAATTTTAAAAATAGGTGATTTATATTTTCGGTCTCTGCAAAAAAGACATTGTAAGGGTGATGTGAAAGAAGAACAAACGAACAATCAGCATAACAATTGCTTTTACATTTAGATGTTGCTGTTGACTTATAATTTTCGTGTACAATTGAGGTGACGGTAAACTTTTATTTAAAGAATAAATAAAGAAAAGTAACACTTCCCTCTTTAATAAAGAAGCAAAAGACTTGTAGCATTTCAGGTACCGATATGTACGAATAGTATGAAAATTCCAAAGCAATATTTAAAAGCTACAAACAAAAATCTTCCTGCTATAACTTACGTTATTTCCCACTTTTTTTAATTTTTATCATTACCGATCAATAGACATAAGAAAAGTACAAGAAAAATGCAAAAAATATTTTTTAGGGTACGAAAATTGTGAATTTAATTGGTTTTTCAGACATAAATTAATATAATTGCAATTAAGAGGTTACATTTTACACTTTTTAAATTAAAACCAAATTAAATATTCCAAACGTGTAACTACTCACCCACCTGTTCGTATTCAAAGTTAAAATTTTAACAATTGAAATGTTACAACAGTTTTCTTTAAATATTTATTTACAACAACAATAGTAATGTACCTATATTGATCGTTTTTAGTCGTTCAATAAAATATAGAACACGGGGGTAAATTTAAATACAAACGTTTTCAAAGTTGACAAATATTATTTTATTAACTAACACAATCATTTTAAAAAATTTGATCTTAAGTTATTTATTTAAAGTATGTACCTTTGTAATTATTAAAATAATAAATAAAAATAAATTACACTGAGGCCCCGTATAATTATGACAACGTTTCGAATTACTTTACCTAAATCACACTTGTATGAAATTATTTTTTTTACAAACATCTTTGGAGATATAATTTTAGTTTAGAAATTTCTTTTTTAAGGCAAAACCTTTAATAGCTGCGGCTTAATAAGACTGAAGTACATATGTTTATTGATTATTGAACTTTCATTAGTTCGGCATCGAATAGTTATAACATATTTTGCCTATTTAACTACCAAAACAAGCGTTTTTGCATATTTGTAAGCTTTTTAAATATATGTTAGAAGTTTTTTTTTTTAATATGAAGATAACAAATGCATTTAGCTCCTGGTGTTTTCAGACAAATTTTATTTTTAAATTGAAGCATGTAGTTGTAAAATCATAACAATTGCATTGAATACCAAAAAAATTTGCGAATTTAATTTATTCAAGTCTTTATGTTATACAATATCTATGTATGCAAACAGAGAGCGAGGTCTTACACAAAAAAATATTGAAAAATAATCAATTATAAAAAAGGATTATCTTAGAGTTTTAAATTTTTAGTTTTCACTTACCTCACTCCTATGACAAACACGTATTAAATTCATTGGTGTTTTCCCAAAAAGGAAACGAACTACTTTGGGTTACCTTTGATCTATTAATTTAGTTACTAATGATTAGTATGCTCTTTTTTTCCTGGGCTGTATTGTGGCTGAAGGTCATTTCTTATTTCTTCTAAAACGAAGAACCTTATTATTTATTGAATAATTTTATAAAATCTTAAAAATTAACAAGTGCCGTTAAATTTTTATTAAATTGTAGGTATTATATAATTACCATTTAAATGCTCTTAAATAAGGCATTTTTTAATCAAGCCCTGAAACAAGGCAATTTACATTGCAACGCCACGTAAGTACGTAACAAATTTTACAGAAAAAACATCTTCATGTGCCTTTTAATAAAATATACTGAAATTGGTAAAAATATCGATTTGAGATTTTTTGTTAGTTACGTAGTTTTGCATTTCAGCTGACGATATATAAAAATAGAATATTAAAAATTTATGTATATACACGCGCGGTTGTTAAAAAAACTAAAAATTTTTAAGCAGTATTTAGTAGGCAAAGGTAAACGTCGGACAGACAAGTTGAGTACACCCACCAAATTATACCATCAATTCGGTGTACTTAAATGTTTTGGAAAATCAGGTGCTTTTTAAATTCTTGATTTTTATTTGTAAGTAGAAATTGTTATAACTTTCTGATTTTTTTTGTTTTAATTTTGCAGAAATAATTATTACATTTTAATTTTTATTTTTTTGTTAGAAATAATTTTTGATGACTCTAGACTAAGAAAAAACATGAACCATACATTGCTCATCGTTGGTCGTCATGGTGGACTGATGTTCTCCATGAATGAGATGCGTAAGCTCTTTGATAGCTATGTAAGGTGGATTTATACAAAGTGGTGTTATTTCGTCCATTGATTGTTGTTTAATTTGTTTTGTTCCAAATGTCATATGCTTGTTGGTGTTGTATTTGTAGTACATGAGCTACCACCTTGTACAGATCCACCGGGATAGCCACTTAAGTTTGCCAAAAAACAAAACACCAATTTAACAGACTTTAATTAAGATACAAAGGGCCTTATATATCTGTACCAATGTCTAAGACATTTTGACCATCATCAATTTTAAACTGTATGCAATTAAGTAAAATTTAAAAAATAGGAAAAATTCAAATTAATGTTGCCCATTTTTATGTTATTTATTTCAAAAAACACCTTAAGAAAGACGTCACATTAAGTTAAAAGCGGAAACTTTTTTCTACCCATAAAAACAAACAAATTTAATATATGAAATAAATAAATTAATTAAAAATTGGTTAAAACTGCGTAAAACCAGCCTCTCGTGTATTTAAAGGTGTTTATTTATTTACATATTGTTTACATTTGTACATACACACATACATACATTAAACAATAAACGTTTTATTTAGGCATATTTTTTATAATAGTTTATGTGTGATTAAAACTGGTTTTCAAAACTGTTCTTCTAACATTTAATTATGTTTAAGTTTAATGACTTATACGTTGGCTTGTTAATAAAAAATTATAGTACTTGCCTACATACATACATATGTACATCTAGACGATTAATTTGTTTTTTTTCAATTTCAGGACGAACCATTAAATACTTTTTTAAATTTAGGAGAATGCAAGGAGTTAGAAGAATATTCAGTTAAATGTATCAAAGATGGTTGTTCATACAAAGCGGTGACCAAAACAGGCGAAATCATTGGAGTTTTCCTAAATGCTCTTATGCATCGCCCAGTAAGTTTTTTAAAATTCCAACAAGTTTTGACTTTTTAAATTACATTTTAATTAAATGTTTTTACTTCTTCCCTTAGGAAGCCAATGCAGAACATGAAAAATCCGCCGATTCTTGTGAACACCCGAAGTTTAGAAAAATTTTGCAATTAATGGATTTTATTGAAAGTGACTTTAACGTTTTTGACTTGTACGCGGGAATCGATAAAATTATGGACGGTAAAATTGTATCAGTCAATTCCAATTATCGTGGCTTGGGTATAGCAGGTCGCCTTACCGAATCCACCTTAGATTACATGCGCAAACACAACATTCCTGTTATGCACGTTTTGTGTTCAAGCCATTATTCGGCACGTGTTATGGAGAAATTGGGCTTCCATGAAGTATATCGTCTTAACTATGCTGACTACAAGGTGAATAACGAGATCGTCTTTGCGCCCGAGGAGCCTCATTTAACTGCCCGTATATTGGTCAAAGAAATTGCTGATACTAAGCAAAAACAACTATAAAATGTATTGATTTTAATGAATTGATATTTATGCAACTTAAAGGCATAGAAGGTACTTGTGCTAAAAGCTTAAAAGAAATAGCCAACAAAATTATGCAACCTACTTACTTACATACATAAATTTCTAATGAAAATAACCCACCCAACAAACATTTACAAAAATGGTTGTATGTTAGTAAATGTTGTTAAACTTTACATTAATAAAAAGTACAATTTATAAGTATGAGTGTATGCTTAAAGCAGACAACAAAATAGAATATTAATTTTTACGTGATTTTAGATTTTTTTAAGTTAATTTTATAATTGGTGTTGGTCATTAAAATAACGTTTACAATATAAACATATCGCTCATATGCTCAAACAACATCATAACTCAAAAAATTATTTTTTGAAGTAAACGATGCAGAATTGTTAGTTATGTTATGCTTTATACTGTATGTAAACTTTATCTTTAAACTTTTTACGTTTAAAAAAAAAAACGCCACTTGTCTTTTCTAAGATATGTATGTACACAACTCGAAAGCTGCAAACGCGTTTTTCTCGAAATGGGGTTATTTTGAATTGTGACGTTGTGTAAGCAAATGAGCAATATGAACAAATATTTAAATAAATTTTCCACACATCCTGCTCCTTATACATATTGATGCCTATGTGAGGTCTTGTAGAATTGATTTAATTTAATATTAGAGTGATTGACAAAATGCATTTAGCGATTAATACGATCGAAAACAAGGTCATTAGCATGCGGCTAAATAAAATCTGTAACATGTAACGTTTACAAAATGCTGTGAACACTGTTAGAATTATTAATGCAGAAGAATCATGAAACAATCTTAACTAATTATTCATTGTTAATAGTTCTCACGCAACAATATAAACATATATTTGTTTAAACAATTTTATTATGTTTTAAATAATAAAAGGTATTTTTTGTTTCAATTATTTACTTATAAGATTGTTGCAAAAATATTTTTAAGCTTTTTTGTTTTTAATTTTATTTTTAACTATTTAATTATTTATATATTAAATAATTTTAGCTTTAAAACATAACGCGAAAAAAAACTATTTTTGCAAATATATTTATTTGCGTTAATTTAAGAAATAATTTTTTGAATTATCCTATTTTCTTATGATTGTTTAAATGAAAAAATAAAAAAGAATTAATAAATCAATAAAAACTTGTAAATAACTGTTTAATTGCCTGCTTAATAAATTTTGCTTGAATTTGGCATTTAAAATTGCTATAAGTATATGGAGTTGTGCACTCTTTATTAACACTGCCTTAAATTAATTACATATGTAATTAAGACTAACGTTCCAATGCAGGCAGCACACAAAAAACTACAAAAAAAATTTTTCAAACAAATTCTTGTTCAAAATAATATATTTTTTTAGTCAATTTATTTAATAGTCTCTAATAATATTTTTATTTGATTTTTAAATCAAACAAAATTTTCGCCTAGACAAATAAAATATTTAACCAGCTCAGCAAAATTTTTTAACAGAAGTTAAAATTCTTGCAAAATTGTTTGTCTAAATTTACAACTTTCGTTGTAGGTCCTCAGCCAGACAAAATATTTACTGATTCTCTGAAATTTGTTACTGATTCTACAACTCAGTTTTTTCTGTGAGTGGTGAAAATTTAAACGTCTAAAATTTTTTAATTCAAATTATAATTTAACTTAGCAATTTTTTAGAAAGGCTTAAGCTTAAGTTTTGGCTCCAAAAGGTTTTTTTAAACTATTAGATCGGTTAATTTAAATTTATATAACTATTCAGTTATCACTTTTTATCTTTTATTTTGCTCTCACAGTTCTATCTTAAGGTTTAATTATATGTGACTTACCATAACGCCAAACCGTTGCCATAAAAACCAAAACTCAATTGGCTTCTATGGCTATGGCGTAATGGTAAGTCACCTTTAATCAAATAAAGTGTTGCCCATAAGTTTGGTTCGAACAGCTGCTTTCTGTGGTTATGTTTAAGTCAGGTATAATTGAACCTTTAGTACACAGAAAAAACTGAGTTGTAGAATCAGTAACAAATTTCAGAGAATCAGTAAATATTTTGTCTGGCTGAGGACCTACAACGAAAGTTGTAAATTTAGACAAACAATTTTGCAAGAATTTTAGTTTCTGTTAAAAATTTTGCTGAGCTGGTTAAATATTTTATTTGTCTATGCGAAAATTTTGTTTGATTTAAAAATCAAATAAAAATATTATTAAAGACTATTAAATAAATTGACTAAAAAAATATATTATTTTGAACAAGAATTTGTTTGAAAAATTTTTTTTGTAGTTTTTTGTGTGTACGGTTTCTTTACTTTTTGCAGAGTGTTTGAAAGTTGAGAGTAAAAAAAAATTACTTGCCTTGAACAACAAACACAATAAAGCACAGAAACACAAAAAAAAAAAACATTTTCTAGCCCGAAAACGCACATAAAATGCTTTTAACTGTCACTAGAAAATTAAAACGTAGATTTTTAAGAAATAAAGTCTTAGAAATTTCATAAAATCGGTTTGTTTTTTTAACAAAAAAATATTTGATAACATTAAAGAATAATATAATAAAATAACTCATCAGGTCGTTGCAATTAGAGAATATAGTTTAAGCCTTTTTTAATTTTTTTTTATAACTTGACACTTTCCCGCCAAACTGCAAATAAAAAAAAAAGAAAAAGTAAGAGGGGCTAAAACTATATTCTCCCTTTGCTGAGATGACTTATTTGAACATTGTACTTACTTTGCATTTTTGTTTCTTCTAAAAAATATTTTCAAATCTTACGGTTAGTTACTTAAAACAACTGTTTGTACAAAAATTTTCCCACTGTGTCAAAAAAAAAAAAATAAAATATAAATACACGCTGCACAGGGAAATGAAGGCGTCCAAAATTAAAAAAAATAAATAAATGTTAGAACTTTTGAAAATTTATTTATGTAGCTTTATTTTATAATAAACAAAAAGAATATTTAAAATATGTTGATTTTTAAAAAAGTTACGGCTTATGACCATCTGAACGTTTTTCATCAGTACGCAAAATATCAGAAAATATGCAAAATAATGCGAAAACGTCAAACGGATAATTTAACATATATTGCCGATAAAGCGGGTTGATTTTTCTTTTATATTGTAGAATTTTGTCTCAAAATTAAGTAAAAACTATCTTTTTAGGAATATGTAGGTGTGTTTATTTACAGAAAATTATCACTAATTTTCGATAATTATTACTAGTAAGTGTTCACGTACACAAAAAATTAGCAGCTAGAGAGCCAAAAAAGAGCGTAATGTGTTTAAAAAATGTTTCTGATAATTTCTATTAGTAAAAATTTTATTATCAAAAATTATTCAAACAGTCTTTCTGTCAATATGCTTTGAAAAAAAATTAAGTTTTAAATTTTCATAAGTTTACAATAACAAAATACATTTGCTTGCAAGTTTTGACTGTAAAAGTGTTCATTTACTTTTAAATATTTTTGAGAGCAATTTTGAAAATATTTCTTTTTACTCTCTCGTTGCTTGTAATTACTGGAAAGTTATTGAACACATCTAATGTATTTGTCACATGCTGTTCACTGTTGTAAAAGTGGGTAAAAGAAAGAAGCATTAATTATTGAAAAGTTTGAAGTTTAAGTATACTTAAAAAAAACCCAAAAACTTTGTACTTTTTATCTTTTACCGTAACGTTACACACAAAAAACTACAAAAAAAATTTTTCAAACAAATTCTTGTTCAAAATAATTTATTTTTTTAGTCAATTTATTTAATAGTGTCTAATAATATTTTTATTTGATTTTTAAATCAAACAAAATTTTCGCCTAGACAAATAAAATATTTAACCAGCTCAGCAAAATTTTTTAAGAGAAACTAAAATTCTTGCAAAATTGTTTGTCTAAATTTACAACTTTCGTTGTAGGTCCTCAGCCAGACAAAATATTTACTGATTCTCTGAAATTTGTTACTGATTCTACAACTCAGTTTTTTCTGTGTTAGTGAAAAAATATAAGTATGTTCTAAATAAAAGGATTTATTTTACTATTAGGCGTGGCTTTGCCAGATATTTTACTTTTTTAGTGCCAGCCTAAGTTCAAATTGTGCAACTTAATACTATATGACGCAAGCCTACACAGCTCCCCACGCTCAAATAATATAGATTTTATAGCAAAAATGTTAACCTATGCTGGGAAAAGGAGCAGATATCTGTCTATACTTTATCTATTAAGGTATTTGTTTATTTATTTATTTATTTATTTTTCAATTCCTGCACAACAAGATAAAATCTTATATTTATAGTGCAGGAGAGCAGTATTCGTACATTACAATTGGAGGCAACATATATAAAATTACAAACTTATATGGTAAAATTAACTAAGATCTACATGTATAGGCGTGTTCATAGTATACTTTTAAAAATGTATTATGATGCAAAGTAATTAAATAAAAATTGTTTAAAGCTATTTGCGTTGCTATTGAGTTGTTGAACCTAAGGGAGATCATTCCAGAGACGCGCTGCATGTATAAAGAAGTGCCACTCAGACACGAGAAGCCGGTGTATAGGAATTATGATTTTCCTTCCTCTAAGGGATCTGGCAAATCTTATTTTGTCAAAAATGTATCGTGGGGTTTTTGAGTAAATTATTTTGTGCAAAAATAAAAGAACACGTATATTGAGAAGGTTATCGAATAAAACGCCATAAAGTTGTAAGGAAAAATTAGAAACGTGGTCATATCTCCTCAAACCATACACATATCTTATTATATTGTTATACAAGACGTTCAGTTTCCTCTTGCTGGCAGAATCACAGCTTGCAAAAAGTTCACAACCGTAAATTAATCCTGGAAGAAGGTAGGACTTAGCAAGTAATTGCCTTATCCTAAAAGGAGTATAGTATTGTGACGACCACAGACACCTCAGTTTAATATAAGTTTGGCCTACGAGTAAGTTAACATGGTCCGTCCAAGTAAGGCTACTATTAAAAACCAACCCAAGATTTTTTGGCAGCATTCACAACCTTTATCTTTTCCCCATTTATCAAAATATCGGCTCCATTAACACAAGCGAGTGTCCTCTTACAAATTATAATGCACTTTGATTTATGAGGGTTCAAGCAAAGACCATTTGCCGTTGCCCAGCGATGAACTCTGCACAGGTCATCATTAAGTTTCGAAACATTTTCAGCAATAGATTGTACTGGGCTGCTCAAATATAACTGGACATCATCTGCGTACATGTGAATTTTATAGTGCAAAAGCTGTTGTGGCAAATCATTTGCATAAATAGAAAATAGCAATGGTCCAAGAATTGACCCTTGTGGTACTCCTCTAGATAAATTAAGCAGAGAAGATTGGGCATTATTCGAGTAGACAAACTGTGAACGATTAAAAAGGTAAGAAGGTAAAAGGCGTATTGAAGTTTTAGAAAAATTAAAAAAATGTCGAATTTTCATGCAAAGTATGCGATGGTCAACAGTGTCAAATGCCTTCGAATGGTCAAGAAGAATCAAACAATTTAATTCCCCTTGATCCAAATTTTGTCGCAAGTTTTCAGACACATCCAGTAGCGCGGAAACACAGCTATGATTTGAGCGAAATCCCGACTGTCTATCAGACAATAAATTATTTTTCTCTATATAAGAGGACATTTGCAGATGTAGAATTTTTTCCAGCACTTTAGATAAAAAGCAAAGGTTAGCTATTGGTCTAAATTCCGAATCTTTTTTTGGCAAAGGTACTATCTTCGCAACATTCCATTTGCTCGGAAAAGTACTAGACATTATAATAATATTAAAGATATGAGTTATATATGGCAAATAAATAACATTTTTTTTTACTTTTATAGGAAAGAACATTTTAAAATTATGCGTATCTTGCTCAGAGTTGACAGATATTTGGGCAGGCTTTATTACTAATGTCTGTACAAAATTTTCATTAAGCTATCAATATTTTTCTTTTCGTTAGAGTATATTTTATGTTAAGGATATATGGGCAAGCACACGAGTCCTTGTAATCGAAATGATAAAATTTTAGATTTTGATTGAATTTTATGAATTCAAAAAAGGTTTTTTTAACTTTTTTAATTTTTTGAAAAAGGACATTTTTGAGGCGGGTGTATCCTTGCTTGCAATTAAAAGAAATTTATACAAGTGATGAAGCATCTTATAAATAATGTTTGTATAAAATTTCATAAAGCTATTATTTTTTGCTCTTTGTTATGGCAATTTTCATTCAAAGGATATATGGGAAGGGCAGGAATCTTTGGAGTTCCAGTGATACATATTAAAGTTTTCAATATGTTTTATCAGTTAAAGGAAATAAGTACATATGTTGCACTTTTTGTCTACACAAATTTTCAAGAATCTATTACTTTTTTTTCTCTGTGTTATGGCAATTTACATTTTAAGAATATATGAGGGGGCACGATTCCTTAGAGCTTAAGAGTTAAAATTTTAGGTTTGATCATATACATATTATCAATTTATATACACATATTTGCCAGGTTAATTTCTTTGTGATAACTCCGACTTTTTTTGGCCACTCATGATATGAAATTCCTACGCTGTGCGCTGTTTCGTGCAAGAGGAATGGAGAACAAGTTCTTTAAATAAAAATAAAAACTAAAATCAAAATAAACTAATTTTGATATTTGATTACTAACTCAAAGCTTAGGGTAGGTTAAGTTAAAGAAATTAGAATGCAAGTTTTCTTACTATTTTATTTCAATTAAAAAATTTTCCTATTTAATTATTATTTACAAAAGCAAAATAATTTTTCTACCAATAATGTCGCATAACAAATGATTTTTTTTTATTCAGGATGTATCACTTGCCTTAAATAAAAATGATGACAAAGTCATAATTTTATCTTTCAGCTCGATTTTTTATGCGTTCAATAACACGACGTAGCTGTTCATCCTTACTGTATTTTTCAACATCTGAACGAATTTGTTCGTGATGTTCGCTTGCTCTAGCAGATATATTGTCCGAACGTTGCCGGCTTAAAGAAACCGATTGTCTGAAAAAGTTATTAATAATTTAATTAAAGCTATAGAATAACAATAAGGTAGTTACTTTATAAGATTACGGTAAAAATAATTTGTAAATAGTAGGTGTGTTCATTTAGCGAAAACTATTAATAATTTTCGATAATTATTATTGAATAGTGTTCACGTACACAAAAAAATAGCGTCAAATGTTAAGCAACAAAAATGTTTCTAACAGCTTGTGCTAGTAAAATTTTTGCTAGCAAAAATTATTCAAACAGTTTTTTGTAAAAAAAACAAAAAGTAAGTTAAAAATAGTTGTGTTCAATAGCTTTCCAGTAAATACTAGCAACGAGTAAAAAGAAAAATTTCTCTCAAAAATATTCAAAAGTAAATGAACACTTTTACAGTTAAAAAATTGCAAGCAAATGTATTTTGTTATTGTAAACTAATAATAAAAATTTAAAACTTAATTTTTTTTTTCAAAGCATAATGACACTAAAAAACTGTTTGAATAATTTCTGATACTAGGTGTGTTCATTTACAGAAAATTATCACTTATTTTCGATAATTATTACTAGTAAGTGTTCACGTACACAAAAAATTAGCAGCTAAAGAGCCAAAAAAGAGCGTAATATGTTTAGAAACAAAAATGTTTCTGATAATTTCTACTAGTAAAAATTTTACTATCAGAAATTATTCAAACAGTCTTTCTGTCATTATGCTTTGAAAAAAAAATTTAAGTTTTAAATTTTTATAAGTTTACAATAACAAAATACATTTGCTTGCAAGTTTTGACTGTAAAAGTGTTCATTAACTTTTAAATATTTTTGAGAGCATTTTTGAAAATATTTCTTTTTACTCTCTCGTTGCTAGTAATTACTGGAAAGTTATTGAACACAACTACTAAAACTTTTACTAGTAGAAACTATCAGAAATATTTATGTTTCTAAACATATGCTCCTTTTTGGCGCTCTGGTTGCTAGTTTTTTGTGTACGTAAACACTTACTAGCAATAATTTTTGAAAATTATTGATAATTTTCTATAAATGAACACACGTAATAACAAAACTTTTCATATCCACAATTTCACAGTACATGGTACACTATATAGGTAGTATCAAGGCGAATTTAAAAAAATTGACGTCCGCTTTTCCTTTTTGTGTTTGAAAAAGTGAATGACAAAAAAATTTAATACAAATTTACTTTGATACAAAATTAATAAATTTACACTCACTTTCTCAAATATTGATAGTCAGCTGGGCTCGAAATATTACCTGTATTAGTGTACCCTGGAAGAAAACTAAAGATTATGTTTGCACAAAACAGATCCACTTTTTCCGAATTTAAAAGGAAAATATACATATATTAGTGTCCAAAATGATCAAACGCGGCAAAAAACTTCTTTTATTTCCTTGGTTAAATCTTATTAACACTTAATGTTTTGTTAAACAATTTAGAGGAACTTAACTCGCCACTACCCTTCGTAACCTAGCCTAACCGAACCTGTCTACACATTTAGTGATTTTATGTTAAATATATATGGGTAATTCCAGTTTGGAAAAGAAATAAAATTGTTTCACTTAGGTATATAAGAAAAGTGGTTTCTATCATTTGAAATGTACCTAATTAAAATAAAAATTTCTTTTCCTTGACAAAAATTATGCATTCCAACTGGCCTTACGTTACTTTTTGCTGGAATTACCGATATACACCTTTTTTATATTACGGTGGCGATATTAAAACTAGCATTTTTTTGTTTTTTTCTTACTTAACTGAAGCAAAGCCAAACACGCCTCCAATTATTGTTAAAACTACGAGAACTAATGCCACTTTTGAATTAGTAGTTTTATTTAAACCTTTGACGCCGTAATAGGGTCCTGGGTTTGGATCGAAATCTGGTTTAATTTCCCATGGCCTAAAGAGAAAAGTTAATGATTGTATCCTTATAACAACGGCACATTTTACCAGCCTATGCAATTCTGTTGTACTATGACTGCTTGTCTCATAAATTTTCATTCCTTGGAAGTCTTGTAAAGATTGGTCATAGGCAATTCGCAGTTTAGGTTTGCCAAGTGTTTGATATGCTTCAGCGATTTTTAGAAAACGAGCAGCTTGTTCTGCATTTTTTTGCATCCCGTTTACATCAGGATGAAACTAAAAGCAAGAAAATAATACCTTATACTTGTATTTATTATTACACAATTTTTTTATTTAACCTTTTTAGAAAGTTGTACATAGGCAGCTTTTATTTCCTTATCGCTGCAATTACGACGCACATTTAAAATGTCGTAATAGTTCTGGGACCCACTGCTTTTACCCATTACAAATTTTTGTTATTTTGTGAACTATAAATTTTCTTTCTTAAAAATAAATATTAAAAACTAATAATAATAATAAACATCAATATATATGTATATATTTTGCCAACAGCTGGCGAACTTCCTGTTTAAAAAAGTAACACTCAGAGTAAATTGACAACATATCTTCCGCAGATAGAGTTGTTAACATTGTCGTCGTGTGATTTCTTATTTGCCTTTTGAAAAACACACCCTGGAACTGTTTTTATATCAAATACACTATTCAAGCACTTGATTTGAATAAAACCCTGAGGTTTTTTTAGTTTTGAAACAATATTTTAAAAGTTATTAAGATTTAACCAATAAAAGACAAAAAGTTTATATGCTGCACTTAATTATTTTAACGTCCATATAATTTTTCTCCCTTTGAAGTGCTAAATAATGCGTGTTTCTTTTGTACATTCAAAACGTTATGTTTGTTAATTGACTTAGGCTGATTTACATTGTTAGATTTCAATAAAATGATTAAGGTTTTCAAAGTACGCATTAATGATGTGTATTCATGCTCTACCTACATTTTTTGGAAAATGTACTATGAAGCAAATAAAAGACAACACGACGATATGTATTTTCATATAGCAATGGCAACAACCTTTTTGCCATGCTGGGGATTGATAGCAATAGAATAAATAAAGAAGTTATTTTTGACATTAACCATTCCATTGTTTCACCGGGTGACTGGTGTATTTAAATAAAGTTACAAGATATTGCTGGTGCAAGAAATTGTCTAAAAATAATCAATCCTTGAGTTTTGAGGAATTTTTTTTCTTAAAATATCTGAGGGTGTTTAGTAAAAAAGGTCGTATCCATGATACAACTAATCAGGTAATCTCGTCCCTGCAACAACTACAAATTAGTACCAACGTGTCAAACAAAAGCTCATAGAAAAAAAACTATGAGTAATAATTTTTGTTGTTTTATTTTCACAGGGAGAGCATATTTTTGACATCTTGGCACTAATCAGCTGGGTCGAGGAGACTACCTGATTCTTTGTATCATGGTCGTATCTTAAAAATTCAATTTACAACTTTTTTTCATATGCTTGAAAATTTAGATATACATAATTATTTTAAACACGAAAATTTTGATTAAAGAATGTTTTTTGTTGTTTTCTTTTTGTCATGTATTACCAAGAGAAAATGGGGAAAAAAAGGAAAAATGGCTACTAATTTTCGCTGTAAAAATTTAGTTTAAGAACTTGGGATCATTAGGTGTGTTCATTTACAGAAAATTATCACTTATTTTCGATAATTATTACTAGTAAGTGTTCACGTGCCCCGGTAGGTCAGTGGTAAGTGCACAAGCCTACCAGTCTGGGGGTTGTGGGTTCGATTCCCACCAGAGACCCTGGTAAGTCTGCTTCATTCTTCAATTCTTTCTTTCTTTCTTTCTAAAATTTCTTCTTTCCTTCCATCTCAACCTATTCTATCTGCCTCTCCAGGTAACACAAAGGGACCGAATTAAGCGGACCCAAGTGAGCTGTAATCTCTCCTTCAACGGCTGCCTGTTCTACCTAACCTAACCTAACCTAAGTGTTTACGTACACAAAAAATTAGCAGCTAGAGAGCCAAAAAAGAGCGTAAAATGTTTAGAAACAAAAATGTTTCTGATAATTTTTGCTAGTAAAAATTTTACTATCAGAAATTATTCAAACAGTCTTTCTGTCATTATGCTTTGAAAAAAATTTTTGTAAGTTTACAATAACAAAATACATTTGCTTGCAAGTTTTGACTCTAAAAGTGTTCATTTACTTTTAAATATTTTTGAGAGCAGTTTTGATAATATTTTTTTTTACTCTCTCGTTGCTAGTAATTACTGGAAAGTTATTGAACACAACTATTATAATATGAATAAAAACACATTCCGCTTAATGAAAAAAGAGGTGGTGCAGAAAAAAAAATAGTTGGCCGTTGACGTTCAGACTAATTTAAAAAACTGAACTGTGTGCTAAGGCTTAAAAATTAGAAAGCAACAATTGAGCATAAATTAAAAAAAAAAATAAAAATTATAAACATATTTTTTGGGAAAATAAATTTAGTTCATCCTGTCTACTACAAAAAAATAACAAGAGAAGATGTTAAGGTTTCTCATGCATATGTATGTAGTTATATATTAATCTTTTTTGGTAAATTAAAAATGTATGTTATCTGTCTTTTTATCTTATTATCTAATTGAAAAAATTTTCTATTTTACTTGTTATTTTAAATGGTGGTTTTCAGACAAGACTAATTGTGCTGGCATAAAATCGCAGTTTGTAGGCTTTTTCGGTGAAGAGAGTGGTTTTGGTTGGCATAATTTTTTCAACCAGCTTCAACCCCGCACAAGCAGAACAAAACTAACACATACACACTAATAAACGTGAAATAAGCAAAGAAAATACTAACACACACAAAGTTTTGTATACGTGCACAGTTTTATGCCAGCATAATTAGTCTTGTGTGAAAACTAAAGAACAAAATTTTGTGCGGATTAAAAATTAGTCTTGTCTGAAAACCCCCAATGACATATGTATTTCCTTTTAAACAATTTAAAAAAATAAGACAATACCCAACCATACATTATTCCTTGGAATTATTCATTTTTGGTGTTAACTTTATTTATTTTTTTTTTAAATTACCAATAGATATCGTTAGGAAAATTTAAAATACATATTAAGAAAAGTTGCAAACTTTATTTAAATTAATTTGGTGAATCTGGAAACTCTAAAAACTTAAGATATTTTTATTTGGCATAGAGGTGGGCACTTAAAAACTACCATAACATTAAAATCGTCCTAGGAGATTTCAACACATAAAAGGAAGGGCAATTTTTTTAGTCCAGCAGTCGCAAAATAAAGACTTCACGAGAAAACATCCGATAACGCAATAAGGCTAGTAGACTTTGCCGCGGCAAGAAATATGATAGTTAGAAGCACCAGATTTCGACATATCAATATACATAAAGCCACGTTGATCATATTGTGATAGACGAAAGGCATTCATTCAGTGTTAGACGTACGACCGATCCGAAGAGCAAATGTTTGAAGCAGTTTGGATGTGGCGAGAAACGTACAATATGCTGCAGAAACAACAAACAGTAACGCATTAATCCGCTCGATTGACCCAATTGCTTAAAAAAAGCACTCCTTGTCCCGATAATGCTGCAGCACAATGGCAAAGTATTGCCAACTCCATTAAGGAAGCCGCAATATCTGTACTTTGGTACCAAAAGCCTTCTCCGAAAAACCCATAGTACGGCCAAGAGTGCCGAATGATATGAAAGCGAAGAATGCGGCATACAAGGCAATACTGCTGTCAGTAGCAACGCGTCTTGTGAAGAAAAGGTATCGGGAGAAACAGAAAGAGGAAAAGCGTATATTTCGCAAAAAGAAGGGAGAAATGAAAAGGCGTAAGTGTGAGCGTATCGAGATAATCGGGAGGCAGAATGAAATTCGAAAATTCAACCAGAAAGTAAAACACTAAGTTGAAGTATTTGGTATAGACACATTCTCCTGAAAATATGAAGAAGATAATCTGGTGACTGATACAGATAGTGTGCTGAGGATATAGAGAAACCATTTTTCACACCTGCTGATATCTGATAGTATCAACGATGGAGATACCACAGAACTAATCCCAGAAGACGGTATTGAGTGCATACCGCCTAGCCAGAATGAGGTCGAAGTAGCAGTTACTTGTCTTAAGAATAGCAAGGCAGCAGGAGCCGATTGGTTGCCAGCTGAACTGTTTGAGGCCGGAGGCGAAATGCTGATAAGGCGTATATATCAGCTTGTTTTTACAATCTGGCTTGAAAAACGCATACCCGAGGATTGGAACATTAGTACTGTGTAAAAATTGAAATAAAAAGTCGACGAGATAATCGGGCCATATCAATGTTACTTTGGACTTGGCAAATCCACCATCGCCGCCTTTGACACCCTTAAAGGCGTTCCAAGCTATGTCAGATTTTTTTATCCTTACGAAACTATGTAGTGCGACTCTGCAGGATAACCTTAACTGATACACAATCCTTACCTTAGAAAGGCAGGAATATTTTTGAGCCTTTCAGTACCAAACGAGGTTTCAGACAAGGAGACAGCCTTTCGTGTAATCTTTTTACATTCCTCTTAGAAAATGTTATACGAGACGCAAATATAAACAGAACTGGCGCCCTATTCACAAAGCAGCACATGTTACTAGCGTACGCTGACGATATCGAAATCATGGGGTAAGCATTGCCAGCAGTAACTTCCACCTTAAAAAAAAGTCGAAAAAGAATCAGCCAAAGTGGGTCTGCGCGTAAATGCAGATAAAGCCAAGTTGATGTCAACGCACAAGATGTCCAGTAGACTTGGACAGACAGTGGAAGTTAAAAACTACAACTTTGAAATAGTCGACCATTTTATCTACCTCGGCAACGCTATTAACAAAACCAACGACATCAGTTTTGAAATTAAAAGAATAACAATATTGGCCAATATGTGTTACTTTGGACTAAATAATCAGTTTAAAAGCAAAGCCACCTCCTGACAAACGAAAATCACTCTCTACGAGACACTGATACTGCCTGTGCTTATGTGTGGTTCTGAATCATGGGAACTTGCGAAATTAGATGGGGCAGAACATGGAGTTTTCGGGTGAAAGATTCTTAGGAAAATCTATAGACCAACCTGCCTTGACGGAGAAACTGTGAGCTGCTTGCCGACATTTGCATGGTTACTCGTATCAAAATTCAACGTTTACGTTCGCTGGGTCATGTTGCGAGAATGAATAAAGATGCTTCCCCTAGGAAGTCATTTAAATGGGAACCTGGTGACGGGTCACGCAGAAGAGGAAGACTGAAACTTCGATGGAAGAATCAAGTGAAGGAAAACATCTCAAATCTTGGTGTCAGAAATTGGAGAAGAAGCGCAGAAGATTGGACCGTTTAAAATCGATTCAACATTCGGCTTGTAGAACAAAAGTTCTGTAATAGCCATCTAAAGCTATATTTACACCACCTAAGTTCTCATCTGAGTTGAGTGTCAAAAAAATAAGTTTAAATTTTTATAAGTGTCAAAAACCAATTTAATTTTTTAATTTTTAGTATTACATTACGCCTAAGAAATTAGTTTCAGTCCGCTAATTACAAAAGTTGTTAAACTGATACAAATTGTATGGCAATACAACAGCAAACATTCAATCCGGTAACTTTTAAAAACTTACATTTAAAACCCAGACGTTAAATAGTTTGAAAATAGAACACGTTCTTTAGTTAAGAAATGCTTACTGGATATACATCCATACCAATATTTATAACATTTTTGTTTAATAAGCGGTAAGTATCTAGGCGAGTTAAAAAAACGGCCTCCGCATTTTCTTTTCGTGTTTGAGAAAGTGAATGTCAAAAAATTTTAAATTTCATACAAAATTAATAGATCTGACATGAACTTTCTCATGTATTTGTAATCAGCTGGGCTCTTGATATTACCTGTATTTTTGTACCCTGAATATTATTTAACTCTAATTTTGGTAAACTTTTGATTAAAAACAGGGAGAATACATAGAATTTGGTCTATGATTGAGGAATTTCTCTTAGAAGTAGGAACATTTTTACAGTCAAAGTATCCCAGTAAAAACAATTAGGAAAAATAAATAGAAAAAACAGAACAAGACAACTTCAATCATAAAAACCCAATAAATTTTGTTTAGACTTGTCATTGAAAAGATGCTGTTCAATCAATATTTTCGAAATCAAAAAAATAATTAAATAATTTTGCCAATCGACACAGACAAGGATTAACTTCCGGATTCAATCGTGAACAATCCGATCATTTTAGTTGCACGCTGATCAAAAACTAAACATTAATTTCCCTAATCGATATTCTAATTAAAACAACTGAACTCTTTTTCTTCTTTTTGTAAAGTTGTGTATTGTTTAACAATTTATTTTTGAATGACTTCTTTTGTCACAACTAAATAATTATGACTTTGAAAACAAAAACTCTGTTAACAAGTAAGAAAAATTCGATTTTAACAAAAATATGTTTGCAACGACAATTTCTTTAGCGAGATGATTTAATTGGTGTTTTGCCTTTCCTAATATTATTAAATTTTTAAATAAAAAAGAAAAAAAATCATCTCAGGCAAACTTGATCATTTGGTGGAAACCAACTGTGGAAGTGGCTTTTATTGTTCTTATTTGCCATTAAAACACAAATTTCTCACCTGATGTTTGATTTTAAAGCAACCTTACGCGATCTGTTTTCAGGTATTAAAATAATATTAATCAATCAAACAGACAATTATTCAGTCGCTTTGATATGGTAGAAATGCCGAAATGTTTGCAAAGCACTAGATGAATTAGTTCAACCAAAATATTGATAATGTTTTCTGCGTTACTTAAGAAACTCTTTAAACAAAATCATTTATAATAGAATCTTTTTGATAAATTTCAAAAAAGCAAGTGATATTTCTTAGATATAAGAAGTACAATTCTACATATTGCACACTAAGTTAAAAACAGTAACAACTCAAACATTACTAGAATAATTTTCTTTTTTTAAACCAGTTTCCAGATCAAATCTTTAACGACCACGACAATTTCGTTCGCATTTTAGTAAACTTTATTCGAACACGGTTCTTTTACTGCTAAATTAAGTTTTGTTATACAAGCAACACCAGTCAGAAAAGACAACCCCTTTAAAAAAAAATGATCTTTAGCTGTGACTGTTTTTGATTTGAGTGTGCGATATGTATGTATGTACGTTTTACATATGTATAAGCTTGTACCGACCAGATAATGACATTGAATACTATAAAAAAAGACAATTTGAATAATTACTTGTTTTCGGTTATTAAGTACATATAGCTATACATGCACCACAGCTGGTACGGTTACTCTCACTGGTACCCAGTACTCTCCCTATAGATAAAACAACTGATACACAAAAAAAATAAACTTAGTAAACTTCACTTAAATAAGCCGTAGCGGTGTCAACAGTACGGTGAGTACGGTTTTTCTTAAACCAAGTACGATTTTTCTAGTACGAATTTCTTACTTTTAGCCACAATTAAGCCAAAAAATAATTGATTTAAGTTCGGAACCGTACTTGATGTAAGCCAAAAAAAGATTAATTTAAGCCGTAAACGAAATGTCATTATTTTGAGTTATGGAGCTTTATTATTACAGTAGAGTTTTATATTTAATTTTATATATACTTAATATTTATAATTTAAAAATTTAATTTTTTGTACTTACCGTAAGCTAAGATTTGATTGAGGGACTTTTCGCACTGCAGCACAAGCGCGCTACCTCTAGGCTACCGAGACACTTTGCTTTTAAATGTAAAATAGTATATTAAAACAACAAGTTTTTTCTGCTTCATTTGTTGAAGCAATCCAAAAAGGCTTGATTTAAGAAAATGTAAGTATGAACTGTATTAAAAATTTTAGAGAAAAATTTTGGATAAATTCAAGAATATGTATGTGTTACAAATATATACTAGTTGCCTTTGATTTTAACATTGGGTTGTCATAGAATCCCAACTATTTTAGTTTCATGCAGTTTTATATTTTATTTTATTATACTTCTTATTACTCTTATTAATAAGCGCATCCGATGTTTAAAATGTTGTTTTTAATTTGTTCTTTTTTGACTGGCCCAAACTTATCACTTTTACAACAGTCCTGGTTGAAACTAGTACATAGCTATTCCAAAACGTTTCTAGTTTCAACTTTAGCTGCAGAGATTTTCAAACATACTTTACACTCATACCAGGGTACACTAATACAGGTAATTTTAAGAACCCAACTGATTATGAATTCGCCTTGAAGTTTTGTGAAATCGATTTTCAGATTTATTAATTTTGTTTGAAATTTAAAATTAGTTTGATATTCACCTTTTTAAACACAAAAAGGAAATACAGAGGGCGAATTTTTTGAATTCGCCTTGAAACTACCTGTATTAGTGTACCCTGCACACATACTAACTAATACTCAGGGTACACTTATACAGGTAGTGTTAAGAACCCAGCTGATTATAAATTCGTCTTGAAGTTTTGTGAAATCGATTTTCAGATTTATTAATTTTGTTTGAAATTTAAAATTAGTTTGACATTCACCTTTTCAAACACAAAAAGGAAATGCAGAGGGCGAATTTTTTGAACTCGCCTTGAAACTACCTGTATTAGTGTACCCTGCCAATAGTTAAAAGTATTGAAAAGTAGCTGTGTATACTAAAGACGTGCCATAATAGAACTGAAAGTATTGCAAAAACAAATATACCTTGTGCATACTTGTTCTTTTTGGTATAAATGAGTGAATGAGTGTAACTGTTTTTTTATCGTAAAAACAAGAAATAAATGTGTTACGAACAAAATGTGTCGTTCTGTTTCGGCTGTTTTTGAAGCCCAAGCATGTGCATTAAGTTAAAACTGTGCATTGTTAATAAATCAAAACGCATGAAAAAATTTCTAATAAAAAAACCTTTGGGTTGATTATAAAAACGAGTACTTTTTATCCGATTTTTTGAGAGGTGTACATGATTATACCTTATACATAAGTACTTAATTCAAATTGGACGTACTGCGTATAATAAGGAGTATTTCTGTGAAAACACTTTGATTTCGGTTACTTGTGTATACTTAAGCCAAACGTAAACCGAATGTAAAATGGATAGTGTATTTTTTTAGCCGTAACCGTACGAACTTATGCATGTTTTATTAATAATACTTCAAGAGTATCCGAAGTGATATCCGTTATCAGCGGTGTTGCCACGACCAGAAAATTTTTACAACTAAAATTTGTTATATTATTAATTTAAAATAACTACAATAAAAATGCATTTTTAAATTATTTAAAATAAATTTTAATATAATTTTTAAGCCGTATTTTCTATATTATTATGAAAAATTCTTACTTCATAATTTAATAATAAAGTAATAAAAATAGGAAGAAAATGTCTCTTTCTTCGGCTTCCACCTCTTATACTTACATTATGGTTAAAAGTATAATTAGAAAATTTAACATACATAATAAAAAAAATAGTTCTAAATGTTTTATTGAAAAAGTAACCGAAATAAAAAAAGGGCACAACCACACATTGGAAAAAACGCAACCAATTTAGGCTAAAAGTAACCACAACGGCAATGCTGGTTGTCAGTCTCTGGATTCTAACAACGACTCTATCTGTAATAGGTATGAAGAATTTTGTAATAACTGATTTTTAGTACATGGATAGTACTAAATAATCGCAAATTAAGTTAGATGTGGGCACAGCTATTAAATCAATAAAATCATTTAAAATACATATTTTTTAGTAGTATAGAAATCGATGGCTAATTTTATTTTAGAAAATAATAATTAATTCTGCAAAAAAAAATATAAAAATCGGAAAATAATAAATTTTTTGCTAAAAGAAATAAAATTTAGAAAACTATAATTATTCTATTGAAAAATCAAGAGGAGAAAATAATTATTTTTTCTGCTCCAAAAAATTAAAATCAGAAATAAATTATTTATTTCTTTCCAAAAATAAAAAATTATTTCTGCTCGAAAAAATAAAAATTAAGAATTTAAAATGACTTGATTTTCAAAAAAATTTTGCTTGGTATCAATAGGATGGTGAACTCAACTTGATTCTCTGACGTTTCCTTCTGCCTGCTTTTATTCTTTTAAAATTGAACTAATAAAATAAAAAAACTTCATTCTTAAAATTTCAAACAATAAATTTGTTTTATTTTCTGTTTTTTTTTTCTTTTAAATAATTTACAATTTGCTTTATTATGAATTTGTTGACATTTATTTAGGTTTTAAGGACTAGTCTTTTTTCTTAATTTATTTATGTATTATGCTACAATAATTTTTTTAAAACTTTTAATAATAAAAATGAGAATAAGATAAATTAAAAAAATAGTACAAATATAACTAAATAAGTATTTACAAACAGAATGAGGTAATTTACAAAATTTTGAGCTTAACAACATTTTAGGTAGTGAATTCAATTAGAATTCAATGTCTTTTTGTTACAATTTTACTGTGCGTTAATTTAAGTCGAAAATATTTATAAGTTAAATTGATAATTAAAATCAGAGTAAGAATCTTTATAAACGCTTTTTATAGTGACTTTAATGAACTTTTTTCGATGATTTTTAACTGCTTATTTTTAGTTCGTGAGTCAATCCTCGTATATTGCTAACTTTAGATTCGGATTTTCATAAACTTTTTTAATAGAATTTTATTTAAGCACTTTAGTTTTATTTTTTAATATTTTTTTAAGTATAAGAACCCTGAGTTGGTTTTGATATAATTTTTATCATGTTTTTTATTTAAATTGTAACTATTTTTTATTTATTTAATAACATTTTATAATATAAAATTTATTTATATAGTATGTATGTACATGTTTGATTAGAATAAAATTTAATTGAAACATTTTTGATTAAAGAATTTCTAGCTTAAATCTGTATTTTTTTTTTTGTTTTATTTTTATCACAGCCAAATGAGCAAATTATTTACATTTGTTATTTATCTGAATAATTCAATTTCATTTGTCATTTGGCAATTTAGAAGACTAACCCCCAATTTTGGACATCGTATTTTAATATGCGTTTGACTAATATTTATTTTTATTTAAGTTTCATTTGAATATAGCTTCAGTTTTTTAATAAGCCTTAGCGGTTTTTTTAAGGTGTTACCGTATTATAAAATATCAACGACTACTAGCATGTTCAGACTACAGCCCAATAACTTCCTTTGGCCTCTCATTCGTTATTCAATCCCCAAAAATCAACGAAATTTCGATGTTTTTCATGCAGAGCAACTCATGAGTTTTTTATTTTAATAAGTTTGGAGTACCAGTTAAATAACGAGTTGGCCAGTTCCATCTCTAAATTTAATCGACACTTTACAGCTGAATTTTGTATAAATACTATAACTTAAAACTGTCCATATATGTATGTGCATATTATATTATGCTGTCTGTCTGTCAACTGTTTTTTATTGAATTTTTTTTTTAAATGGGTTTTTTTACACCGACTCTCGACTGTTATCATTATCATGTCGCATTGTCAATTGACATTCTGCTAATGTTGAGGTCACAGTTGTTTTACTGCTACAGTTGTGAGCACTTTTACTGTCGTTATTAGTGTTTGTCAATTTAGTATTTACCGAGTTTTTTGTTTGATTTTGTGGCGTTGAAGCAGATGCCGACGGGGTCGTTGTAGAATTTACGGCGGGGGGTGAGGCGGTCGTGGTGGTAACAGTGTGTTGTGTTAATATATCGCCTGGTATAAGACCCTCTTTAACACGTTTCTTTTGTTTCATGCGTCTATTTTGAAACCAAATTTTAACCTAAAATAAAAATATTTAACATGTGTTATTAAAAAAAAAACAATTTAGTGAATATTATTATTTCCGCTGCCTTTGAACAATATTTAAGATTCAATTATATGTGACTTACCATAACGCCATAACCATAACCGTTGCCTTAACAACCAAAACTCAGTTGGTTTCTATGGTTATGGTTATGGCGTAATGGTAAGTCACACATAATCAAATACAGTGTTGCCCTTAAGTTTGGTTCGAACAGCTGTTTACTGTAGTTCGGTTAAGTCACATATTAATGAACCTTTAAACTGCAGTTTTTTTAAGCTAAGGAGCTTTAAGACGGACTGTATTTTAAATATTACGTTTCACTTTTGAAATTTATGAATAATTGCGTACGTCTGTCAAAATTGCTATTTAAGAGATAGTCTCTACTTTTTGTTTCTACATGTACATACATATGATATTACGACGTCCATAAGCTCCAAACTAAAACATTAAACTTAATTTTTCTTGTTCTTTTTCTAAAAACAATTGAATAGTGAACGTTATTTGAAAATCAATGTTATCTTAAAAAATTACGATGATCGCAGTAAGTAAATTTTTACAAACATGTTACCTTAAATAACATCACAAGTTCAAAACAACAATATCGCAGCTACAGTTACTAAGCATTTTATATCACTGTTGTTGCCAGCGATTTTCAAGTCACAGGTATAAAATCAGAGGTTCAGAAAAATCGGTCATCTCTATAAGACACACTGTAATTAAATATTTTCCATATGACTTTTAACGCGCTTATGCTCTAAACACAATTGGGACGAACGACGAATTTCGCACTACACGACGAAGTCGTCTGTTAAAATTCGTTGCGTTAATTCGTCAAGTGAAACACATTTAGAACGAATAAAACAGCTGTGATAGAAAGACCATATTTCTTAAAAAAGAAGCACTATTTGAAAAAAATAATAATTAAAAAAAACTATTTAAAAAATATATAAATACAACACTTAAAATACACTAATTGTATTTAATGCAACAAATAAAAAGTGAAAATTATTCTTAAAGTATAAAAAAACATTATTTAATAACAAAATAAAAGAAAAATGGTCACTCTGTGCCAAATTATTCGTCGTTCGTCTGCGTAAGAAATAGAAATAAACCTATCGCAGAGTTTGTTACGCATGACGAATTTCAGTCGAAGCATTGTTTGTGTGCATTTTCATATACACAAATGTGTTTTATTTTTTAAGACGAATATTCGCAACGAAAAATTCGGCGTTCGTTCCAGTTGTGTTTAGGGCATTATAGTGAAAAATTTGACAAGTCATATGTAAAACACATCCAGTCTAAAAGCCATAGCAATAGGGATAAATATCCATAATTATTCTTACCTGTGTTTCATTTAATTGTAAAGTATTGGCGATTTCTATACGTCTGGCTCGTGTTAAATATCGATTGAAATGAAATTCTTTTTCTAATTCAGTCAATTGCTTGTTGGTAAAATTTGTGCGTCCCGAATTGTTGGTGGCCGCCATACCACAAGACATTTGTATCATATTACTTGGACTGTGACTGCCAGAGAGTAGAACTGTTGGGGCATTTTGGCCACCCATTTGATGAGCCGCCAATACGCCGCCAGATGTTGAAGCATTGCGACACATTGCCTCTAATGCTCCTTGACCATTTATATGATGATAATCATGCAAAGTGGCAGGTAATTTTGGCGCTGCAAAGACAAGACAAACCAATTATTAGACAAGTTTGCTAGTTGTAGTAAAACTATACACAAACAAATATTTAGTTAATTTAATAAATAAACATGTTTGTTGTGGTTTTACAGATTATGAGTGATTTTGTCAGTGATGATCACTGTCAAAGTTAATCAGCGTGAGATTTTTTAAAGCATTAATACCAAAACAACAACTAATCTCATGTTTGTGTGTTTTAAAGATTTTCAACCTTTTTTTTGCTATTGGCGTGTGTTTAGGTATATTTTCCATTTAAACTCTACGGGGTTTTCATTGAACGATTTAATATTTTTGGCAAAAAATTTTTTTGTAATCTACAGGTACATTTATATCTAGTTTTCAACTTCACATAGTAACAAGGGTATATATCAGTTCTTCATATCGTTCGTTATTTCTACAACATTCTTATCTTTACAGATAGAGAAGTCAATTTAGCCATATCTGTCCGTTGAATTATGATTCCATAACAAGTCAAGTTCTAAAGACCTGTTTTTGTTGTCACACTATCAGGAGTATTTATCCCTGAGTTAATTTAGTGTGAGATTTGAGGATAGTTAAATATTTATATGCGTTTTTATTGACTTTTTCTGGTTTTCAAAGTGTTTGTGACAATACTAATAATGCTTTTTTATATTTTTTTTCCATTAAAATGTTATATAAAGAGTCTTTGTAGCCTTTTAAAAAATATCCCTACCATTTTTATATAATGTGTGTTCAACAACTTTCCAGTAAATACTTGCAATGAGATTGTTAAGATAACTTTTTGTTATTTTTAACTCTTTTAGAAAACTTTTTTGTATGGATAATAAATAAACAGCTGTAAAAAAAATTCTTGCAAGTAAAAATTTTACTTGTAAAAATTTTTAAAAAATTTTTATGGCTTAATTTTTTACTCTTTCTTGACGCTTTTTTGAGTTAATGAACACTTTCAAGTAACAATTATTACAAATTTGTAACAATGTGTAGGTTAATAAATTACCCTAAATTTAAAATTAAATACTAAAGTTTTTAAAAGTGTTGCTTAAATATATATATCACACTAAAATTTAAACCTAGGGTTTTAGGGGAAAAAGGACAAGTTTGCACTAGCTTGCGCCAGTCGTTAAGTGATTTTTTTTTGAAAATTTTCGCTTTTTTACATCCCAGTTTTTTTGTTAGTCATAAACTTTTGTGTTTTGTTTATACTAAGCTAAAATGTTATAAATATTAATTTTAAAACTAGAAGTGTGTTTATAAAAATGTTTTTAAGAATAAATATCGCAAACCGCTTATATAAAAACATTATATGCAGAAAATCTCATTTCGATGTCTGTATCGGTAAAAGAGTAAATAATTTTAACAACCTAAGAGTGTTCGAAGTCATATAAAGACACATTGGGGTACAGATAAAAGTGGGCGGATGATGCCCATTTCTATCATAATAAATAATTTGCATATGGGTGGTTCTAAGACTTCCAGCCAATTTGCTGTTCCTGTTAATTCAAATAGGGATAAGAAAACTATATTAATATTTCCTATTTACGATTATATAAAGCTTTAAAGGATCTCGTAACCACTGAAATATCTTTTCTAAAAATTGTTTTGTTCTTCAAAACCTCTACTGCCTAAGGCTTCAAATATCATTCCCCCGGCTGTCTCCAGCCCTACTTTCGCTTAAATTACTGTTAAATAAAACATATTATCAAGGACTCTCTTTCTCATATAAAGGTGAATATTTCCTATCAATTATCATGTTATCGTTTTTTTCCTGTCAACAGAAAGTTTAAAAATAAGTTGACGAAGTGAATTCAGAGTTTCGCAATGGACCTGAATTAAAATAATTAATAATAAATAAAAACCCGGTCTTACTGGTCGGTTAGGGACATATTTTAAAAAGTTTGTATAATTCGGTCAAAATTTCTAAATTGATGTTTACCTAAATAATTGAGTTGCAGTTACAGTATAAAACACGTTAATTATGCAAATAACTCTCACGTCGAAAACTATGTCGAAATTAGCACGTAACGTGAATCAACTATATGAACATTATACAGAAAAAGTTTCATTTCGATGTCTTTTTTGAAAAAAGCGTTAAAAATTTTGGCCACCTAAAAGTGTTACAAAAAAAAGTAGCACATGGGGAAGGCACCAAAAGTGTAAGAACCACGCATTTTTCCATAAAGTATTATAGATATTATATGTACAAAATTTTCTAATAATATATGCACCAGTACAATGATCATAGTATAGTGTTTAGAGGCTTATAGTGACGCTTGGGCCCGCTGACAAAAGTTTTTTTGCAATGTATCACTTACATAAACACATTTATGCACCTAATTTCATGTTGACATATTCATTGAAACTCCTTAAAACTGTTTAAAAAAAGTGTAGTAACACATAGTGGCGGCTAACAGAAAAACATTTTTTTGGTTATGAGCAGGGGGATTAGTAGGGGATTTTTATGCAATCCTTACGCTTCAGAAAAAATTTGTGTGATCGGATCTTAAGGGTACAAAAGGGAATGCGAAGGGTATATAAGTTTCGGCACAACCGAATATAGTACTCCTACTGGTTCTTGTTTTTTTTACCCTTTTTTGAATTTTTTGTATTTTTTATTTTGTTTTTGGTATGATGATGAGTTGGTAAATTTGACTTTTATCCTCACTGACTCGAACATAATGTGACATACACCCCGTCGTTTTGGTTCTAATGATTATAAAAATCACATTTTGTTTCAATGTTTTTGTTGTTTAATTTGATTTTTGTGGGCATGTTTATATTTGTGGTTTTTTTTATCGGAAAGATTTCTTAATAGGATAATCCAGAGGATTAACTTGCACAAATATGAACATATATGTGCATATGTTCATTTGTAGGTGTTTCCCTTAGAGATTTCAATTGTAGAGTTTTAAGGTATGTAGAATATGAATTTTTTTATTAAATTTTACAATTCTTGGAAAGTATTACAAATGCATACAATAATAAATGTTTGCCTTCGTAATAATTAAGGTTCCTTAGAATTGGCAAAGCTGCAACTCTATAGAGTGGTTCATAATCGCACAACAAATCTTTTGATTTTAATGTTGGTATATTTTTATAATTTATAGTTCGATGTAATAAAGGCATAATAAAAAGTATTTTATAATTATGAATCTCAAACATGCACAGAAAAATGCTAGAAACAATGCAGCGATAAAGTTTCCATGAATTAGCAAATACTAACTTTAATTGTCACAACAACCAGTGTTATTATTTTCTAGCACTGGTGCCTTCATTTCGTTCGAAAATAAATAAAATAAAAATATATCGTCACCTTAAATCAAGACCCCAAAAGTAGCAACGATAATTTTTTATTGCTTGTTATAGGTATTAATTATCAAAGTTACTTGTTTAAAAAAATCTTTTGGCAATTAATCCGCCCTAATTTTCTGACGTTTGGTTCAAGTTTTTGCTATTTGAAAATAAAAACCTATGAATTTAATATTTTTTGCTTTTCTCCCAATAAAAATCACTATTAGGCCTTATTGAGACGCAACAACGAAAGTTCAAGCAATTGGACTGATTTTTCCAATAATGAAAATAAATCAAAAGCTTACTAGAACCGCTTCCAAGTGGGCAGGTTGTATTGCGCGAGTAAAAAAAATATTCCCAGCCATTGAAGACGACTTTAATACTAAGATTTTCAAAATAGCACGCCCATTTGGGTATTGGTATAAATCACATGAAAAAATAAAGCACAATTTACCTAATATTATGAAAACTTATATTTAATTACCAGGACAATCAAAAACCCCCGCTTTAGAACTTTTACAAAATTTTGGCACCGATTTGTTAGGACGTATTATTTCATATATTTTTCCTTTGAGAGCATAAATATTTTGTAAAATTTGATTCTAGAGCAAAAGTTTTTTTTTATTATTTATTAAAGAAAAATAGTACATTTCATAAAGTCGCTAACAAAAAACAAACAACTTTTGAGTGCTCATGGTTACCTTTTGTGAGATTTCTTAATTGTGTTACATATTTATTTTTAAGCGAATCGTGTTTGGTTTGAAAAAAATCGCCTAGATTTAAAATCGTTAAACAAAAATAATTAAAAATCATATCTTGGCTCCAGCTTTTATATTATGTAGTTATCAATAAAGTTTAATTCAGCAGTCAACTGTATAAAGGCAACAGACGCGTCGCGACGCACATTGGGTTGGATCAGGGTCAAAATTGCTCTTAGCTTAGGAATTAGGAATGTTTTCTATGTGATCGGATTATGGTTTGGTAATGGGATAGTGAAACCTCATCTGTACGTAGTGCTCCCCACCGATAACAAACCAAGCCACTGTCGACCTAAGCCCTAAGGATGCAGTGACTTAATTCAATGTAAATTTTCTGGCTTTAAGCGTTGCTGGCAGTCCCAGCTCCAGTATTAAATGCTTTTAGGATAATCAGCTACTTCAGCTTTGGAAAATACACACGATTTCAAACTAGAACGCCTGTACATTTTGAATACAGTTCCTCTTGCACAAGTTTAAAAAAAAAAAATTTTAATATTCACTTTTTGCGCCATTTCGAAACCAAATTGCCAGAACCTTAATTTTCATATATTTTGCTAGACCTGCAGACAAGTCAAAAATAAATGATGTCGAAACATAATCTATGTACACTGCTATGCACCAACCGGTGCTTCAAAAATGTCGATAAAGAGGGTTGCTATGACGAAATCTTCTATAGCCAAGTTACAATTAAAGCAAACAACCAAGGCAATTGCTGGAGCGAAATAAAGCATTTGATAAATTTGGATGGACAATTTTTTATAGCCCTATGCTCCGATTTGGAACGGCGAGAACATATGCATACAAATACATATATGATCGGACTTCTTTTTTTTTTAACTTTGGTACAGCATCTACATAATCAGATTTTTATTTCTCAATATGGTATGATTGTGTTGCATTGTAAATCCTGACTTTCATATTACACAACGGAGCCGTAACTTTGAGGGTCAAAATCAAAACTCACTTTCAAAGCAAAAATAATATTTTTAACGTTTTTTCTTTTAACTTAAGGCAAATGCCTGTGTTGCTAAAATGTCGAAAATATTAGTTAACAAAATTAATTAAAACGATTGACACAACATTAACTTTATCTTGTTACTCTACGTGACCATATGGTCGGTCATTTTAATCCGTAAACATTAATTTGTGGACTGAAATGGAAAACACTATAGAAACAAAATTTGATTTAGAAAGTAAAATTAAAAAAAAATCGTGTAAATCTAATATACAGAAAAAATTTCTTGAAAGTTTTCCCTTTTTTTTATTAAAATCTTTAAATGATGCTGTCAACGCCAAAAGTGTAACCCTTTTTCATACAATAAATTAATTATGTATATGTGTGTACGTATGTACATACATACCCTGCAGGAAATGTCAATAGTGAATCACTAGAAATTCACTATTGACATTGTCACCAGTACTACTGACAAGCTATACCCCAGGCAATGCGTTTTGCTATAGACATTTAACATTGGAGTGTCATTGAAAATCCACTACTGACATTGGTACTATTGACAAGGTACTTCCGTTGGAGTCATATGTAGCCATTGGAACCAGTGATTTACTAGTACCTTTTAGCAATTTTAGTCTACAGTACTACTAATTAGCTATACCACTGGCAATATGTTCTTGCAATAGACATTTAACATGCGTCTGCCATTAAAAATAAGTATGAATTGTGTATATAAATCACTTTTATAGCACAACTGAAAAAATAAACAATTAAAAAAGATCATTATGTCGCTGATACATTTTTGCGTTAAACGGCGAAATGAAGCGTTAATTTGCAGTTGGCAGTTTTCTTTTCTTTTTATCAAAGATTAATACAAAACTGTAGACGTATTGTTGACAATGTCGCCAAAAAGGCACCATAATAGTCGAGAAAAGTGTTGACATGGGGACACTTGTCCCCAGGTTTCCTTCAGGGTATGTATGCATTTGTATATGAAGATGTGTGCGTGTAAAAGCAAACTGAAGGGTTAATGACTGACAGCTAAAAGATGCAGACATGCCAACTAACATATCCATACGTAAACACATCAAAACACACATTCCGATATTCCAAGCTTTATGAACATAATTGACAGAGAGTATAATTTTGATGTGAATTAGCCTCATCTTAACTCATTAGCAAAAGTCAACACATTTTGATGCAGCATTTTTGAAATGTCCAAAAATTGTTTTTTTTTAACCCCACACCACTTACGTGGTAGAAGTATTATGCGTGTGTCCAGATGTTTGTAACGCCCAAAAATAATGGTTTAAAACTACCTTTGATTAAACCAATACACTCTGAGTTGATTAAAGCATGTCCCTGTATTCTTGTGATCAAAGTGCAGATTGAATTTTTGAAGATATTTTAATGAATTTCGGCAGATAAGTTTTTTGATACATGGTGATCATCGGTCTAATTTTTGACATATGTAGCTCCAATACAAATGTCCTCCCGGAATAAACATTTATTACGTTACGCCATCAAATGCTAAAGAATATTCTGTAATAGACAATCTAAAATTCACCTTATGGATCCTATATAGATTCAACTCTTTTAAATCACATTTATCCTCATAAATTGTGAATAAATAATACCATTTAGATACGCTAACACATGTACAGGTATTTTTAAAATAGAAATTTGCCAAACTAATTTTGTGTTTATTGCTCCATTATTGACTGTGACTCCCGTAGTAGATCAAGTTTACCCCACTGGCGAAAGTCATATCGTATATATATATATATAAGTATATATAAATACATATATATTGCGGCGTAGAGTATAATTCGGTCGGCCTCGACAGATTATAACTTTCTAACTTGTTTTTTTTTTTTGCTTGTGAGTAGGGCTAAGTGAATGTCTGTATGTGCATTGGAACGAGAGTTAAAATTTAAGCTTTGACATACCAACATGAATATTTATTTTTTGATTTGATTTGATATTCATGTATTGTGTCTATTGTTTGTTCAGATTCCAGTTAATATCATTCAAAAGATTTCAATACAATGACTTGACGAAAACACACACTAATCCATTTATACTGTCATTTCTATTACTTTTTAAGTTTTGTTAGTTGTCATTTAGAAACTTTCTACGCTGTCATTTTTATTTTAAGGCCAAGGAAAATCTATAAGAAATCTTATGAAAAAATGAAGTTAAAATTTATGAAAGCTTTTGTGTGTATGTCAGCGTTCCGGTATGGTTACATTGCTTACATTTTATGTAACTTATTGATCCACTACGTAACATGTATAATTTTAACGCATTTGGCCCCGATGGGCATACTTATTTCCATTTTGATGGGTGTGGCCATTTCACTCAATAATTTTAAATTCTCATATATTGTTAAGCAATAGCTACTAAGGATGGTAGGATTTTAAACTTTTTACAAAAAATTTACGCTGACTTCTAATTAGAATAACCTCAATTGTAAGTTACATGCTTTTTTTTTGTGGATTTTCGAGCAGCTTTCGATCTCATACCAAGACAAATGTTAATACACAAACTTTACCGTCTGGGTTTTTCGACAAAGATTGTTAATTTTATAGATAACGTGTAAAGGATACTGATGTTTGGCCTGGAAATTAATTGTCTAAATACCTTCAAATAAAATCATGTGCAGAGCAAGGAGCCTTACTGTCGCCACTACTGTTCGCATTATATGTGAATGATTTACACGAGCGAAAAACGCAACCACTTTACAGAATATGATATAAAAATTGGAACAATATTGTCGAGAATGGGGCATGGAAGTTAACCTCGCTAAGTCTGAGTTAATGATATATCGAAAAGATGGCAGAGTTGGTTGAAGTGAGAAAGGAAATTTTAATGGATAACCCATAAGGATAGTAAGCGAATAAAAATACCTAGAAATGCTGTTAAAGCCGAAACTCACTTTTAAAAAACTTGCTTAAACGTAACGGGGAATAACTTTGATGTTTTTGGCGGCATGTAGGGCTCACAAATTTTGGGGAACTCGTGTTTTGATGATGTACATAAACTACACAGGTATTTTAAAAGGGAATTCTCAGACTTCCTGAAAACACACCGAATTATGCTATCGCTTTGAAAACTGTAAATGAAGAAGGATAGTTTTATACATATGAAAATATGAAAATCTCACCTGCTGTTTTCAAAATGGTATCAAAGAATATTTACCAGAACAACGACTTTATAAATCGGTTAACTGAATTTAATATAGATCATAGTAACGTTAAATATAACAAGTCTTCATGGGTTATTGCGAATATAAAACTTGATTTTTCAAAAGGAACAACGTATTGCAATGCTCCTTTTAACCAAACCCAGAGCTTGCTTATAGTGAAAACTAATCGAAATCTTTAATGGCTAAATGGGAACAAACCACGTGAGCAAGGAAGACTCTCGCCCCTGTTCAGATTAAAGAGATTGGGAGAGGTTGAATCACAAGAGCACTTATTTGGTTTTTGAGGTTCATTTGCTCATTAGATGAGGAGGCAAATTTTGTACTAAATGGTGGTGAAGATAACTGGAATAACCTTTAAAACTATATTAGGTATGCATTTAGATACACAATGATGATAACTACAGAATATAATTCTTAAATAAATGTATTAATCATCCTTCCTTATATATGTTTTAATTAGTTTTTTAAAGAAGTTCTAAAATAAAATTTTGTAATTTTTTTTCTGTTGAAAAACAATAAAGAAGCAATTATTGTATTATTATTTTTATTTAACCTCTATAAAGGTTCATTTATACGTGACTTAAACATAGCCACAGAAAACAGCTGTTCGAACTAAAATTATTTTATTTTTTTTTTAAAGATTTAACTTTTTAAATACAAATATGTGACTTTTCGCTAGTACCCCTGGCAACGCTGCTGTATGAAGTTCTGAGTAGCTTAGCCACCAAAGCTATATATTGAATTCATAACAAGATAAATTTACTATTTTGTACAATTTGAAAGTAATTTTAACGTATCAAAAAAAATTTAATTTAAAATTTTATAAAACTTTTCAAAACAAAATGCAAATTGATTATAAGTATTTAGAAAAGAAAAGTTTTTGTACAACATACATATACATTGTATTTAGTTAATTATTTTGAGTGTAAAAGTACTGGTTTTAATACTCATTCTTTCATATGTAAATGGTATGACATTCAATTTCTAAAAATTATATGGAGTGCTGATAATGACTTGATTCTTTTTTAAGCTATTGAATTTAATAATAAAATAAATGTGGATTATACATACATGTTCATTTAAAAATTCATTAATTTGATGGCTCCCCGTGGTATTGTTAGTCACGATTTGTTATAACATTTATACAACTTTATTCTTACCCACAAAGATTTAACCCGATTTTGTTTACATAATTTCGGCCGCCCGTCTTTGCATTTTCTACCTCATAACTATCTCCAGGAACCTTATTGATGAGGAGACAATTCATCCTAAGGGATTTCAGACAAAATTTGTCAGACAGAATTAATCTCATTACAAGCATTTATACAGAATACTCAAAGTAAAATACAAAAAAAAAGCAAACAAAAACTGAAAAAGAAACAAATAAATACATTTTTGTATCAATTTAACTAATCCTTTTACCCGGGGATTTAAAGTGGCGCCAATTATTCAGGTTTATAAATATTGTACATATCTACTTTAGAAATTTACACTTTATGTCTATCTTTATGTATGTATGTGTGTGTGGCTGGATGACAATTTTGTGAACGAGTGTTCAAACAGGAAGTTTGTTCTATTTTCTGTTTATTTTGTGGTGTAAGTGTTAAACTCGTATATCATTATAATCATAACACCTTGCAGTGTCTGCTTCTTAACCCCTTCTTCAACATTTTTTTTACATGTGTCTGAAAAAAATTTTGCGTTTGTTTTTCAAAAAGTTAAAACATTTTAACATGTTTGCAAATAGGCTTGTTTTTTAAAGTTTTGCCATTTTGATTTTTTTAACAAAAAAAAACAACTTTCTTGTAAACGAGTCTATCCAAATATTATAATTATTAAAATCTTAAGTATATATAACAAACTAGCTAAGCCCCGGTGTGCTTCGCTACACGTAAACATATTAAAATTACTAAAATATGTAAACAAAAGCATTTATATATTTTTTAGTTTACTGGTTGCCACACATAAGTTGCAACAAATTGTAAGTCAGCCCTACTATTTAATTAACATATAAATCAAAATTGGGAATTCACCAGTAGTGCGATTCAGTAACTTTTAACGATTCGACAATCGTCATATTTATCGACAGAAATTATTGTTTGCTGCTACGGTTAAGTGATTCATTAAGACGTTTTTAACGATAGTGGACAAGTTGATTTTTGTTTGTATTTTATTAGTTGTAAAATAAATTTAAAGAAAACGAAAATCATAAATATAGTAAAAATAATATATAATATACAAAATAACCTTTTGTCGATACAACTAACAACACAAAAATTATTGCCGTTAAATTAACAAGTATAACGATTGTAAAAATTGCTAAAAAGTTTTGCTGTTTACTTAACAATAACAGCTGACTTTAACGGAAGTGAATATCGTTAAAAACTTTACTTATTTTAACGTTGCGAATAAGTTACTGAATCGCACTACAGGTCTATAGTTTTGGAGATATTCAGAAAGCTTAAGTTAGCAAAAATTCTTGTACAAACTTCTAAAAAGTACCAAAATATAATTCTAGCCCTTTTAGTAACCTGACGAATACAATTTAATTTATGCTTCTATCTTAATGTGTTTTAAAGTCACAAAAAGTACTAAAACATAATTTTAACCCTTTTTTTAATTAAAAAGGACCCAAAAACGTACTCATATTTTTTAGGCCTTTCGCACCCAATTTGAATTATATTCCTATCTTTATTTAAAAAGTTGCAAAAAACGTCTTAAAAAAAATCAAAATATGTTTTTAACCCTTTTTTCCCCCCTTTGTCCAAAATTGAAAAAAGTACAAAAAACGTAATCATATTTTTTAAAGCCCTATCGAACGCAATTTGAATAATGTTTCTATCTTTATTGGTTTAAAAGTAACAAAAAGTACCAAAATATAATTTTAACCCCTTTTTTCCCCCTTTTGGTCCAAAATTAAAAAAAACACCAGATTCCTGACTGTTTATTTTTTCAGGAAAACGAAAAACTTTTTAAATTGTGTTTCAATCATACATATATACTTTAGAAGATAGTAGGTTACAGATTTATCCCTTTTTGTCCCCTTTTTATCCCTTTATGGGCCGAATTTTTAAAAATTCATATGTATTTGAAAAAAACATGGAAAGCTTAACACATGTTCATGTATTTTGCTCTACGTGGTGCAGGGGGCGCCAGACTAAATCTAACTTCGCAAACTGAAGTATAAACCAATTACGATGATTTCAGCTGAGAGTTACAAACATTTTTTTAAACGAGTATATCCACCATGTTTTAATATGTTTGGAGCGAGCAGATTTGCATGTGTTTCCAATGCCCTTGCTCTGTAACTCTTGCTTTAAGTTTTTTTTTTAAATGCAAAATGAAACAAAATCGGCACAAATCAACATAAACAGTTGACTTTCTCACTTGACTGTTTCTTTAACTTTTTATCCAAAAACTATCTGTCACTTAAGGCCATTACTCGTAAATTGTGAGAAAAAGTGTGCCTGTAAAATGTTTATGCGAGACATTTTTTCTAAGAAAGGTGTTCAATACAGTTTGTAGAATCATTTTCCTTAAATAGTGTTGTGTTTTGCGCGTGTAATTGCATCCTGATAGTTTTTTTTCGCAATGTATGCAGTTACATTTGATTTCCGAGAGAATTGCTTATACGTATGGGAGCTAAAAAAATTATAGACTAACCACACTAAACCTATTTCGAAAGATCATTTCTAGAAGACTATATAAAATAAAAACTGATCATGGCCACCTTTTTTAAGGCTTGGTTCATGCACCAAATTAATTTAAAGTGGTTCTTAGATTATAAATATGGGTGAATAACCTTTAATATCATATTTAAATAATCATTATCTCAAAACAAGCAAAAAGTACCAAATATGTGAATAAGCACTTTTTGTCCACTTTTCTGAGTTCCGATCTTAATCTGAATCAGTAGCCTTTAATTTTATATTGCAAGATTTATAAACTCAACAAATGCAAAAAGAGGAACAAAAATGTGAGAAAATTACTTTTTGGCCCCTTTTTGACTTTCAACCTCATCCTTTGTCAAAAACTGTTAACTTTATACATAAGTATATGTAGAGCCATAATCCCAAAAGATGGGGAAAAATAACTTAAAATTAAAAAAGCCCTTTTGTCCACTTAATTGACTTTCGGCCTTAATAGTAATCCATAGTCCTTTCTTTTATATTTAAATATTTCAAAAAATACTACAAAGTACCCAAAAAAGTTGCACGATATAGCACTCAATTATTTTTAGATCCTAAGTGGAACAAAATTTCAAGGAAGTACCAAAACAGTGTTCGTAATTTTTATGACGATTTGAACGAAATTATAATTATGTTTTTATCTTTATTGAGTCTCTATTAGAGACCTGCATCAAATCCTATTCAAGCTAATTCAAGAACCGCATAATTTTCTAATTCTTGTGTTATTGTGCGGTTAAACGGTGTAAGTGCTGTAATGTAGAGTAGTTAAGAATAAAGAGTGGTGTTAGGCACTGTGGTCGATAAAAAAAAAATTACTGTGCTTATGGTGTGGCAACAACAACAAAGACTTAAGAGTAATGTTGTTGTTATGTTAACAAATAATAATACACACAATGTTGAGTGGGTACATACACAAACAAACATATACACAAGCAGGCAAATCAATATAAAACTCATGCGTAATTACATTACATTACATACATATGTACATTCAAAATCAACCCCCGTTTTTTATAACTATCACACCAGGAACATCCCGCCAACAGTAAAGTTTCGAGATGAATTAAAATGGAAGTGTGTGACCATGATGAATTGATGTGCCGTTGTTGTTTGCTTTAGTGTGCTTAACTGTGAATATATTTTTCATTTAAGTTAAGTAAACAAAAGAGATGGCGAACAATACAACGCAGTACTTATTTTTGTGTGTGCACACGTAAGGTATATGAAATGAATTGAAAATTCGAGATGATGCCTTATTTAGTGTCGTCTTGGGCTGGCCTCTAATCTCTATATCTACGTGCTTGGGCTGTGCGATATGATAAATCAGGCAGTCAGCCAGTCATTCAGTTAGTTAAATTTGTTATTTCTTTACATACATATATACAGTGTTACCTCGGTTAACGCAGCCAATAAACATTTTGGGCTGTTGCAAAAACTAAGTTGTTGCAAAATCCGAGACAAAGATTTCAATTACTTTTTTATGATTGAAACCTTGTTTATTACAGCTAAAGGGCTTATTAGAAAAGCAAAGGTTAAATTTTCAAATTAATTAAAATAGACAATTAAAACAAAAAATATATTAAAAAAATCTTTATTTGTTAATTAATACTAATTTTTGTTAGAAGGTGAAAATGCATATCGAGGGCCTATATTATTCAATAAATGCCAACTCAAAAAAGTTAACTTTTCAGGAAAGCGAAGAAACTAGTTATTTCGCTTACTATTGTTAAAATAAAAATTCTACCTCCCAGAAGATGTTTTATATATTTTTACTAGTTTACACCTTTGCAAAAAATTTCACATTTTGCACTCGTTTGCGTATTTTTTGGAGGTAGCATTTTTTAGAATACTAAAAAAGAAATATTTTTTCAGAGTTAGCATATTTTGTTAGAAAATAAAAATAATTTTTTTTGCAAAATGTTTATTAATTAACCATTTTTGAAATGTTTTATTTCATATTAGAAACGAAAAATTGAAAATCTGAAAAAAAATTAGGAATCGTTTTATATTTTAAAAATTAAAAGCTCTGAAAGTCTTTTCCATCTCGAGTTGCTCAAATTTGTCACTCTCTAACTTACGCTATACTGTAACGAGGTCCATTCGAATCGAGTATTTTGAAAGATTATATTATTGGCTATAATCGCCCTATACATAATATTTAAATCCGATTAATGGTTTAAAAGTTACATATACACATGTATGTTAGCAATTTCTTCTTCAAACTCTATGTAGTAATATTTTAAAAGTGACCATATCTCAAAAAGTAGCAATTGCAACATGATATGACGCCTCTTTATAAAAAGTTTTACGGTTTTAAAAATTTTGAAAATTTGCAATGGAGGTTAGCATTTATTTTCACCAAAAAAGAATGTACTTTGAGATAGCATAATAAAAAAAAATTTATCAAACGAGAATAATTCTTTTTTTTTTGCTTTGAAATTTTTACCACAGATGGGTATTTCACAGAGGAGATATCTGCCATCGAAAAGTCATTTTGCCCAAAAATTGAGTTAGCAAATTTTGAATATAGGCCCTTGATATGTTTTATAAAAGAAAAGTGACATTTTCTAATGTCCTTTTTTAGATGACATATTTTTGAACGAAAATTTTTCGAGAATTTTGCAATACTCTTTATATCACATTTGTCACTACAGACATTTTTTAAATGTCAACAAAGATTTTTTGAACCTACATTGGTTTTAAAAACAGAAGCAAACGCAAAATTTCCTTGTCATTTCCAGAAAAGCGGTGTACTAATATGATTTTTATACTAAAGCATAGGTTGCAAAGAGTGATGAAAAGGGGTAAGCCCTCTCATACATTAACACTCGGATAAGTCCTGGGTCCATTGTGCATTGAGCTTAAATAAAAAAAGTTTGTATTTTTGCATTAATTTATAAAAAAACGAAAGTAGAAAAACCTTTAACCGAGGTTACACTGTAAATCGAAAAATTATTTAGAAACGATTCAACCAACCTCTATTGTCGCACTTTATTTCAAATAAAATATTATTGTTTTAAAAATTTATAATATGTACATCGGTTAGTAAAAGTCTCTTTCTGTTGCGATAACACTTTTGTTATTATTTTAAATATAAAGTCTATAAACAGAAACAAAAATTACCACAAATAGAAAGTAAATAAATTTACCTGAGAATAAAGTACCTGAAAGTAAATAAAAAAATTAACAAAATGTACAAAACTGATATATGTATGAAATTTAAACAAATATTAAAAATTTTCGCTGCACTTTATCTAAAAACAGTAGCAACTACAAATAGGTTTTTATTTGTTGTCACAACAAACATTAAAGGCTAAAAAACAACAGGGTCGTAATAAAGTAAATAACAACTGCAAAATAACTTAAACCAAAGATTATGTAGATAAATCTAGTCTTTGCTTAACAACAAAAGCAAAAGTATTTCAATTAACATTCTTGCTTTGATTATTTTCGAGAATAGCTTGGCTTATGATGACTTTGTAAAAAGTTGAATTGAATTGAAAATTTTTTGGGTGTATTTTATTGCATTTTCAATTATGGGCACGTTATGTTTATGTTCTGTTGCAAACTGTTAAAATACACACAAATATTTGTTAGTTTATAAGAAGTAATAGATATTTATGAAAAAATTGTTAAATCATAAACTAATTTTTATTTCCAAATTTTTATTTTATTCGGCAAAAAATAATTATTATTTTTATTAAAAAACATAAAAAAAATAATTTTTTTTTCATTGTTTTTTTGTATATTATTACCGTCCCTGTTATCTACCGGTGCTGTAAGCAGTTTTTACATTTTCCACTCTTTTTTTTAAAGGATAATTTTTTAATGCCGAATAAGGTGGGATCTCTTCTCAATACAACCGTTTTTTATCTGCTCCATTTTGTTTTACTTTCTTTTATTCACTCTTTATTTTATTTCTTGATAAAAAAACAAATCTAAAACAGTTGTGAAAATCACTTAAAGATCGGTAGCAAATTTACATAAAACTATCAGAAGGTCTGAGAGGTTATAACATTTATATTCATTTCTTTAGTGTTGAAATTTTCGAAAGTTTCTTTTAAAATGCGTTGAATTTGAGAAAGAGCATGCAGTAACAATTTCCTTTTTCTGATGAAAAGTAGTGGATTTTTTATTAATGCGTTAATAAAGGCAAAATTTAATTTTTTATAACAAATTTATTTGTTATTGCTAAGTTTTTATAAGACGTAAACTAAATTTTTTAGCGCTTGTTTGTATTTGCTTTGCTTTATTAAAAACCAGGTAATTGTTCTCTTTTTATTTTTAAAGAAAGAAACTAGTTTCTTCTTACTTTCAACTATATAAACTATTTAAAGACCGGTTTCGGAAAAAATCAAATATTTTAATACCTTAATATATGTACCCACATAGAGCAAAAGTAACTTTCCTAATCTTAAAATAAAAGCCGGTGGCAATGAATGCAATTGATTTTTGTTGCTATTTCTATTGCAGCTAGCAGCGTTTGACTTATCAGGCGAAAAACGTACATACTTTCATATATTGCCGTGTGCACTCTTATTTGGTGCACGACACATTTAAAAAAATTGATTAGGAATCGTATATAAAGGACTAATATGCCCTTTTTTGAATCCGTAATCCATTTAAGCTCAAAATTTTTTTCATATCTCCAAATTCGCAGTTTATTGAAGGTTAATTATTCACTCTGCGATATTTACACTCAAAAAATGTGAATTACCATACAACATATAACCATAATATATACGACGCACAGTGGCTAAAAATGACCAAAAATCTGTAACTTTTTTTTTCTAGAGAGAAGATTTTTTGAACCTTGCCACAGTTTAAATTTTTTTAAATCGGTTAAGCAGTTAAGAAGAAATTCAAGGTAAGAATTGAACTTTTAATGTTTTTGGGCATTTAGCGTAAAAATGCTATGGATTTTGACTAAGAATTATGGTATTCTTTTATCCAGGAAGAAAAGTATTTTGCCAAAATTTTCTTACGATATCTTTATTTTATTAAGATTTAAAAAACGTTTAACCTTAAATTATTATTTTTTTCACTTATTAAAAGCCTATCTATCATTCATTTACGCTGTAAAAATTAAACTTATAATTTTAAAAATTCTATTAAACTGGCATCGATATAAATATTGGAATTTTACAGAAATATAAACTAAAAAGTTTTTCAAACAGTAAATTGCAAAACATGCCTTTTTTGGATAAAAAAATACCTTTATTTTCAATTTTAATAAATAGCATTTTCATACTAATACGGCGTAGGGTGGAAACTTACTTTTCAGCCGTAGCATTACTGACCGGCAAGCTGGGGTAAATATCTGGGTCACATCTTGCCAAAACATATATTATATTTTCTGGGCGGTCTTTATAAATTTTCTATTTTTGTTTCCAATGCAAAATTGAAAATAAAGGCTGAGATTTGGCATTTTTTTTTTCAAATTTTAATATATCATCTGCAAGTTGTGAAATTAAAATTTCTAAATCAGTAAATGTAGTAAAACTCTGAGGCAGAACCTGAGGGAACAAATAAAGGACGTCCTTTGAGAAACGTGTTTTTAAGTCTTGTAAAGCAGATTCACTTAAGGGAATGTAGCCCTCGATGCGGTAAGTAATTTCGTCATCTTCAAAATGATTTTTTATTTCAAATCTAAGCTTTTTAACTAAAATTCCAATACCAACGCAAATATTTTTTGCCTCTTCAAAAATAGTTTTAAAATTTGTGTGGGCTTCATCACTTGTATAGGAGATGAGCCTTAATTTAAATCAGCGGTTCTGTGACAGTGTTAGTTATTATTTAGAATATGTAATCCGCAAATAAATTCGAAAGTGCTCAGATAAATTCTTAATAATAAGGCTTTTGCCAATGCCTCTAACATGTGCTTTATTCTTACGGCAAATTCTAGAAGTGAATTATTACGATCCACCCATCATGTTTCGCATAATGGAGACAGTTTTATACCTGGATATTTAAGAAAAATTGCATTACGCTTAGGATAATGTTTTTTAAAACATAAATTTACTGGGTTCTTTAACAAACGATACAACTTTTTGTATTTTCGGTACATTGTTGCCTTTCAATATCGAGTTGTTAGGTTTATGGGGAATTGCATTTTTTGCGGTTTTTAAACTTTTTTTACTGCTCCATTTTCTGCCAACATCAAAGGACATCCGTCAGTTTCAAGCCCTGCACAACTTTTCAAATCATGACCAACGTTTTTCAAAGCTCTTAAAGCTACTGATGATAGTTCATTCGAAATAATTTATACTTTGACGTCATCACCGACATCATTTAATGTCTCTCCAAATGTGTCGATAAAGCCGATAAATTCTTCTTTAATTATTTTTTCGTTAACGTTAAAACGCCTTAAAGCTAAAGAAGTTTGGTTTTTTTTTCCTGATAAATCAGTGGTTTCGTCAAAAATAATCGAATAATATTTAGTGCCATAAAAATTTTTTTATATAATTTTTAAAATAAGATTATGAAAACTTTTATTCAATTCAATTTGAAATGTTTTCAAATATATGAATCATCTAAAGGAAAAACTTGGAAACGGTGGCCCAAAATTGTATCTCCGGCATCTATACGAAATCGCAGAAGTGAACGAAAAATACCTTCCGAGCTTATATTTTTAGAAGATAGCAAAGGGCCATCATCTTGATTTCCACGGAGAGGTATATAATGCTTTCCGAGGGAATTTAAAGTTTTTATAACAGACAACAAACTTTCTCGATTTTCAATTTTTTGTTAAAGTATTTTTATTTGATTTCCCATCTCAAGACAACAGTTTTCTTTTGTCTTCAAAAACATTTTTCCAAAAGCACCAACATTTTTGAATATGCAATACATTTGTTTATTAAAATACATATATGAAACGTTTGTTTAATTGCTACCAATATTTTTATTTATTAAATCAAATGTGAAATTTTAAACGTTCCGCGCCTGTATATACATATATATGTATGTATAAGTGTTGTCTTTGTTTAGGTAAATCCTTAAAGTTTTCAAATATTGTTTAAAAAAATTAATAGGATCTCATAGTTTTATTTGAAACTAATGTTTCCACCGATGTGTTTATTGAAAAAGAAATCTTGGGTGTATAGGTATCTGTCAAAATATTAAACCTAACATTTTTAAAAATTTTTCTCGAGATTTATTTTTTGTGCTGTGCGGCAAAGAAGAACTCACACAACCACTTATTATCACCACTTCAGAATGTAACATTTACACACCTTTACTTAATTTGCAGATAAAAATAAATAGCTACGCGATTAAGAAATTATTATTTGTGTTGACTTAAATGCGAGCAATTGCTGTATAACAAAATTGACGCGGCCAGGTGGCGGCGCTAACGTTGGCCCACGGCGCCAACCATATCTTGAACGTGTTTGATATAACTTTTTTGTTTCTACGTCTGATTAGTAATAGGGGTACCCCAACGTTTATAAATAAATTTGAGTGTGCTTTATAAAAAAACCTTTACATAGATATAAAACATACATTCTTCGTTTGAACTTTTCCGCCATTATCATTTCTATTTTATTTTTGTAAATATTAGAGCTCTTAGGGTATCGGCAAGTGGGGCGATAATGCTCAACCGTCAGTAGCACCAGAAAGAGAGAATTACTGACAACATTGTTTGACAGTTTAGTAAGCAAACATAAGTGGACGTACAAAGCCGCTAGACCACATGCCATAAACGAGCTTACTTTTCAATTAGATAAATAAATACTTTGAACATATTTGTTTAAGAACTACATTGCATGTGTTTATGTCGTTCCTGTCAGTCTGTAAATATTTATACAAAAAAGATTTTAAGCACAAATGTGCGTAAACCATGATGTTTCTGTCTCGCAAGTGAATAACCCATAATCGTCATATAAAAAACCTTTTTTCATTTCAATCGAAATGAAGCACGAAATTTCTACAAAATAACCAATGCATTTCCGTTGCTTTTACCTCCATTTGTATCAATTTCGCGTCTTCAGACCAGCTACACACAATAATCGCTATTTGTAGCTCTTGGGTTCATTGGTTTATATAAATAAAATTACAGAATCCATTTTTTTGGAATACCAGCCGCTAATAACTCCAAAAGAATCGGCTGTTACCACCTGACTAAATGAAACGAGTTTGTTTAAGCCGACGTGAAACAGTTTTTATCTGAAGAAAACCCCTCAACGCAAAAACTTGGGTGAAGATATACAAAATGGCACCACTTAAAAAACTCTTGGAAGGTCTAGGCTCGACTCCCCAGGCTAATTATTCTCCATGGTGATCAGCCAAACGTCCTTTATCCGAAGTCACCTCTGCGTAATCCTGGGCAAGAAATGACTTAGAAAATTGTAATAACCTGGGGGTATTTAAAAACTTGTTCACTTCTAATAAACGTACTGACGTTTCCGAGGCCAAAGAATGTATGTAAATACAAAAAATATTTCTGTATTCTAAGTTCAATTAAATTTGGGTTAAATAGAAGGAAAATACGTTCAGTACCAAACAAATGCATTCGACTCGGCAACTGTAAGGAAATTAAACTTTTTTAAGATAATTCTACAATAAAAATCTTATTACAACACAATTGAACCAATTAACTTGATAAACTATAAAAAAAATTTTGAAATTTAAAATCGTTCAAAAACACGCTGAAATAATTTATTTTTCTTTCTTTTTTCTTTTTTTACTTTTTTTGAAAAAGGACATTTTTGAAGGTAGGCGGGCATATTACAACAAATTTCTGTACTAAATTTCATTACATTGACATGTTTTAATTTTGCCAGAACTATTGTCTTTAAAAGACGTACTGTATTTTTTATAAACAAAATAATTAAACTTTAGCGAATAACTTAGGCATTTGTTTTAAAATGGCAAATAAGATATGAGGCTATGAGTGCAACAGTGGCCTAGCCCACCAGCTTACCTATTGCAAAAATATGAAATTTTACAAATGATTCTAAGTAATAACCAGCAAAAACTAATACTATTTGTTTTATTATTCTAATAACATTAGAATGCGCTTTAGATACTATTTTCAATTTTAATGGTTTTGTGGGTTAGGCCACTATTGCACTCATAGCCTTATATATGTATGTAAGTACAACAATACAATTAAAAAGGGCTGTAAAATATTTTTCCGCTTATCTTTATGAAAATATATTTTACCAAGTGTCCTTTAATTATAAAAAAGGTCAAACTCCCATATACATATATATAAAAAATATACTTTACAAAACTTTGTGATAAAATTTTGAATTATTTTTATAATACACTGTTTGTCGATAGCATATAAATAGTTTAAAAATATTAAATTTAAAAAGATATTATAACTTTGTTTAACTATGAAACACAATTTCATATTTAATAATAATCCACACTTCGTTCATAAATTTTCAAAATGCTAAAAGTTTGTATATAAAATTAATTTCTATTCTCAACTGTAGTATTGTCTCTTAAATCTTTACTTAATTCAATTAAATTTAAAATTATAATGAAAAAGCACCAAAATGCAAAATGATTTATTAGAAAAGTATTATCTCTTGTTAACATAAAGTCAATTTTCACAAAATACAAGTTAATACCACTCCACTCACTTTTATAAAAAAACACACACAATCATGTAGAACAAGAAGAGTGAACAAATTTTTAGTCTTGTTAATTTGCTTAATAAAATTTAAAAATTACTTTGTCAAATTAGGCAAAAAGAACAAACAAAAAACTCCACCCAATAAAAAAAAAATATGCCTTTCAAAAAAGTTGCCATTAAAATATATACCTACTTATTTGTAAGCCACTTGTGTTCGTTTTTAAGTTGTCAGAGAACCAGGCTAACCTTACTCATACAATTTTCAAATAGAATATGGTATAGATGTGTTTGTGTATGTATGTATGTATGTGTCTATTATTTGACGTTTAAGTCTGTATACAAGGAATATATTGAATAATACTTGCGTTTTTTTTTGTACATTATTCGACTTAAGATTGATGATGACATTAGCATCATTGTCAAAAATTTATTGTAAAATAAAACATACTATACAAAATGACAAAAAAGAAACAAAGAAACAGAAAAACATTTAAACTTACATATTTTGAAAGAATTACATACAAACATTTATATCGTTGACCGGTTGCAAAAGTATGGTTAAACTGGTTTTTCGAAACTCAAAGTAATTGTTAATTCCTACAAAATTAAAAATATAATACATACATATGTATTAATTACATTGTTTTTAATATTTTGCCAATTTCATAGCCAGTGAGCGATATGAACATACGTACATACATAAGCATAATACAAATGTAATATCGGCGAATAAGACAAGTTATTTGATAAGACATTAAGTGGCTGCATTTTTTAGTTACTAAACGCTTTAAATTTGTATTGATGACATTTTAGTTTTGTTGTTAAAAGGAGAAAAATATATTAAAGATGTTATTTAAGCCTCACACTCACATGCATATCTATGTGCATACATATGTACATATCGCTCATTTTCCAAAACAATGTTATAACTCAAAATATGCATTTTTTGGTTAAGGGACGCAAAATTGTTGGGTATGTTATGCTATATCTACTATGAATATATAAAGAAGACTTGAGTTTGTATGTACGTATGTATGTACGTATGTATGTATGTATGTATGTATGTATGTTTGTATGTATGTATGTATGTATGTATGTATGTATGTATGTATGTATGTATGTATGTATGTATGTATGTATGTATGTATGTATGTATGTATGTATGTATGTATGTATGTATGTATGTATGTATGTATGTATGTATGTATGTATGTATGTATGTATGTATGTATGTATGTATGTATGTATGTATGTATGTATGTATGTATGTATGTATGTATGTATGTATGTATGTATGTATGTATGTATGTATGTATGTATGTATGTATGTATGTATGTATGTATGTATGTATGTATGTATGTATGTATGTATGTATGTATGTATGTATGTATGTATGTATGTATGTATGTATGTATGTATGTATGTATGTATGTATGTATGTATGTATGTATGTATGTATGTATGTATGTATGTATGTATGTATGTATGTATGTATGTATGTATGTATGTATGTATGTATGTATGTATGTATGTATGTATGTATGTATGTATGTATGTATGTATGTATGTATGTATGTATGTATGTATGTATGTATGTATGTATGTATGTATGTATGTATGTATGTATGTATGTATGTATGTATGTATGTATGTATGTATGTATGTATGTATGTATGTATGTATGTATGTATGTATGTATGTATGTATGTATGTATGTATGTATGTATGTATGTATGTATGTAAATTAAAATTCGGTTAATTAATTTTATTAAAAAAATATTTATTTTATGTCGACCATCTTAGTCAACACGTCAAACCAAACTTAAAGTTAATTTCACAAAAGTATTACTTATATCTAACTAGCTTAACAGCAAAAAGTATAATTTTATTTTTTATTCATATTTGCTTATTTGACAAATATGTTACTGCAAATTCTGTAAACATTCATTCAACGTGTAGGAACCCGACACCGTTCATATTCAGCAGACATATCGTCAGCATATTTGATGGGAAAGAATTTATTTTAAATAACAATAAATTCATATCTTAACTCCTCCCCGTGTAAAGTCAATCGTCCCGATTGTTAATAAGCTGGAAGGTCATTGACGCTTCGAAATTCTCGTCCTGAGCTAACAGGAAGGGGTTCTTCAAGATCTGAAACCTTTAGTTTAGGTTCTTCGTTAATCATTGTTGACACATTGAAATTAGTGTTAGATCTTTTGCTTTTAAATCTGTAAATTGTGACAAGAAAAATTAAAATAAAAGTTGCGGACAGAACTAAATTTAATGAAAACATTATGTTTCCTTTTGTTGATATTAAGTTGATCTCGTCAACATTGTTGGTCTGGAGTTCCTTTATCATTTCTAGCGAAAGGACCTCTTGGGTCGAGGAATTAGTATTAGAAAGCTGTAATACAGGTGGAAGTGGGTTTAGTGTTGTCAATTCCTTTGAAATGAAAGTCTTGTTTTCTATTATGATTGTGTCGTTATGGAATTTTATAAGATAAGTCCCAGATAATTGATATGATTTATTTCCTGATACTTCCAAAAATCCTTCGAACTGATTTAAAAATATCATACCTTGATCAAGTTCTTGTACTGAAGGTACGTGCTGGTTATTAATTACTACGCAATCATGCTTTTTACTGTTAAGAAGTGGTGGTATACAATTTGTTTCACTTATATCTAGTAAATTATTTTTATTACAAATAGATAATTCATTAACTTGGTTACAATTCTTTTTAATTTCATAAAATTTATTTTTACATTTAACAATTTCTTCTGAATTGATTTTTAATATAGTTTGATATTTTTTTACGGGTTTAATAAGTATTTTTTCACAAGTATCTTTATCTATTGCCGGTAAATTTATAATATAAAGTATTGTTGAATCGTCTGTTGCTATTCTAATGGTAGCAAACCCTAAAGCTTCTTCCAAATTACCATATGGAAACTGTTCAGAATCTAAAAATGTTCTTGCTTCAAAAATTTCCTTCTCCGAAAGTATAAAAGAGTTTATTACTCCTACCCTTGCCCATTGCAAGGCATACTCAATGTTCATCAATTCGTCCCTAATGATCTTCACCTTGTTCACAATAGTATCTTCCACTGTTCTCTGAACTTGTTCCGTTGACTGTATCATTTTCAAAATTTTATTAGTGGTATTAGTTAGTATATTTATTCTATCAATAGAGTCTCTGTTAATTATTCTCTGTCGCTCATTATTCCTAAGAAGGCCGTTCATTTTATTTACTACTATTTCATGATCCTCATGGTCCGGTGTCCCGGCTATCCATTTCCATATTGTTCCTAGGGCATTAATTGAACGTTTATTTCTCGGTCTCATTCTTTTCAATTGATTCTTGATTCGAGTGATATCATAAAGAAGGAATGGTAAGTTCGTACTGTTCTTCGATAAGTTGTGTTGGATTTCAAAGTTCAAGTCGTTAGCTGTTTGTTCGTAATCAGTCAAGTTTAATACATGAATTAGTTTAAAATTTCCATTTTGTAATCTAGTTTGTCCCAAATGGACCGAAATTAGTTGTGAATTAGTATAGTCCAGTATTTGGACCTCGGACTGACAAGCAGCACATAATGTGAGAATTGTGACAGCAGTAAAAATCATTTTCTGTAAAGAAAAATTATAGTAAGTATTCAGGTCTTTATATTATCCTTATGGACGATTCTGTTACGAGACTGGATTCTAACTTTGTTCCCTAAATCTTCCTGAACTTTCTGTTTCCTAAATCGAGGTAAGAGCTTATTGCGCTGCCCGATTATTTTCTCATAGATAATATCCCCCGGTTGGTATGTCTTCACACCATTACAGCCACCTCTTGCAATCATCTTCTCTTGTGCTTTTTTTAATATATCATACAAGTTATGTGAGACTTTATTGAGGAAAACGTCTGTTGGTTTATTTCCTGTGACGGAATGAATGGTATTGTTATATTGTTGAGCAGCTCTATAGAAGGCCTCTGTATCGTCAATTAAGTGAAATTCTTCCCTAAGGCATCTGGCTATTTCTATAAGGGTAGAATGAACCCTTTCAACCTGTCCATTTGTTGTACTATGACGAGGTGTGCAATAGTAAAGTTCTATTCTCAGTCGCTGCATTAGTGCCTTAAACTGAGGTGACGTAAATCCCGGTTCGTTATCGAGGGTAATTTTTTTGGCATCAGGGAAATTCTGCAAAACGTCCAAAACCTTTTCCCCTAAATTAATTTTATCCTCTATAGGCTTTATAATCAGAAACTTTGAATACGCATCAATGCAAGTTATAAATTTAAGGTTTTGAGCATAAAAAATATCAATATTAAGGCATTCCCCCTCTTTGTTGGGAATTGGAGCCTCTCCGATTCCTATTCTTTGCGGGTGTCTATTGTACTTGGATTTGTTACAGATTTCACAGTGTCTTATATATTCCTTAAAATGGTCTAACATTTTGGGCCAGTAATATTCCTTGTAAATTTGCTTATAATTTTCTTTAAAATTTCTATGAGCACGAATGTGTGTTTGGTGGATTATACATTCTTGGTCATCGCGACTAGGTACGTCAATAGGAAATATTTTCGTGAAAAAAAATTTATTCGTAAAAATACCTTTAACAGTCTCTTTAAAGTCAAAAAGATCCTCTAAGGTACAATGTACTGCGGTTACCAATTGTGGTTGAAGGAATTCTAAAAGAATTGTTTTCAAATTTTCCCTAGTATCGTATTCAATTATGTGCCTCGTTCTGCCAAAATGTACTATTGATTCATGTATCGTAAAGTTAGTTTTACTCAAAAGAATTTGTTGTTTAAATTCGTTTAATGGCTTAGAGGACTCAGGTATATTAAATTCTTCACTACTTTCCACTGAATGTTGAGTGATATGTAATGATTCACTATCGGAAATGTTATTTAGTATTTGTCTTGAAAGTGCGTCTGCTACCGCATTTTGCGTTCCCGGTTTGTACACGATCTTTGGTGCAAATTCCTCAATAAAAGCATGCCATCTTTTCATTTTGGCATTAGGATTCCTAGTTGACACTGCAAATGTTAAGGGTTGGTGATCAGTATGGATCTCTAAATTCGACACACCATATAAATAGTTCCTAAGTGTTTTAAGTGCCCACACTATTGCGTATAACTCTTTTTCATTAGTAGCGTAATTTCTTTCGGTGGAGTTAAGGGTTTTTGATATAAATGTAATGGGTTTTCCGTTTTGGCTTAATACAGCCCCTATGGCAACGTTCGATGCGTCCGTTGTCAAAATAAATTTGCTACTAAAATCAGGCTGCACCAATTCAACCTGGCCTATCAGCAATGCCTTTACCTTATTGAAGGCTGTGATTGCCTCTTCGTTCAACAGAATCTCAGTTTTCCTCGACATGTTTTGCGATATTCTACCATTTTCCCCTGATAGGTAAACTGTTAGTGGCTTGGTAACAAGGGCGTAATTTTTTATAAATTTTCTATAATATCCCGACATTCCCAGGAAGCTTCTAAGTTGTCGCAAGGTAACAGGTAAGGGATAATTTTGTATCGCTTCAATCTTCTTGGGGTCAGTCTTTATTACATTATATCCTACTATATATCCTAAAAATTCAACTTCTTTCTTATAAAATTCAGATTTTTCTAACGAAATTTTCATATTTGCTTCCCTTAGGGTTTCTATTATCTTAGTAAGGTGAACGGAATGCTCCTCTATTGAAGAAGAGAATACAATTATATCATCGATGTATACGTGACAAAATTTACCAATATAATTTCTTAAAATATCGTCCATTGCAGACTGAAAAATACCAGGAGCATTCTTCAGGCCAAATGGCATCCTTAAGAATTCGTATTTTCCGTTATTCACGGAAAATGCAGTTTTAATAATATCTGACTCTTTCATTAATATCTGGTGGAAGCCAGATTCTAAATCAATTGTGGAGAAGTACTTAGCCTTCCCCAGATTCGACAAAATAACATTGCAGTCAGGAATAGGATAATTTACCGCAATCGTCTGTTCGTTTAATTTCTTATAATCAATAACCATTCTCAACTTTGAGGAACCATCTTCATTGGTTCCTTTCTTCGGTACAATCCAGATTGGCGAATTGTACGGACTTCTACTCGGGCGTATGATCCCGTCGTCCAATAAGTTCTGTATTTCCCTATTTACAAATGTGTTAACAGACATAGGATATGGATATTGCTTACTCCATATAGGAGTTTCAGCAATTGTGTTAATTTCTGCTCTTACGTCCGTTCTAAATGGCAGTCTCATGTCTATCCTGCAGTGGAGCTTCCTAATTTCCCCATTAATCTTACGCCTTAAAGATTCAATTTCCTCAGGCCGTTTTATATAATTAATACCCTCAATTTGTTCTCCATCTTCGGAGGTGGTTTCCCTACAGTCGTCTTCCTCCTCTGTTCTCGCTTCATTAAAGTTTAGGAACTTTTCACAGTGCTTTCCACTTGACAAAGTTCCTTTTTCAAAATCTAGTACAATATTTGCCTTTCTCAAAAAGTTGTACCCTATTAAAATATCGGCCTCAAGATTTGCAATCTCATAAAACCTCTCTTTTATTCCAAATAGTGTTGCTACGCTAAAATGATCAATAATGGTTAACCCATTTATTGTTTTCACTCTTTTTCTTATAACTAATTCCTGCCTATTTCTAAAAACATTCGGGCTACAGTAGCTACTAGTAGCACCACTGTCAATTAATATTCTATACATTCGTCCGGATGTTCCTCTCTTTGTAATGTAGGGCAATCCGGTGTGAATTCTAAAAAAGAATTTTCATTCAGGTTGTTTATTCGCTGTGCCTTATGCCGCGGTTGGTGGCTGACTTGGCCACTTGGTGGAAGTTCTCTTTTTACTGCTTGGGGTGCAGGATTATTAAAGGGTGCCTGTTGGGGGTAATTGTTAAAGGGTCTTGGGAAATTGAAATGATTTCCTTTGACTTGGGTTGAATGATTGTTGAATGGTGTTCGTTGGGGGTAATTGTTAAAGGTTCTTTGAAAATTATATTGATTTCTGTTTCCCTGTTGAGGCCTATTGGTGACGTTGACTGATGCGTCAATGTCCATAGGTTCTGATTTTGAAATATTCCCTACAGCCTGATGATTGTTTCTCGTCCCTTTTGGTGGAAATCTCAGTATATTTTGATTTCCATGATCCTGATTTCCGTTCCTTCTATCAAACTGATACGCAAATGTCGCCCTTATCTGATTCGATTGAAGCTCTTGCGCTTTGGCGAGGGCATTCGGAAGATCACAAGGTGATAGTGAAAATAATATATTCGCAAGCGGAGGATTTAATCCCGTTATAAATACCCTTAATGCATATTGCCTATTTTTCTTATTCAATTCCTTGCAGACTATGGCATTTGACCCGTGAGTCATGATTGTCTTGTTAACTATAAGGGTCAGTTTTTCATTCACTGCATTATAATAATCAATTATTGATAACGATCCCTGCCTCATAATGCTCATCTCTTGTTCCAACAAATGGATAGGTCTTTTGTCAGCATAAGCGAAGTCGAGGCGGCTGATAATGGCATCAATGTTCAATACGGTACCATGATTGGTTAGGATATTATTGGCCTCATCCGTGATTTTATTTCGAAGTATTGTCAATGCTGCGAAGTAACGTTTGCTACCTCTAGTATATAGGCTCATGGCATTCGTGGCAGCTTCACGCCAACTCACATAGGAAAGATTTTTTCCACTATAGGTAGGGAGTGATTTAATCACATCTAAGCTTTCATCGCAACTAATATTTTCCCTAATAACCTCTTGCTGATATTCAGTAACTGTGTCAGTTGTTGTTAAATTAGCTAGTGTCCTAGTTAGTTCGTTTATTTTGGTTTGTAATGGGCCTATTTGGGCATTTATCAATGATTCAATATGGCTTGCTGTGGCCATTGTCTCGTTTGGATTTAACCGTTCAAATGCTATTGTCAAAATATCTACTTCTTCTTCTATACTACGTCCGCCTATCAATTCTATCTCTCCCGGCAGTAGATCTATTTCTTCTTTTATTTCTTCCAGATTGTATATTTTATTTAAATTTTAATTCACATTTACCAAATTATTTTAATTCAAAAGTATAACTAATTTAAATAAATTTATTCTAACTTACTTATAATATTAAACTAGTTGCTTTAACCCGTTGTCTGGAGTCTTCTCTTTGTTGGTGTTGTTGTTTTCTTCTATCGTAATTGCGGCTGATGTTGTGTCCTTCTTTTCGTGTTGTATAGTGAACTAGTGGAGTAGTTTATTTTCACTTAATGTTTTCACAGCTATCAGTTGAATTTTTGTTTGTTTAAATTTTTTTTGTTGAGGAATTATTCTTAGTTTAAATTCCCGCAGTTTTTTTGATTTGATTTTGTTGTTTTTTTTTTGTTCATAAGTAAACAGGAATACACTCATTGATAATTACACATTTCATCAAGAAATGCTTTGTCCTTGCGCTTCAATGGTTCTTTTTATATACCACTTTTTAAAAAATTTGTTAATATATTAACTTAATATATTACATAGCAGTTTAAGTTTATATTGATTTCAATCTGCTTCTTTGCACTTATTTCTCACTGTTTTTTTATTTTAGTTAAATATTTTTTCTCCGTTCCTTGACGGATACTTATTTTATAGTTTTGTGGACCGAAACCGTTCCTTACTTTATTTTTTCAGGATATCACTACGATTTGCGGTGCCCCACGTTGGGCGCCAATTAAAATTCGGTTAATTAATTTTATTAAAAAAATATTTATTTTATGTCGACCATCTTAGTCAACACGTCAAACCAAACTTAAAGTTAATTTCACAAAAGTATTACTTATATCTAACTAGCTTAACAGCAAAAAGTATAATTTTATTTTTTATTCATATTTGCTTATTTGACAAATATGTTACTGCAAATTCTGTAAACATTCATTCAACGTGTAGGAACCCGACACCGTTCATATTCAGCAGACATATCGTCAGCATATTTGATGGGAAAGAATTTATTTTAAATAACAATAAATTCATATCTTAACTTGTATGTATGTATGTATGTATGTATGTATGTATGTATGTATGTATGTATGTATGTATGTATGTATGTATGTATGTATGTATGTATGTATGTATGTATGTATGTATGTATGTATGTATGTATGTATGTATGTATGTATGTATGTATGTATGTATGTATTTATGTATGGATGTATGTATGTATGTATGTATGTATGTATGTATGTATGTATGTATGTATGTATGTATGTATGTATGTATGTATGTATGTATGTATGTATGTATGTATGTATGTATGTATGTATGTATGTATGTATGTATGTTTGTATTTTATAGCAGACCCGGAAGGAATAATATATTCCTTTTTTTAAATGGTTAGTGTCACGCTCACAATACGCCTATTTGTGTGGGAGGTTAAGGTAATTGAATACCAGCTAATTAAACCAAAGCCGTACAGATCAAACGCGCAAACCTAAAGACACGAAATTTAAAACGAGCGTTAACCTCTTGTTGGATTTTAATACAAAAGAGTTTTTGAAAATTCGGGCCCTAAAGTCCTAAAGGAGAAAAATGGGGCAATCAGGGAAAATTAGTAAGTTTATTTCTTCGAAACTATTCACGATAGAAACAAAATATGAAGGCTACCGTAATTTGCTTAAAAATAAACGTGTCTGCCAATTTTTTAAACTCTGGACCCTTATGTACGACAGGGTAAAATATAAATTTTAATAGTACTAAATTCCACTTAGAAACTTATAAAATAATAGAGATAGAAAAAAATCGAATTGCATTCCACAGGCCTTAAAAAATGTGAATACATTTTCCTCCTTTTTTAAAGTTTAAGGTAAAATCCGGGTCCAAAAATTGGTGATAATTAGCCTCTTTTTGTAGAAGACCAAAACCAAACATAAATTGCGTTTGTCAGGCCTCCAAAAATATAAATATATAAATATAAATTTATGGTACTTATTTAAATATTGGACCCCAAGGGACAAGACAGGGTAACTTTATTTTGGTACTGCTGATGTCCATGTTGCAACTACTGAAGCAATAAAAATAGAAGCATGATTCAGATTGCGTACGACAGGTCATATTTTAAATATTTTTTTGCAGTATTTTGGTATTTCTTAGACCCATTTTGTAATTCTTTAACCAAAAGAGATAAAAACAAAATTCAAGTTCAAAAGGTTTTAAAAATATGTATTGTGCTGGAAATTTTTTTAAAAATTTTTGACCTTACGCCCCGACCAGACACGCAATCTGAAATGTCTTAATACAACCAATAACGCTGGCAGAATTCTTGCGTCAAATCGTTAATGTTTAAGAGGATAGGAAAACGTAAATATCTTTAAACATAACATTTAAAAATTTGCGGACAAATGTTGACTTACATTTTAATTTTAATAAACAAATTTCACATGAAAATGTATTTAAATATCACCAAAACCACCAATATTATTTGTATTTTATTTAGTTTTATTAATTTTTTAAATTTTTTTACTTTTTTTTTTGTTAATTTCCTTGATTTTTCTGTGTAGTTGCTATTTGTTTTCTTTTTGTACAAACATATGTATGAAATTGACAGCTTGTGTTAAAAGATTATTGCTCAGCAATGATTTTAATACTTATTGCTAAATATGTATTTTAGTTAGGGTTTTTTATTTCCCGGACTTTTTTGCTTTCCGGGAAACGGAAAATCAAAAATTAATTTCCCGGAAATCCCGCTCTTCAAATAAAGAAAAAAATTACAGGCTGTACAAATAAAAAAATGTTTTTATTTTTAAATAAAAAAATGTGTATAAGTTAATACATACATATAAAAAACGAATTCACAAAAGAAAAATAAAAGAGATCACAGTTAAACTTAATTCAGTCCAGTATACACTTAACCAGGTAATATCAAGGCTAATTCAAAACTACGCCCTCTGCATTTACTTTTTGTGCTTGAATGGTAAAAATTAAAAAAAAATTAAAAATTTCATACAAAATTATATGTACATATATTTCAAAAGTACGAATGTCAAATTTATTTTAGTCAGCTGAGCTCTTGATATTACCTGTTTGAGTGTACCCTGATTGCAAATATGCGTTGAAGTCTTCGGTAGGCGAAAATTAAATTTTGTTACATATTTACGCCCATATAAATAATAATAATAATGATAAAGGGATTATTTGAATATTCGCATGAACATCTCTCAAATAAGCCCTTAATAACCACACTTTAATTTCCTATGGATATGGGGGTTAGAATTTAATGTTTTATAAACAAAAAATAAGGAAAAAGTAAAAAAAATTGTGAATATGTTACAAAAATACTTGAAGTGCGAGCTTTTGTAAGTCCTGGGATTCCCGCACAAAATTCCCGGAGAAGCGGGAAATGAAAATTGACGAATTTCCCGGGAATTTTCGGGACAGAAACTCCCGGGAAAACCCCTAATTTTAATACATATTTATACAGTACACACGTTAATATCTGGTGTTGGCAATTGAATTTGACAGTTTCCACGGCAATAATTACCTTGCTCATTGCTCGTGTAGTTGGGTAGTTAAAATATAAATTATATATTAATAGGTACATTTTGAAACTCTTAAAAAATGAAGATAGAGACAAAAATTAATCCGTAATATAGAAATATAATTCAAATTGGTACTTTCTTAAGATTTAAAGAGGTAAAAATTATAATTTGGTTTTTTTTGTATCTTTTAAGCCAATAAAGATAGAAACACGATTTAAATATTATTATATATTTCATTTTTTGCACTTTTTGAAATTTTAAGTGCCTTAAATTACTTTTAAACCTACTTTTTGTAACTTTTCAGCCAATATAGATAGAAACATAAGTTAAATCGCGTTGGAAAGCTTTTGATATATATGAATTCTTTTGTGATACTTTATAAAACTGAAGAAATAAATTTCTTACACATTTAAGAAGTTTTTTTATAATGGAACTTTTTTAACTTATGAACATTATGAGCATTTATGCAAGTCAACTGGCGAAAAACATTTTTGATAAAACAACCAGAAAAAACGGCAAGATAAACGTAAATAGATAATTTAATAAAATTAAGGGGTTATACCCCTTTGGGTATTTTTTTAAACAAAATAATTTTGTTTTTTATTTTAGGAACCTTTTTAAAAAGGGTACGTTTAACATAATAAAGGTATTGATTTTCTGACATATTTCCAGATTGAAATTTTAAAATACAAAATTGGGGGTTGTTGACCATTGTGCGTCAGAAGTCAACAAAGTAGGCAAAAAAAAAAATTTCACATTTTGGAGCCTTTGTTAAAATTTTTAAGTTAGGATTGGGATTTGTATCGGAAGTCAACTAAATGGACAGAAAGTTCTTCGTACATATTTTTAGAACTTTTTTATATGTCGAGATTTTGCCAAGATTGTAAGCGTTGTGTAACAGAAGAAGTTGAAGTTTTAAACTGCAAAGAAAACTGCGTTTAGAAAGGCAGCTTAATTTTATATTTACTAAACTAAGGATACGGTTAGATCTGTTGCATATTTTCTCGAAAAAGCGTTACTAATATTTTTAGCAAGAAATTGTTCGATACTTTTTGGTGTAAAACAAGATTTTTCCTAAGTAAAAAAAAAACAACAAAATAATTAATCGACATTTTTACAATAGATATGATAAAAAATCTTGTAAATAATCGAGTTTAAAACTATTATTTTTACTGGTCACGCTTTTTAGTGCAACTGTTTGACAGACCTGACTGTACCCTATAATAGATAAAATATATTTTAAGATATATAATATTCTATTAAATTAATGAAAAAGGATGGTTGTTAGCAATTATATAACAAAATTTAAATGTAAGTAATATTTTTGGAACTTTCTTTAAATTCTTAACAAATTAACAAAGAGATATAATTTAAATTGCATTCCGTGATTATCAAAAAAAAAACTGAGTTTGCTTCTTGAAATTTTTTGAAACTTAACGAAATAAGCGTACAAATTGTAATAATCTGAGCTTTCTTTTGAAATATCTTTGAATTATAATATAAGTATTAAAAGGTTTAACATTTGAATCAATTTATATATAAACATTAAGGGCCATATTACAATTTAAAATATGTAGATTTTAATTTAAAGAGGCTTTAAATACTTTTTTGTATTAATGCTGTTTAAAAAGTATATTTTAAGGTCACTAATATGGCCCTAATTTAAAAAGTATATATTTTACAAGGATATGATAATGTTTTAATAATATCATAACAGTTCGGGGTAGAGAAGCACACCGGGGTTTAGCTAGTACTGCATATAAATTTCATTTTTAAATTCTTTCTACTTTTAAATTTTAAACATAATATGTCGGTTGTTTTCTTTAGTAAATTTAAGCAAATCGAAAACTCAACTTTTTTTTCTCAAAAAAAGGGTTTTTTGAATTATGACGTTGTTCTGGCAAATGAGCGATATGTTTTCATACTTACGAGCACGTAAGGCATTAAGAAAGAAGAAAAATAGCAACAACAGACTTTTAAGATGTGATGTTTACCCTGCCATTTTTTCCAAAATATCCTTGAACGTGAGGTGGTTTAAAGAAGCTGTTAAATTTTCTATTGATTTCATACAAATTTTACTGTTGCGCGATTCCTCTTATTTGCCAGACACCATTTTGAATTGTAGAATTGTTTGTTACCTTCCGTGTTATTTCTTTTTTTATGTGCGTGTGTATATGTATATGCATATGTATGTACGTATACATAGTCGTTTGCTCTTTTGTGGATGCTGCTGGAGGAATACCCATGTTTGATATTACTTAATGCTTCGTACACATATGTTTGTATGTATGAATGTACGTAATTATGTACATATGTATGTATGTATATATGTGTATGTATTTTGATGAGAAACCCACCCTTAAAGTATTTCTTTTTTAACTACTAAAAGTTCATTTTGCTTTTTATACTATTCACAGAATAATAAGGGTGCCTATTAGACGTCTCTTTAAAACCCTATTTAAGTATTCTTGTTTCTATGGGGGAACGTAGTTAAATTATTCACATACTGTATTGTAGTGTTCTTGATAAAATTTAGAAAGACATGTACCTCATTAGCTCCTTTGGGTTTTATAGCCCCCCGTTGGGTTTTATGTAAGGACACTAAGACTGTTAAACGTTTCTAGTATAAAACTGGAGCATCTAATAGGACACTTGAGAAATTCGGGTTGTGTAATTGTAAATGACGGACGCACCATAGGCACATATAGGAAACAGTTTGCCTTGTGTTATAAAGAAGCTTTAAGGTCCGTGTTCCTGACAGAAGCCAATAAGCAAACTAAACTAAAAAGCACAAACATGCCTACCACGTTTGGTTTACAAACGGCACAGAACACAGAAAAATGTTGATACAGGAGCAGAACCCTTAAGTAGTATGAGAAGTGGTGCTTGGACTGCGTTAAATCTCATAATGACAGAACAACATCTTTTTTGGTTTTATTTTAGATGAGGCAAAATGTTTCTCACTATTGAAGATAAGTTTTAAGCTTAAAGGAGTCGTATTACTTTATATAAATGTCCCGTAAATAATTCCAGAATATTGTATAGATTTTTAAAAGTAAGTAAACTGGGCTTCCCTGACATTATTTATATTATATTATTAGGAAACGCTAACAACAAACATTACAGATTTTATAAAACTAATATTAAATACTTCAAGCATGTGTTATGCGAGTGTCCGTTACCGAATTTACGCAGATTAAAATTTTTCAGTGTTCAAGCAATTCCCCGAAAGACCCATATAGGCTTCCAATGAAAAAAATTGTTGGCTTTAATTGTAGCCTGCATCTTTCTTCCAGGCTGCATAGAAAGTCCTTCAGATCGCGATGTCGTAAGCTTTTAATAACAACCACAATATTGAATTCGACATACGAAAAACAGAACTTCCCAGTGAAATATTTTTTTATTCGTTCGACAACAACGAACTAATGTAATCAAAAGTAGATTTATAAGTACCGGCTTTGAGGGTCCTGTTGTGCACTGGGATAAAAAATTGCTTCCAGAATTATTGAGTAAAGAAAATGTAGAGGCTAGTAATTTTATTTTCTTGTGGCGATGAAGAACAGTTAATAGGGGTTCCAGTTCTTGAACGTAGTACGGGAGTTACTTGAGCAAAAGATGTATTATCAGCAATTGAGCAGTGGAGAGTAGCTAAAAAAATTCAGAAAATGTGTTTTGATACAACGGCCCTAGGGAACCTGAATTGTGGGTCTTAAAAGTTGTTTTTAAAAATGTTTTTAATTGCCAAATGGACAGATCCACTGCTTCTCAACCAGAAATTTTTCGAAATTTCCAGACTAAGTGGTCTATGCTAGACAAAATGAAATACAAAACAGTTATAGAATATAACAATTTGAGAAATAAAATAAATAATCCGGAACAAATTTCAAAACTCAAATTATGTATCTCACATTACGACGGTGCACGAGGGATTTGGGACACTGTCACCAATGAGCACGTTTCTGTAAATAGGCTTTTGAGAACTAGCCTTTAGATAGTTTTTAAACAAAGAACTTAATGACACCATTTAGAGAATGAATTTGTTTCTTGTCAAAATGGTATTATCTGACACGTTACACATGTGTGCGTATCCTTTGCTAAATGAATATAGTGTGTGTGACTGTGTTTACATACACACATATGTGCATATTAAAGCATGTGTATGTATGTACATAAGTACCCAGCGAAAAAACTTATCAGACTTTTTCTCTTCAGTCCCTCTGAAGACCTACTTACGACTTCTTTTTCATGTCATATCCTTCTATTAGAATCAATCCATAAGGCCTCTGATCAATCTTCTAAAATATCTAAAAGGCATTCCAATCGAACTTCTCTAGGAAGGGAAAAATCTGTTGGTCTCTTTATTACTTGTAACAAAAAAAAAAAAAGCATTTTTCAATTGCCCTTCTTGAAAAGAAATGAGTAAAGTTCATAAGCAATTTATTTTTGTTTTTTTTGCAACATCTTAAGAATGCAAAATCGGAAAGCCTTTCACCAGTGCCTGTGTTCTGTAACTTTAGTGAGAACTTCTCGCACCGAAAAGTTTATAGTCGCCTTGTAAAAGACAGAAGGAACACGATAAACCTAATTGTTTTAACATTTAACGTTGTATAATGAGAGTTTATGTATTATCTAAGTCACACTATTAATAATCGGACGACTATGACAATAAAAAAAATTTTCTCGCTGCGAAAACTTCTCGCCAGTTACAGAACAGGGGGGCAGGTCTTGGATTAAAGGTCTTCGAGAAGCCTCGTTAAAAGAAGCTGATGTGGAAAACTCTCCTTAAATATACTAACGCGTGTTATACTTATATATAAATGTGAGTGTGTAATGGGAGTCCAAGGCCTTGCGTTCACTAAATAGAGCCAAATAAGGCCTTCAAGAAGGTTTCCTTACACCTCCTTATTACCGCTGGGTATGTTTGTAGCACTTATGTACATACATAAGTATGTACAGGGATATGTTTATTGGTACTTTGATATAAAAATTAGGACATTATATATTATATATTTTTATTAAAAACTTATAAATATGCAGATGTGTATGTAGTGGAAACACGCATACATACATATGTACATATATTGGTACAAATGAGCATGTTCGCATATATGTAATATGTATATATGCGTGTGCTATTCCTATTCTATTTATTTGGTCTGTTTTCATTACTGCGTTTACTTTTGCATTTTTTCTTCCATATTTTTTTTTTTTTTGGTGATCCGTCATGTTGTCAAAATGTATTACCCAAATTAAGATTTTATTTTTTTTTGACATTGAATTAACGCATACATATGTACATATGCATGTGGGACGTGATTGCTTTGAATGTATTTAGTACATAAAACCTAAATCACATTTAAAAGAAAATGTAAAAACGCAGATGTACAACTATTGAAACTATTCTTACAAAAATATGAAAAGAATAGCCATTAAGTACGAACATTTTTGTACATTATTGTTCGTAAAATAAATTTGTTATTAGTAAGGGGTGTAAAAAAAGAAAGACACCTTCAAGAACTCTTACTTCTTATTAAATGTTTTAGAAACTGTACTTCCTTACTTACTTAGTCGGACATTTGTTTTTTTTTTTTTTTTTTTCAAAGAGCCCCACAGGAATGTGGTCGGGCTTACCCGACTATAATTTTCTTACTTGGTTATTAATTTGCTAATAAAGACAACTTTGAAATACTTTATTTAAAATTATGTACACTGTACACAAAATGACAAACTTAAATAAGTATCTATAACATGTTTGCACAAAAAAGTTGTCAAAAGTTTTACCCCAAAAAACAAAATAAATTTATATACATACATACATATATCCTTTGTTTTAATAAAATAAATTTTTTTTGTAAATGTTTGCTTTTCTTATTTATTATTATTTTAAATTTTGTTTTATGTGATAAACACAAGGTTTGATAAACTGTTCTGTTTCGTTTTTTTTTAAATAAAACTATTTTTGTATCTTATATGTGTACTGTAAATTTGCCGATTTTTTAAATTGAAGTGCAGATAATGCTGATTTTATTTATCGTAATTTAATCCAAGGTGACCTCACTAAAACAGTTGATTATTTTTTCTTTGTTATATATACGTTCAACATGTCAAGCAAATGTTGAGCTTTAAGATAAGAGAACTTTCTCTTATTGATATTTTAATGAAACAAGCAATCCATAAATTGTTATGAAAAAATCACGTTTTGTGCTGCTCTAATTTATAAACCAAATTTTTTTATGAGAAAGGAAGAAATATAATGCAAAAACTAATTTTTTCTAAAAGAACTTAGCAAAATTAATGCAAATGTGTACGTTAAAAAAGATTTTCATAAAATAATGGAAATAAAACGCGTTTTGTTCTGAGACTTTTCGTGAATGGATTATAATCGTGGTATTTTGCCTTTATCTCGGTCCGTTGTATTTGAATTGACTCCAGAAACTTGGTTTTAACTGACACACAGACGGACATGGCTAAATCAACTAAATCGACGATATTGAAAAAAAAACAAGCGGAATAACAAACTGGTATATACATTTATCACTATTTGAAGGGAACAGTGAAAACAAGAAAATTTCAAACTGTACACTCAAAAAATTATTTATGTAGAAACAACTGGAAATGTTACCTAAAGTAACTGAATATTCAATTAAAAAACCCTTCAACAAGATTTTTATTAAAATTAACACAATAGTTTACTTAAATTCAGACATTAAAAATTAATTTTTTATAAACTTTTAAAATTAACTTATTTTTTTTAATTTACAGCAAAACACAAAGTATCAGAAAAACACATTAACAAATCTAGTTTTTGCCACAAAATGACTAAAAAAACTAACTTCAACTAAAAATCAGTATTTTTGTGCAGTTTTTGCTTTGAATAACTCTTTAAACCAGTTAAGAAATATTATATTAAAATTTAACTGTTTTTTCAATCAAAAACAACTTTACGGAATACTTTCTTAATAACATACATCCAGTTACTGTAATAATTTTCTAAGGGTAAAATTGAGAATCAAAGAAGTAAAATGTTGTCTTCTATATATGTATATATGTATGTGTGTATACAATCATTAATTCTTAGAAAACCAAAAGTTTCGACTTTTTCTGAAGTCAGGTCTGTCGTTACTTTTCGGTAGCTTGTTAAAACATAATCATAAAAACTTGGTTTGACTTTGAAAAAAACTTTGAATTATTAACTTTGATTTATTAAATTATAAAAAAACAAGTAAGAGCGTTATATTCGGCTGTGCCGAATCTTATATACCCTTCACATTGGTCTTTAAAAATACCCAGCCGAGTAATTTTGTACTGCAAATAATATAATAAAAAACCTTGTGCAAGTTTTAAAACCCATAGAAAACTTTACAAAATTTTAACGTTCGTATGAATAATAGAAATAAATGAGGAACGTTTAAGGTCGACAGTTATAAAGGTTTTCGACATTATTTATATTAAAAGGTTAATAAAAGTTGTTAATTTTTATGGGATGTTCTAGTCCCCCTGCTCCTCACCAAATTTTTTTCCAAAATGTATGAATTATTTGATTATTACTTTTTGTGGAATATTCGAAGTCGATAGTTGTTATAGTTTTCCAGAATTTAAAAAAAATTCTTAGTTTGTATTAGAGCTACCCCTTCCCCTGCCCCTAGGCAAAAAAACTTTTTTTTTTAATGTAGGTCTTATCCTGTTACTTTTTGCAAAACATTTGAAGTCAATTTCTGTTATAGTTTTTTAAATTTACCATATCGAAAATTTCATAAAAATTGTTAATTTGTATGGGAGATCCCCTTTGTCCATCCTCCACCAAAAAAAATTTTTTTCTTCAAATCGTAGGCTTTGTTGTCGAATTACTTTTTGTAGAACATTTGATTTCGATATTTGTTATAGTTTCCTAAATAAAGCGTATTGAAAATTTCATAAAAATTGTTAATTTGTTAGGGAGCTACTCTTTGTTCACCCCCCACCCAAAAAGTTTTTTCTTAAAAACATAACTCTTGATGTACTTACTTTTAGTAGAACATTTGATGTCGATAGCTGTTATAGTTTCTAAGATATAGCGTATCGAAAATTTCATACAAATCATTAATTTGTATGGGAGCTACCCCTTGTTCACCCCCCACCCAAAAAATTTTTTTCTTAAAACATAACCCTTGATGTACTTACTTTTAGTAAAACATTTGATGTCGATAGCTGTTATAGTTTCTAAGATATAGCGTATCGAAAATTTCATACAAATCATTAATTTGTATGGGAGCTACCCCTTTTTTTGCCCCCACCCAAAAAATTTTTTTCTTTAAAGCGTAGTCTTTATTGCCCAATTACTTTATATGTTATAGTTTCCGAGATATAGCGTATCGAATATTTCATAAAAATCGTTCATTTGTATGGGAGCTACCCCTTTTTTTGCCCCCACCCAAAAATTTTTTTCTTTAAGGCGTAGCCCTTATGGCCCAATTACTTTATGTAGAATATTTCATTTCGATATCTGTTATAGTTTCCGAGATATAGCGTATCGAAAATTTCATACAAATCATTAATTTGTATGGGAGCTACCCCTTTTTTTGCCCCCACCCAAAAATTTTTTTTCTTTAAGGCGTAGCCCTTATGGCCCAATTACTTTATGTAGAACATTTCATTTCGATATCTGTTATAGTTTCCGAGATATAGCGTATCGAATATTTCATAAAAATCGTTAATTTGTATGGGAGCTACCCCTTTTTTTGCCCCCACTCAAAAAATTATTTATTTAGGGCGTAGCCCTTATTGCCCAATTACTTTATGTAGAACATTTTATTTCGATATCTGTTATAGTTTCCGAGATATAGCGTATCGAAAATTTCATACAAATCATTAATTTGTATGGGAGCTACCACTTTTTTTGCCCCCACCCAAAAAATTTTTTCTTTAAGGCGTAGCCCTTATTGCCCAATTACTTTATGTAGAACATTTTATTTCGATATCTGTTATAGTTTCCGAGATATAGCGTATCGAAAATTTCATACAAATCATTAATTTGTATGGGAGCTACCCCTTTTTTTGCCCCCACTCAAAAAATTATTTATTTAAGGCCTAGCCCTTATGGCCCAATTACTTTTCGTAGAACATTTCATTTCGATATCTGTTATAGTTTTCAAAATATAGCGTATCGAATATTTCATAAAAATCGTTAATTTGTATGGGAGCTACCCCTTTTTTTGCCCCCACCCAAAAATTTTTTTCTTTAAGGCGTAGCCCTTATGGCCCATATACTTTATGTAGAACATTTCATTTCGATATCTGTTATAGTTTCCGATATATAGCGTATCGAATATTTCATACAAATCATTAATTTGTATGGGAGCTACCCCTTTTTTTGCCCCCACCCAAAAATTTTTTTCTTTAAGGCGTAGCCCTTATGGCCCAATTACTTTATGTAGAACATTTCATTTCGATATCTGTTATAGTTTCCGATATATAGCGTATCGAATATTTCATACAAATCATTAATTTGTATGGGAGCTACCCCTTTTTTTGCCCCCATCCAAAAAATTTTTTCTTTAAGGCGTTGCCCTTATTGCCCAATTTTTTTATGTGGAACATTTCATTTCGATATCTGTTATAGTTTCCGAGATATAGCGTATCGAATATTTCATAAAAATCGGTAATTTGTATGGGAGCTACCCCTGTTTTTGCCCCCTTTCAAAAAATTATTTATTTAAGGCGTAGCCCTTATGGCCCAATTACTTTTTGTAGAACATTTCATTTCGATATCTGTTATAGTTTCCGAGATATAGCGTATCGAATATTTCATAAAAATCGTTAATTTGTATGGGAGCTACCCCGTTTTTTGCCCCCACCGAAAAAATTTTTCTTTAAGGCGTAGCCCTTATTGGCCAATTACTTTATGTAGAACATTTCATTTCGATATCTGTTATAGTTTCCGAGATATAGCGTATCGAATATTTCATAAAAATCTTTAACTTGTATGGGAGCTACCCCTTGTTTTGCCCCCACTCCAAAAATTTTTTCTTTAAAGTGTAGGTCTTAGCATACAATTACTTTTTGTATAACATTTTAAGTCGATAGCTGTTATAGTTTACGAGATATAGCGCATAAAATATTTCACCAAATTTGTGCAATTGTAGGAAAAATACCCCTTTCACTGGTCCTATCTGAAAAAAAATTTTCCGTTATTTAGGTCCCTTCTTAAGGAGTATTCGTGCCAAGTTTTGTTGCAAGAGTGCCTATACTTACTGAGATATATAGGGATATATGCACGGATTTTGTCCTAAAAAAAATGGGTTACTTTGGGTTTTCGCTTATATCTCGGTCAATAGTGAACCGATTTTGCTGATTTTAAATAGCGATTGTTAGCGGGATATTTCCAATAGTTTGACACCATTAACTGATCTGTATCTTTTTATTTGACTCCGGAAACTTGATTTCAACAGACGGACAGACGGACAGACAGACAGACAGACGGACAGACGGACATGGCTATTTCAACTTCCCTATCTATAAGGATCCAGAATATATATACTTTATGGGGTCGCAAATGAATAATAAAGAAATTACAAACGGAATGACAAACTGATATATACCCTTATCACTATGTGAAGGGTATAAAAATTGTTTGCTAACATCTACAATGAATAAGAAAGTTGAGATATCCTACCTTCCTATCGTCATGATTTCGTACCTACAAAGCGTAGCTTCATGCAGAGCTTTCAGTTTTGGCGATTTTACGCCAAATGTGGCGATTTTTTAGTGCTCTTGGCTATTAAAATTTAGGTTTGACGCCATGGCGATATTGTTGGCGATTATTTTAACAAGCGGCAAAGTTTTTGAACTAACTAAAGAAATGATAAATATATTTAATACAAATACTATTGTATGTTACCTAAAATAGCACAGATAAAACAGATGCAGCTGAGGTTTTTAGCTTACTAAATGCATCTGTTTAATTTCTTTATCTAAGTGCTTTATATGCAAAAAAAAACTTTTTTTAACTTTCTATATATACACATTCAAAAACTATACTGAAGGTAATATTAACATAACTCGTAAGTTAGTCCTTTTTGTATAAAAATAACCTTGTTTGCCACAGATTTGCTTAAAACGATGTTACATACAAAATTACTACAATACATGCATTAAGTTCATGTTTTACCCTAAGCAAAGTTTTTAATATTTAACAACATGTTACTTAACACAGTAACTGCTATTTTCCGTATGCACTTGGTTATATATATTTTAAATTCTTCCTTTGAACTTCTTGGTGTACAAAACAATTTAATTTGTACTTAAATTAAATAGTTATTTCTTCTTATTTAATTTATTAAAAAAAAAAGAAAATTAATATTTCATATGTTTATTTAGGTAAAATAATTTTTGAGTTTTTTTCGTCAAAAACAATAGATTTTTATTATGGCGAATTTTTTGGCGACTTTTTTTGTTTTAAGTCGAAAGATTTTTTCGACTAGTCGTAACGTATTCTTATCAAATAAAACGGATTAAGTAAATCTTAATAGACTAGGCAACGATTTAAGTAACTCTTTAAACGAAAAACATTTTTTTTAATTTATTTTTTAAATTTATTTTAAAGGCCTAAAACTTCAAAAATTGCAAGAAATTTTTGGGTTCTGGTGCGGTTTTTGTTTGGTATGACACCATAGTTGTTAATAAAGTTCGTTATGCTTCGTTAGCAAAATAGAAAATAAACACATTTGCAACAAGGTTACAAGCTGCAGTTACAATTATGCATAATTAAGTTTTAAATATTTTACAGTTTCTTATTTTAAAAACTTGAAAGAACTTTTTAACAACTTTTGTGTCTTTAATGACCCCATTGAAATTATCTGAAAAAATTTTCGTAAAATGTTTTAATCCTTGAATGTCCTTTTAAAAAGATTTTTTATAAAATTTTATAGTGCATCCTTTGACCAAAATAGTACAACTTATACCAAATGTAAAAAACCAGTTTGACTAGAATCAATTTCACATAACACAACAAGGTTTTAATTTGTTGTACAACGTTATTAGCACAAAAGATGCGTTAAAGGCAGAAAGCGTGATTCAAAAGTATTTGCGTTTGATAAAATATGAAACAAATATTTTTCTGAAGGATGCTAATTTAGAAATGATATCACACCTTTAATAGGTCATCGAAACAATTTGGTTTAATTTATAATAACAAATTAAATTTGGTCATAATTGATCGATTATATGCGTTTTTAAAAACAAACAAGTATTTAACGAACTCATTATTAGTGTTAATTTATGATTATTTCCTAATTTTTAAAGTCTTTTTATTGCACTTGTCTAAATGATATAATAAATAAACTCCTTTTAAGAGCAATTATTTTGTTTTAACGTTTTGTAGTTTATTATTTTCTTTTTTAATAGTTAGAACTTAATAAAGATAACACGCGAACTTAAAACACTCCAATAATGTTTGTTCGGGTCATTCGAAAAAAAACAAAAAGTGGTAGAGTTTCTTTTTTTAAATATAAAATAAAAATTAATAAAGAAACCCATGCACGAGACAGGTCAAATAAATGGTTAAATACTTATCAAGTAGACAAAAAGAAGACGCTGAAAGGTAAAATACCTTCAATGTCAGTTATGCATATAAATATTTAAGACATTTTTGACAATTAAATGTAGGACAAACTTACTGTAAATGTAGGGAAAGATAGTTTATAAAAAAAGTGCTGCTATGAATATGCATGAATACTCCAGACAACCAAACTGCCAGTCACTCAAGTTTTAATCAAATTCTTAGATTCTACTAACCTTTTCATTGAGTATGACTATTTTAAAAACAATTACAAAGAAAAAAGTATATTAGAACTTACAGAATATTAGGACCCACCCTGAAGCGCTTTCTATTAACACATTTTGTAAATTCTGTTGAATCTTTTTAACCATAATCTACACTCATACATACATACTTTCAAAGATCCAAATACGAGTACAGACATTAATATTAAAATACATTTTCTATTTAGTAACAGCAATTTTATTATGAATATTTCCGTTTTTTATGTTATTTTATTTGATGTGATGTTGTGATATTTTTTGACACTTGCACGCAATGTCATTCTTGACACTTTAAACACGAACTCCCTCTTCCTAATATTTATTGTGGAATTAAAATTGTGTTAAGCATGTTTAAAAGTGCCAAAGGTTTTCATATACAAAAATTTTGAATTAATTATTACATTCGAGTAAAAAATGGTTAAACGAAAAAACCGATAAAAAAGTATAAGAAAAACTAAATTGGCCACCAGGAGAAATAGACCCCCAATCATACAAGATAAACATCTCTGTCAGAAATAGTATATCGCTTGCTCAATATCAAAAGTTTGTATGTGAAACCTAACTTTTTTCATTTGTTTGTTGCGGAATTCTGTTGCTCAAGGAGGCAAAACGTCCTGCCGTCTTTGAACCCAGAATTAAGGTTGTAAATAATTTGGTAACATATACATATACCCTTCACATTTGTCTTTAAATATACCCAGCCGAGTAATTTTGTACTGCAAATAATATAATAAAAAACCTTGTGCGAGTTTTAAAGTCCATAAAAAACTTTAAAAATTTTAACGTTCGTATGAATAATAGAAATAGATGAAGAAGGTTTGAGGTCGAGAGCTTAAAAAGTTTTCGACATTATTCATATTTAAAGGTTAATAAAACTTGTTAAATGTTCTAGTCCCCCTACTCTTCTCCAACTTTTTCTCCAAAATGTATGAATTTTTTGATTATTACTTTTTGAAGAATATTCGAAGTCGATAGCTGTAATAGTTTTCCAGAAGTAGCGTATCGAAAATTTTATAAAAATTGTTAATTTGTCTGGGAGCTACCCCTTTTTTTGCCCCCACTCAAAAAAATTTTTCTTTAAAGCGTAAAAATTTCATTTCGATATCTTTTATAGTTTCCGAGATATAGCGTATCGAATATTTTATAATAATTGTCGATTTGTATGGGAGCTATCCCTTTTTTTGCCCCCACTCAAAAAATTTTTTCTTTATAGCGTAGGCATTCTTGCCCAATTACTTTTTGTAGAACATTTCATTTCGATATCTTTTATAGTTTCCGAGATATAGCGTATCGAATGTTTCATAAAAATTTTTAATTTGTATGGGAGCTACCCCTTTTTTTGCCCCCACTCAAAAAATTTTTTCTTTATAGCGTAGGCATTCTTTCCTAATTACTTTTTGTAGAACATTTCATTTCGATATCTTTTATAGTTTCCGAGATATAGCGTATCGAATATTTTATAATAATTGTCGATTTGTATGGGAGCTACCCCTTTTTTTGCCCCCATTCAAAAAATTTTTTCTTTATAGCGTAGGCATTCTTGCCCAATTACTTTTTGTAGAACATTTTATTTCGATATCTTTTATGGTTTCCGAGATATAGCGTATCGAATATTTCATAAAAATTTTTAATTTGTATGGGAGCTACCCCTTTTTTTGCCCCCACTCAAAAAATTTTTTCTTTATAGCGTAAGCCTTATTGCCCAATTACTTTTTGTAGAACATTTGATTTCGGTATCTGTTATAGTTTCCGAGATATAGCGTATCGAATATTTCACCAAATTTGTGCAATTGTAGGAAAAATACCCCTTCCCCTGGTCCCTTCTTTAGGAGTATTCGTTCCAAGTTTTGTGGCAAGAGTGACTATACTTACTGAGATATATAGGGATATATGCACGGATTTTGTCCTAAAAAAATGGGTTACTCTGGGTTTTCGCTTATATCTCGGTCAATAGTGAACCGATTTTGCTGATTATAAATAGCGATTGTCTCCAGGATATTTCTAATAGTTTGACACCATTAACTGGTCTGTATCTTTTTATTTGACTCCGGAAACTTGATTTCAACAGGCGGACAGACGGACAGACGGACATCGCTAAATCGGCTTCCCTATCTATAAGGATCCAGAATATATATACTTTATGGGGTCGCAAATGAATAATAAAGAAATTACAAACGGAATGACAAAGTGATATATACCCTATCACTATGTGAAGGGTATAAAAATGGGGTAAATATGTCACATAATACCTTGTAATATTGAGCAAGCGATATAAATGTAGGTAAGTACACATTGGGGATGTCAATGTCCTTCAAATGCGACCGAGGATTCGCCTACCTCAAAAATGGCTCTTTTCAAAAAAGTAAAAAAAAAAATATAAAAATCTTTTTTTTTTAACTTTGGTGAATTTTTTTACAGCTGTAACATGCTTTATGATCTGCCCCAATTTCTAGTAGTAACATCTAATGTTTGATTCTTTCCCAGCTAAGTTTTTAATTGTTGCTCTACAAGAATGCTACTAAGACGTGTATGGTTGTGCCACATATTAAAAATATCCGAATTGGTAAATATATTTATTTTGTAACCTATTCAGTTAATTTTTTTTAATGAACCTGCTTCGATTTTTGTATGTACAAATACGAAATTTGTACTTTACGAAAAAAAAAATCAATTAAATTAGTATAAAAAATATTTTTTAGCAAAGTTTAATGCTATATTTTAGTTTTTTTTTAAATTAAAACTATTTTAGTGTCAACAAACTTGTTTTTGGAACCTAAACGTGTTTTTAACAAACATGTTGTTATATAAACAAGAGAATATGTTATTGCTTTTATAGTTTCTAACTTAAAAAAAAAAACATTTTTAAATTGTAAAACTTTTAACCTAAATTTAACAAAAAAATAATTTATTGCATTAAAATAAAAAACTATGCAATTCTTTGCAAAATAACGATTTCTTTAATCATATAAAATTAATGTTTTTTAAAAAAACATCAGGTTTGAGCAACTAACTTTTGTCAAATATTTTGCCAAAAACGCGCCCAAAATTAAATCAACCCATTAAATCAAGTTTTTGGTTACATTTTCGTTATATTAGCAATTCAATTAATTATATTTACTAAATATGTGCTTGAATTAAAAATATATTTTAACAAAATAATTTGTTACACGGCATTTAGACTATGTTACTTGTAACATAACTCTTTTCTTATTTCTTTTCAAAGTAACTTCCAAAAACTTTAAGAATTGACATTATGTTACTACAAACTTGTCTCTTTTTTATATTTTGTTTTGATTTCGTTGTTTACTCTTCTTCTTGAACGTTTTGACCATGGTACAGTTACTTTTATTGTAATGTACAATTACCTTAAAGGTAATTGTACCATGGCATATACGAAAGAGAATAAAGAATAATAGAAGAAAAAACGAAAACGTCAAGAAGTAACATGAAAAACAGAAATCGTGTTACTTTTGTAACGTCTCTGCCTTCTCTACCCAATTCGCCCTCAAAAAAATGTAACATGTTACAGTAACGTGTTATAAGTAACATAGTCTAAATGCCGTGTTACTTGAAGATTGGTGATATATTTTTGTGTATAATAAACATATAGTTTTAATGCTAGAAGGGTGATGAAATAGTGCCAAAACAAGTAAGAGCGCTATATTCGGCTCTGCCGAATCTTATATACCCTTCACATTGGTCTTTAAATATACCCAGCCGAGTAATTTTATACTGCAAGTAATTTAATAAAAAACCTTGTGCGAGTTTTAAAGCCCATAGAAAAAATAACAAAATTTTAACGTTCGTATGAATAATAGAAATAGATGAAGAAGATTTGAGGTCGAAAGTTTTAAAAGTTTTTGACATTATCCATATATAAAGGTTAATAAAACTTATTAAATGTTCTAGTCCCGCTGCTCTTCTCCAACTTTTTTTCCAATATGTATGAATTATTTGATTATTACTTTTTGTAGAATATTCGAAGTCGATAGCTGTAATAGTTTTTCAGAAGAAGCGTATCGAAAAGTTTATAAAAATTGTTACTTTGTATGGGAGCTACCACTTCTTCACCCCCCATCCGAAATTTTTTTTCTTTAAAGCGTAGGCCTTGTGTTCCAATTACTTTTTGTAGAACATTTGATGTGGATATCTGTTATAGTTTCCGAGATATAGCGTATCGAAAATTTCATACAAATCGTTAATTTTTACGGGAGCTACCCCTTTTTTTGCCCCCACTCAAAAATATTTGTCTTTAAAGCGTAGGCCTTATTGTCCAATTACTTTTTGTAGAACATTTCATTTCGATATCTGTTATAGTTTCCGAATTATAGCGTATTGAATATTTTATAATAATTGTCGATTTGTATGGGAGCTACCCCTTTTTTTGCCCCACTCAAAAAATGTTTTCTTTAAAGCGTAGGCCTTCTTGCCCAATTACTTTTTGTAGAACATTTCATTTCGATATCTCTTATAGTTTCCGAGATATAGCGTATCGAATTTTTTATAATAATTGTCGATTTGTATGGGAGCTACCCCTTTTTTTGCCCCCACTCAAAAAATTTTTTCTTTAAAGTAGGCATTCTCGCCCAATTACTTTTTGTAGAACATTTTATTTCGATATCTGTTATAGTTTTCGAGATATAGCGTATCGAATTTTTTATTATAATTGTCGATTTGTATGGGAGCTACCCCTTTTTTTGCCCCCACTCAAAAAATTTATTCTTTATAGCGTAGCATTCTCGCCTAATTAATTTTTGCAGAACATTTTATTTCGATATCTGTTATAGTTTCCGAGATATAGCGTATCGAATATTTTATAATAATTGTTGATTTGTATGGGAGCTACCCCGTTTTTTGCCCCCACTCAAAAAATTTTTTCTTTAAAGCGTAGGCATTCTGGCCCAATTACTTTTTGTAGAACATTTCATTTCGATATCTTTTATAGTTTCCGAGATATAGCGTATCGAATATTTTATAATAATTGTCGATTTGTATGGGAGCTACCCCTAGTTTTGCCCCCACCCAAAAAATTTTTTCTTTAAAGTGTATGTCTTTGCGTACAATTATTTTTTGTAGAACATTTTAAGTCGATAGCTGTTATAGTTTACGAGATATAGCGTATAAAATATTTCACCAAATTTGTGCAATTGTAGGAAAAATACCCCTTTCCCTGGTCCTATCTGAAAAAACTTTTTCCGTTATTTAGGTCCCTTTCTTAGAAGTATCCGTGCCAAGTTTTGTGGCAAGAGTGACTATACTTACTGAGATATATAGGGATATATGCACGGATTTTGTCCTAAAAAAAATGGGTTACTTTGGGTTTTCGCTTATATCTCGGTCAATAGTTAACCGATTTTGCTGATTTTAAATAGCGATTGTTAGCGGGATATTTCCAATAGTTTGACACCATTAACTGTTCTGTATCTTTTTATTTGACTCCGGAAACTTGATTTCAACAGACGGACAGACAGACACACAGACAGACAGACAGACAGACGGACAGACGGACAGACGGACATGGCTATATCAACTTCCCTATCTATAAGGATCCAGAATATATATACTTTATGGGGTCGCGAATGAATAATAAAGAAATTACAAACGGAATGACAAAGTGATATATACCCTATCACTATGTGAAGGGTATAAAAAGGAGGCAAACCGAAAAAGTTAACAATTTGGTACCAGCAATTTTTGTTAATTGCATTAGTGTTAATTTAAGTAGTGGCCATTAACCAGACTTAGCATAAAAAAATAAAACTTTTCAAACGTTGGGTTCTTTTGAACAAAAAGTAATTTTTTACTTTTTTAAATTTTTTTCAGACTACAGATTGGGGTCAGAAGTCGTATAGTTATCAAGAAATACAAAACATAAAACTTAATTTTGGTTAACTTAATCAGACAGGTATCTCTTTTTCCTAACAATTTATCTTTTTGCAACTAATTTTAATCGTACACACAAAAGTACGGTGAGTACGGATTTTCCTCAACCAATTACACACGAAATTTCCTAAACTAAGTACTATTAATCTGTTACGAATTTCTAAGTTTTAGCCATACTTAAACCGGAAAAAGGATTGATTTCAATATTCGAAACCGTATTGATTAAAGCGTAAAAGGGATACATTCAAAAATTAAATTTTAAAAAAGAATTTAATTCTTAAAAAATCCTAATTTAGGTTTTAAACATGTTTTAGTTAAAAAAAAACATTTGAAGCATAAAAATGCTTTTTTAAAATTTTGTATTCATAAACTGTATTTTATCTAAAATATTTTTAGGGTTTTTAAATCTGTTGTTGGCAACGCTATTAATTGTATTTGTCACTTGAGTCATGGTGATGTAATCGCATCTATGCAAATTCTTTTTTTCGTATTTGAGAAAAATATTGTTTAATAAAATAAAAAGTGTATAAGAACATGCATATTTATTAGAAAAGAGAACTGTAAAAACTAAATGTTAGGTAAGAGTAAAATTTAAAATTTGACTTTATTGGAGATGAATTAGTATTTGAATAACGAGTTTTCCTTTATTTGTTTTGATTTTTAATACATCACTTAAAATAAAAATATTAATATTACTAAAAGTAATTAAGTTAAATCTTGAAAAATGGTAAATATAAATGAAAAATTACTGCAAGGCTTAATATTTATTTATAAAAACATTCATATTCTTTCCATATAATGCCAATGTATGTATTCCTACAGTATCAAGTTCAAACAAAGGGCCGTAAAGCCAATAGTTTTTTTGCCTGAAATAAATTTGAAATTGGGTAAAACGCAATAAAAATACAAAAATTAGCATCAAATGGGCTTAAAATAGGATCGAACCAATTTTTAAATTTGTGTATTTACACAAGGTTTAAAATAGGGGTTTTAAGCTAAGATTGGATGATGAGTACCATTTTATTGAAATTCGCTTAATAAAGATTTAAAATGCTGTTTATATTTTTATGAATACAGCCGTTAATATTTTATTTATTATTTGAAAAATTTTGCTTTACTTGCCGTAGCCAGGATTTAAACCTGGAACTCACCGAGACCCTTTGTTTTTTTAATGTAAAAATATATATAAAAACAAAAAGCTTTTTACGCTTGATCTTTTGAAGTAGTCGGACTAGACTTAAAAAAACCGAAGTACTGATCGTACTTAAAAATTTTAAGTTAGATTTTAGATAAATTAAAGAATAAAAGTCTTGATTTCAGAATGTGTTTTTTTTTGTTGAGGCCTGTAGGAAAGTTGTAGCTGAAACGATACAAAAATTCGAAAAGAACGTCGACATCGAAAAGTCAAAAGAAGTCAGTGTTTGTCAATCGCGTGTAGGCGCTGAAACCATCTAGTTTCCTAGCCACACAGCCACTTGGATGAATCCTATTATGTTCCCCAGCCCACAGCTAGATGCCTCGCCAAGTATATCCCAGGCACTTTTTTCGGCGGATATACAGTTCAACGCAGTGGACTGTATGTCAGCATAATCTGCTAAAGTCCGGAGAGTTCCTATCCCATTTACTCGTCATATATGTATCTTACATTGCAGTGCTCTGTGAGAGTCCCAATAATACACCTCAGAACCGCGCTGCTCTCCTTGTCCAAGTTTGGACCACTTTGTCCTAAGCACGCCTGACTTACTAAGCCATATCAAGCTCCTTGCCGCCATTCCACCAATGAAATCCTCAATGGGAATAAGATGCATCCGCTCTTGTTAAGATTTTGCTGTTAGTTTTTGCAATTTAGCAAGTTTGTAAGAAATAACATTGATGGTAGATGACAATGAGTAACTAGTCCAACTTTAGTATGTATGTATATTAGCATTTAGAATTATAAGTTGGAAAACAAATTTTTGTTAAATGTGTGTGTACACTCGAAAAAATTAATACCGAAATCAATAAAAATTAAGAAATACATAAATATGTCAAAATTATGTACAGCATGACTTTAACCCATTCCAATAGTTTTTGTATTTAATAATTTCTTTTTGTAGATTCAATTATTTCAAAAGTTTAAATTCACCTTTTATCATCAAAACTACTGCCCGTGAAGCAACCTTTGTAAGTTTACCAATGATTTTTTTAATAGTTCGTGACAATTCCTATTAAATTTCATTTGAAAACGTTTTTTATCAAAAGGGGCACAGGAAAAAGTTTCAACGAAGTTTGAAAATAAAGAAAAGAAAAAACAAACATTTATTACAACGATTAGTGGTTACAGAAATACATCAGATGCATATCTACCATGAAACATAAGCTGACCTGGTGGTAAATGCTTTTTCAATGTTATTTAAGGTCGTACAAATATGGGGGTACAATGATACAAAGTGAAAATGTTACACAAAATGTGTTTAATTAATTACCACGATCTAATGATCTCGTGTCAACGATTATTCTTTTAAGTCTTAACAAAAAATATATTTTTTTAAATTAATATCTTAAGCTGATTTGTAACAAAAGTTCGGGTAAATTGTTAACATTAATAGGCACTTAAGTGTGCTTTTGAGACATTTAAAAAGGGATCTTTGCTTTTTATAGAAGGGGGCAGGAGAAAATATTTAAAAAAGGGACTACTAGCTTACCCGGTGCGCTTCGTTACCGTGATCAAATTTATGTTAAATAATAAAAAATCAAAACGCGGTCGTGCCGTGCTTAACGCGTTTACAAGATAAAAAGATCGATATTGTCAACGTTAGTGTAAGCTACATGGCTGTGTTAACTGCCTTTTATTTTCTAATAATTTTGCTATTTTTTTGTATATATGTAAAAAAGCAAAATAGTTAAGCGAGAAAACAATTTTTTTAAGTTTAGTATTTTCCCAAAAATTATGTCAATGTTAGAAAAAAAAAAAACTAAAAACATTCATCTTAAGATTATTTTAAATTTTAATTACTTAAAAAAAATTTTTATTGTTAATTTATGAAGAGAAAAGCTAGTCCCGGTGAGCTTTGATATCCTGAAATATTATGATGTTATTTAAACATTTTTGTTAAACCTATTTCTTTAATCGTATTCAAATTTTCCCAATAATTTCCTATCAAGTGCATTTCAACCTTGCGTTGTGCTTTTTTATCGCTTTCCTGGAGAAATATATGCTTTAAAAAAAAATCTTTATATATATATATTTATATTTATAATATTTTTATTGCATATTTTAATACTTATATTAAAGTTTGAAAAATATTTAAAAAAGGAGCAAGATTATTAAAATTTTTCCGTCTGTTTCTTTAAGTTTCAAAAAAACAAATTCATATCTTTTAAATCTTTTTTTATAAGGATTCCTTATGGTTTTTATTAGGTAAATCTTTTTAATTTTATCAACAAGGAAAACACATAAAATCAAGAAGAAAACTTGTTATTCACATTTTTTTTTTACTTAATTTCCGTTATTTTTCTTTAAAAAAATACAGTCCATAGAGAAAAACTTGTTGATTCTATTAGGTTTTCTTATTAATTGTAAAATAAGGAGATTTCTTATTGATTTTATTAGGCTAACTAATTGATTTTTTCAAAAAGGTTTTCCTTATTTATTTCATTAGGTTCCTATATAATCATGTGTAAATCATTTTATTAATTTTGTTAATAAGAATATCTTCTTGATTTTATGAATAAAACTAGTTTTCTGTGTAATAATATTAATAAAAATATAGTAAAAATTTAGTCAAAATTAAGTAAAAATATTAATAAAAAATCAATAAAGTTATGAGAAACAAAATTAGAAAATATTATATTTTTAAAATTTAATTAAGAAAGCCTAATAAAATAAAAAAACCTTTTTGAAAAAACAATAAGATATCCTAATAAAATCAAAAAGAAAACCTTTTTTAAGAAAATCAAGAAGAATACCTAATAAAAACCATAAGTTTCCTTATTGATTTTTTCAATAAGGTTTTCCTTATTTATACCCTTCACATAGTGATAGGGTATATATCACTTTGTCATTCCGTTTGTAATTTCTTTATTATTCATTTGCGACCCCATAAAGTATATATATTCTGGATCCTTATAGATAGGGTAGCCGATTTAGCGTTGTCCGTCTGTCCGTCTGTCCGTCTGTCCGTCTGTTGAAATCAAGTTTCCGGAGTCAAATAAAAAGATACAGACCAGTTAATGGTGTCAAACGATCACAAATATCCCGCTAACAATCGCTATTTAAAATCAGCAAAATCGGTTCACAATTGACCGAGATATAAGCGAAAACCCAGAGTAACCCATTTTTTTTAAGACAAAATCGGTGCATATATCCCTATATATCTCAGTAAGTATAGTCACTCTTGCCACAAAACTTGGCACGGATACTCCTAAAAAAGGGACCTAAATAATGGAAAAAATTTTTTCAGATAGGACCAGGGGAAGGGGTATTTTTTCTACAATTGCACAAAATTGGTGAAATATTTTATGCGCTATATCTCGTAAACTATAACAGCTATCGACTTAAAATGTTCTACAAAAAGTAATTGCACGCTAAGGGCTACGCGTTAAAGAAAAAATTTTTTGGGTGGGGGCAAAAAAAGGGGTAGCTCCCATACAAATCGAAAATTATTATCAAATATTCGATACGCTATATCTCGGAAACTATAACAGATATCGAAATGAAATGTTCTACAAAAAGTAATTGTACGCAAAGATCTACACTTTAAAGAAAAAAATTTTTGAGTGGGGGCAAAAAAAGGGGTAGCTCCCATTCAAATCGACAATTACTATAAAATATTCGATACGCTATATCTCGGAAACTATGACAGATATCGAAATGAAATGTTCTACAAAAAGTAATTGCACGCAAAGGGCTACGCTTAAAAGAAAAAATTTTTTGGGTGGGGGCAAAAAAAGGGGTAGCTCCCATACAAATCGACAATTATTATCAAATATTCGATACGCTATATCTCGGAAACTATAACAGATATCGAAATGAAATGTTCTACAAAAAGTAATTGCACGCAAAGGGCTACGCCTTAAAGAAAAAATTTTTTGGGTGGGGGCAAAAAAAGGGGTAGCTCCCATACAAATCGACAATTATTATCAAATATTCGATACGCTATATCTCGGAAACTATAACAGATATCGAAATGAAATGTTCTACAAAAAGTAATTGCACGCAAAGGGCTACGCCCTAAAGAAAAAATTTTTTGGGTGGGGGCAAAAAAAGGGGTAGCTCCCATACAAATCGACAATTACTATAAAATATTCGATACGCTATATCTCGGAAACTATGACAGATATCGAAATGAAATGTTCTACAAAAAGTAATTGCACGCAAAGGGCTACGCTTTAAAGAAAAAATTTTTTGGGTGGGGGCAAAAAAAAGGGGTAGCTCCCATACAAATCGACAATTATTATCAAATATTCGATACGCTATATCTCGGAAACTATAACAGATATCGAAATGAAATGTTTTACAAAAAGTAATTGCACGCAAAGGGCTACGCCTTAAAGAAAAAATTTTTTGGGTGGGGGCAAAAAAAGGGGTAGCTCCCATACAAATCGACAATTATTATCAAATATTCGATACGCTATATCTCGGAAACTATAACAGATGTCGAAATGAAATGTTCTACAAAAAGTAATTGGGCCATAAGGGCTACGCTTTAAAGAAAAATTTTTTTGAGTGGGGGCAAAAAAAGGGGTAGCTCCCATACAAATCGACAACTTTTATAAAATATTCGATACGCTATATCTCGGAAACTATAACAGCTATCGACTTCGAATATTCTACAAAAAGTAATAATCAAATAATTCATACATTTTGGAGAAAAAGTTGGAGAAGAGCAGGGGGACTAGACATTTAACAAGTTTTATTAGCCTTCAAATATGAATAATGTCGAAAACTTTTAAAACTCTCGACCTCAAATCTTCTTCATCTATTTCTATTATTCATACGAACGTTAAAATTTTGTTATTTTTTCTTTAAAACTCGCACAATGTTTTTTATTATATTATTTGCAGTACAAAATTACTCGGCTGGGTATATTTAAAGACCAATGTGAAGGGTATATAAGATTCGGCACAGCCGAATATAGCGCTCTTACTTGTTAAAACAATAAGACTTCTTTCTTGAAAAAAAACCATAGAGACATCTTTTAAATTTTGTTCTATTTTATTAGGTAATTACTAGGCACTGTTTTTTCTGTGTGTATTGGGGTTAAAAATTGTAAAAAAGTACCAAGTAGACCTGTCAAACGTAACAAAATTTAGTTTTCAATCTTTTAGTTTTTTAGAAAGTACCAAATAAGTCCCAATAATGAATTTTAACCATTTTTAAACCCCGATTCTACCGCCCTCCCAGGGCTAAAATTTAAAAAAAATGGCAAAAACATATTAATATTTCTTAGAGTTCTTTAAAATGCAATTCGAATTTTAATTCTAATCTATTTCCTCATAAGTTACTAAGAAGACCGAAGCACTATCAAAATTTAGCTTTTACTCTGTTTTACTTCTTTGGGTCCGAAATTTCGAAAAAGTGGCAGACAAGGGTCCGTTTACTTTCAAGCGAATTACGATATTTTTTAAATTTTGTTTTTAACCCGTAGACATTTAAGATGGCTTTACATGGCAATACAAAGTATTTAGATTTTGTAAAATCAAAACATTATGAGATTCTCTCCGCGTTTAAGAAAAGAGAATAAAAATCTGTTCTAAGTATTTTTCATGTTTACACGGATGAGGTTGGTAAAATCAAAAGCGGTTGTTTTCATGCTAATTTCCTTTTGGGGTAACGCCATATGGTTAATGTTCTGCAATATTAAATGTAGCCACAAAATAAAAAAAAAATATAACAGAACGGGTATTGTGATATTAAAAAAAGTCTGTTAAAAATCAACTAATGTTACGCCATTTCAAATGGGTTAAAAACACAATAGTACTTGAAGTCATTTTTTGAAAAGAAAATTTAACTCCTTAAAATTTGTTGTAAATATAGATGTGTTTTTGACCAAAATTTTTTACAGGAATAGATTGACGCCCAGAATTTACAGATGGTCAAATTTAAATCAACTTTAAGTGGGTCGTAATAATAAAAGGTGGGTCTAAGCTTATACAAACTAAAAACAACAATTTTATTTGTTTCCAAAAAAATATTAAAAGCGTAATGATTTTGAACCAAGAAATCATGGTCAGCCTAATCAAAGCTATTTTTCAAACTAAAATTTTAAAAGGTTTGAGTTAAATTGGGTAAAATTGTCACACCCGTTTTAATGGCAATGCCCATATGCGGTCCATTATTCTCAAACTTCCTTAACTTTTATCAATACTTTTGCAAGTTTTTTATAAGGTTTTTGTTTCACTTGGCCATTACCAGTTTTTGTACACAAAAATATGTGCATACGTATGTTTGTGTCGCCAGGGGTAAAAAATACTAAAAGACCTTCTAGATTACGGATATTTACTCTACTAATCAAATAAAAATACTGTGTATAAGACTGGCACAAGGTCGCTGCTGCATTTTCATATCGATGACAAGTAATATTGTGTAATATGAGACACATTTAAAACCAGATATAAGCTACAACTTACACATGCAGATACTGTTTACAAAAATATTTTGCAAACAAAACTGTGTTTGTATTGTTATGCAAGTTTATATTACATTAATACAAATATGTACATATATAAGTAGAAGTAGATGGATATATTCTAACTTTTATTTACATATTCTAAAGTACTTGTATAATTTCTAAATGCGTTTTCCTCCACTCTTGTTAAGTTTCACCACTTTTACTATTAAGAAGGGGGTTGGCTACGGGTAAACAAAAATGTTGTGTTAACTTTGTATCAAATTTCAATTTGTACTTTTATTAAAAAATATTCTTACATCATGCGACATTCAGCTCATTTAAGAAGTGAGTTACAAGACGACTAAGCAATGATTGTCAAAACAAATTTTAAGAAAAAAATTAACTGTGGTGTAGGGTACATCATGGACGGACTTGGCAGACTGAAACTTGTTTGCTTGTTGTTTTAGGGGAAATACCTGGCTCTTTATTTATTAATTTTTGAACGAGAAGCTCTAAACAGAAGTTACAGCACTTTTATATATCCGCTTAAATATTTTGGCACTAAAAGAATTTATTTCATAATACTGATGACCAGGGCAAGTTTAAATAGCATATGCTACTTAATGCTCTTTTTGATATTTTTTCCATTATTTTGAAAAAAGCGATTTTTATTCTTTCTTGCCATAAAATTCCTTTTTTTAACGATCTGGAAGTTATTTGTATTGTAAAGTTACTGAGATGATGGATGAACTTTGGTTATTATAGGTATCAAATATTTTTTTTAAGGCTTAAGCTTTCAAACTCCACTTCTTTATAAAAAAATATTTCCTACTGTTGAAATTATATAAAAACACATGATTTTACCAAGTATGCAATCAAATATTAATAATATAAAACGGTACTAAAATTAATTTTGGTTTGTTTTATTTTATGACTTTTTTGTGCCATTTTGCATTTTTTTAAAAAATTTCGTGTCATTATACCCTTCACATAGTGATAGGGTATATATCACTTTGTCATTCCGTTTGTAATTTCTTTATTATTCATTTGCGACCCCATAAAGTATATATATTCTGGATCCTTATAGATAGGGAAGTTGAAATAGCCATGTCCGTCTGTCCGTCTGTCCGTCTGTCTGTCTGTCTGTCTGTCCGTCTGTCCGTCTGTTGAAATCAAGTTTCCGGAGTCAGATAAAAAGATACAGATCAGTAAATGGTGTCAAACGATTACAAATATCCCGCTAACAATCGCTATTTAAAATCAGCAAAATCAGTTCACTATTGACCGAGATATAAGCGAAAACCCAGAGTAACCCATTTTTTTTAGGACAAAATCCGTGCATATATCCCTATATATCTCAGTAAGTATAATCACTCTTGCCACAAAACTTGGCACGGATACTCCTAAAGAAGGGACCTAATTAATGGAAAAAGTTTTTCCCGATAGGACCAGGGGAAGGGGTATTTTTTCTACAATTGCACAAATTTGGTGAAATATTTTATGCGCTATATCTCGTAAACTATAACAGCTATCGACTTAAAATGTTTTACAAAAATTAATTGTACGCTAGGGGCTACACTTTAAAAAAAATTTTTTTTGAGTGGGGGCAAAAAAAGGGGTAGCTCCCATACAAATTAATGATTTGTATAAAATTTCCGATACGCTATATCTCGGAAACTATAACAGATATCGAAATGAAATGTTCTACATAAAGTAATTAGGCAATAAGGGCTACGCCTTAAAGAAAAAATTTTTTGGGTGGGGGCAAAAAAAGGGGTAGCTCCCATACAAATTAACGATTTTTATGATATATTCGATATGCTATATCTCGGAAACTATAAAAGATATCGAAATGAAATGTTCTACAAAAAGTAATTGGGCAGGAATGCCTACGCTTTAAAGAAAAAAATTTTTTGAGTGGGGGCAAAAAAAGGGGTAGCTCCCATACAAATCGACAATTATTACAAAATATTCGATACGCTATATCTCGGAAACTATAAAAGATATCGAAATGAAATGTTCTGCAAAAAGTAATTGGACAATAAGGCCTACGCTTTAAAGAAAAATTTTTTTGAGTGGGGGCAAAAAAAGGGGTAGCTCCCATATAAATTAACGATTTGTATGAAATTTTCGATACGCTATAACTCGGAAACTATAACAGATATCGAAATCAAATGTTCTACAAAAAGTGATTGGACATCAAGGGCTACGCTCTGAAGAAGAAGATTTTCGGATGGGGGGTGAAGAAGGGGTAGCTCCCATACAAATTAACAATTTTTATAAAATTTTCGATAAGCTACTTATGGAAAACTATTACAGCTATCGACCTCGAATATTCTACAAAAAGTAATAATCAAATAATTCATACATTTTGGAGAAAAAGTTGGAGAAGAGCAGGGGGACTAGAATATCCCATATTATTTAACAAATTTTATTAACCTTTAAATATGAATAATGTCGAAAACTTTTAAAACTCTCGACCTCAAATCTTCTTCTTCTATTTCTATTATTCATACGAACGTTAAAATTTTGTTATTTTTTCTATGGGTTTTAAAACTCGCACAAGGTTTTTTATTATATTACTAGCTGACCCGGTGAACTTCGTACCACCTACCAATTATTGAATATATGGATTTTTTAAAAAGAGTTCAAAGCTTATGTATTCAAATAGTGCATTGGAATATATTTACATAGAAAACAAAAATTCAAAAAGATTACAAAAGTAAGGCGTTTTAGGTAAAAGCTGTTAAGAAAGCTATGTATTTTCGTGCATGGATTATGTTTAGGTTAATTCCCTTCAGTGCAGTACCTTGTGATATACGAAACTTTTCGTTATGTTATTAGGCGCAAGTACAAATAAAGCAGATGGTTTGCCCACACGTGAACATGCAACGTATATTTGGCCATAAGAAAAACATGTATTTTCTAAATTAAGACCACAAATACTCAAGGATTGTTCTTGTGATTTATTAATCGTCATTGCAATGCAAGACGAATAGGAAATTTAATTCCCTTGAACTCAAAAGGCATATCGGTTGGTTTCATCGGAATTATCGGTATGAGAACTTCTTCTCCTTTGAATTTTCCTCTTAGTATAATTGCGTGTATAACACGGACCATCAGTTTCGGATTACCAAATGCGCTCCATTGAAAAGATTTGGTTGGTTTAAATTTCAAAGCACGATAACTACCGAGCCAACCTTCAGTTGTAAGTTGTGCGAGGGTAAACCAGGCACATCCAAGGAGTTAAGAACTTCAGTTGGATAGTTTGTGGCTTCATCTTCGTTTGTTACACAACCAAAAGAATTAAAAGAATGCAGAGTACCAACGAATTGATTCTGAACTATTTACAAAGTTTAAATCATCAACATCTATATTTTCCCCGTTAGCAATTATGTTGGAAAGCACTTTCCAACTCTTCTTTTGACGATACAAAATTACAAAAATTTTGAGGAAACGAAATCAATCCGTTTGATTCGTCGACAGGAATACGGCCATTGCCGATAGTCGACAATTGGTTGGAGAAATCTTGAGGTGATATATCGTTGAGCAATGTAACTTTCATGTTTTCTGTCATCTGCAGTATCTTTGGAAAACGCCACAGACTTGAGGATTTAACGCAAGCATTTTTTTGATCAGGCGCCGTCGATCTTGGAATGACTGGCAGACAGTAAAATCATTGCACCTCCAAAACAGCTTGGGTCACTGCGCAGATAATGATTTTACACGCTACTAAAACTTTGGACATGACGAAGTTTTTCGCAATGTTACATATTGGTTGCTCTATATTTTGAAGGTTTAATGGCAATTTAAACGCTGAGGGAGCTGCGCGGCATCCTTCTTACAATGTGGCCGCTATTCCAGATGAAGCTTCCGCTGCAGCAATGTTGGATCTCGCACGAACAGTGGCTAAAATAAATGACATGACGAATGTCTTTCCAGTTCCACCGAGGGCATCTTAGAAAAGAAACATCATTTCCATCATTAATTGGCTTCGAAATTATATCAAAGACTTCCTTCTATTGGAGGTTTAAAAGGGAAACATTGGTTTGAACTAATTGGCTCAACTCATGTCGATCGTATTCACGTTCACGCTTCAATTGTCAATTTAGTAGCTCATTCATTTCATGTTCTGGTGCTAGCAGTCCTAACCTGACTAATAAACTGCCGCAAAAAGGGTAACACGTGTCTTCATTGACTTCAAGATTTGGATTTCTCGAGCAGACACGATATTGATGTAAAATGTCTTTTGACATATTGTCCTTGTATTTGTTCCACAGGTCACTTGGATTTGACGGGAAGCATGTCAAAATGATAATATCAAGTAATGTTCGTATCTGGCTTGGATATGCAGATATAATTGCCTCAGCGCTTGTCGTATTCCAATGAGTATCGTTTTCAAACAAATTGAGTTGTTGACACGCAGCACGAAATGTTGGGCAGACTTTACCATAAACAGTACGAAATGCTGCAAATGATGTTGGACCACGAACATTCACCAGCAACAACCGCAATAAAAACATTCTTCGGATGAACTGTATAAATGCCATCAAGAGCATCACTTGAATGCACATCCAGATGCCCAGGAACCATAGTACCTTTCTTTCGACGTTAAAATTTTTTTGAAGAAGCATTCCAAGTGTAATACCGTGGCATCTCCGAGTAAAGTAAAGTTTGTGCAAACGGATCGCTTTGACAAACAGCAAAGAAACTTGTCAATGTTGCCGCTGGAGGTATTTCAGCACGTTGAACAATATTTGCCGCAGTGAAATAAACTCGTTGGCCATTCTCCAGATGCACCGCTAAATGAACAACAGTGGGATGAATAGGAAATGAGAAATACGCCACGCCGCCTCATTTCAGTTCACATATCGCCCAACTTGATAACCCGTAATTTTATCGTTGCCATTGGAGGTTTGGATGCTAAAAACAGCCACATCGCTGCCTTTCGTGACATATTTGCAGATGTACTTGATCGACTTCACTGAATTAGAATATTCAACAGTGCAATGTGTCTTAAATGATTTGGAAAGAAATGGCGAATATGGCACAGTCCAACTGTTGTCAATCACAAAACCGTTTCCTTTTACTTTCTTTGTAATAGTTTGACCGTTGTCATTGGGACATCAACGCCGATACAGTGGATAACTGTCATGGCCAGTGATAGTTTCTGCCGTCAATTTTTGTGAATAACGTTTGGAACACTTGCCGTCGACCATGATTCATCATATACGCAATTAAAACATCATATAGTTCTTGATCTGTTTCGGGATCAGGGATCTCAGCACTTTTAATATCATCTTTCTCGTCTGGTCGAAATTTTTCAACTAACTAAATAAGAATGATTTGGAAAGAAATGGCAAATATGGCACAGTCCAACTGTTGTCAATCACAAAATCGTTTCCTTTTACTTTCTTTGTAATAGTTTGACCGTTGTCATTGGGTCATCAACGCCGATACAGTGGATAACCGTCATGGCCAGTGATAGTTTCTGCCGTCAATTTTTGTGGATAATGTTTGGAACACTTGCCGTCGACCATGAATCATCATATACGCAATTAAAACATCATATAGTTCTTGATCTGTTTCGGGATCAGGGATCTCAGCACTTTTAATATCATCTTTCTCGTCTGGTCGAAATTTTTCAACTAACTAAATAAGAATGTGTGCATATTTATCCAGCATTGAGTATCTCCGAACACGTATTGCCATACAATATATATAATCAGCAAACGAATTTTTACCTAAACACACACAATTCACGAAACATTATCCTTAATAGCATGTCAATAACGTTATAAACATGTTTTTTTTTTGTTTTGATAATTACTGAAAATTACTGATAAATCGTGAATAGAAAAGCTGTAGCCTATCGCATCTTTCATGATGGGAAGCTATTACCAAGAAAACCTTCACAAACAGTTCAGTTTATAATGGCTTCATTATTCTGTAGCCCTTGTTAATATATTTTTTATTTTTTTAAATGTTTGTTGTGATTACAAAACAATGTATAGAAAAAAATTGCGTTAATGACTTGCTAACTGATAGACAGATTTATCATTGCATAGCCTAAATGCTTAGGGCAAGACTTGAAATATGTATTGGTTAATTTTGTAGCTTCTGAGCTAAAAAAAGAAAGAATTATAATATAATTTACGCTCGACAGGTTTCAAAGTTATGAATGAATTTTTCGTACTTATTTTGAAATATAAGACCATAAGAGGAGAGACAGGGTAAAACCTTATTCTAAAACTCCTTATATCCATTTTGTACCTTCGGAACCGAAAAAGATAAAAAGGGGCTCAAATTATATATTGTTATTGCGTTCGACAGTTCTCGAGAAAATATGTATATAACATTTTGATAATTTTGATCCTAAGGGGTAGAAAGGGATAAACATTTTATTGGTAATTTTTAAGTTATTTTTGTTACTTTTAAACTAATAATTTAAATTGTGTTCAACTGGTTTAAGAAAAGTATATAAGCAAACATAAACATCCATAGACAATTTTGAGACTCTAGCTATAAGAATTATTGAAGTACATGTAAAAAAAAACAATGGTATGGGAGGTGCCACACTAAAAAGTTTGGAGACCTTAGCTGTCACAGTTAATGATATACACATATAAATATTTCCATGCTATTAAAGGTTCCACACCCATAGTTCACTTCCTGCCTATACTCATCTTAGTTATGCATATTAGTATAATAAAAATCCATACTAAATTTGGAGATTTCAGCTGTTACATTTATGGACATACAGTTGTGTTCAAAAAAATAGGAGTGCTATTTAATGAAAAACTAAATCTCCGTGTTTTTAAAAATTATTATTTTATTTTAGTTTTTTGACTATAATATTATTAAATGATTGGTAATTTAATGTTTGGGAATTTCAAATGTTCATTTATGGCAAAAATATATAAAAAAATATCCAAAAAAAGAAAAAATTACGTAAAATTAATTGTTTAAAATAATAGGAGTATTTACTATTGGTTCAAAATTCGTAACTTAAAAGTAGTTATTGTAAAGAATTATTTAGGAAAACATGGATAACTAATAATATTTTGTTGAGTATTCTTTGCTTTTTAATAACTGAAGAGCATTTTCGGGGCATGGAGTCAATAAGGTCCTGGCAACTTTTTAATGGGATTTGCCGCCACGCATCTCGAACTGTACTTCACAGTTCGTTTGCATTTGATGGCATTTTTTCTGCCACATATTTTCTAACGTCTCCCCATTAATGCCTAATAGGATTAGGGTCAGGAGACTGAGCAGGCCACGACATAACCTCAACCATATTGTTACGAAACCACTATTTTGCCAAATATACTGGTGTGTTTTCGGTCGTTGTCTTGTTGGAAGACCCATTTTAATGTCATATTCTACTCTGAGTATGGCAGCATCACTTCGTCCAATATTTTTACGTAGACATCCTTGTCCATTATTCGTTTTAAATGATGAATTGCACCAACTCCATTGTTGGAGAAGCATCCCCATATCATAACTTTTGCACCACCATGTTTGACAGTTTTTTTGGTATATTTTCCTTCATATTCAGTGTACGGAGGACGTCGAACATACTGTCGGGAGCCGGTTCCACCAAATAAAACAATTTTTAATTTCATCTGTCCATAAAATATTTCTCCATTTTTCCTTTGGCCAATCGACATGCTCTTGGGCGAACTTTAACAGTACAGTAGCCTGCTTATTTGTTAACAAAGGAACCTTTCGTGGACTTCTTGCAAACAATTTGTTTTCTATTAGTCGTCTTCGGATGGTTACAGTACTAACAGGAAGGTTAAGCTCCTGTTTTATCTTTTTTGATGACGTCGAAAGCTAACTCTTACTGAATCTAACTATAAGGCGGTCATCTACACTAGATGTTTTTAGTTTTCGGCCACGAGTTTCAGCCTTTTTTTTTGTAGTTAACGGCATTGGCTATCATTTGGTCTGAACATCCGAGGGTTTCTCCAATTTCTTTGTAGATTTTTCCTTTTTGCCTTAAATTTTTTATGAGGGCTCGCTTCTCTTCAGAACAGTGTTTTTCTTAAGCCACTAATCGACAAATTATATTTTAAAACTATAAAAAAGACATAACGAAACTTTTTCAAACTAACTTTTAAATATCTTACTTCAGAACCAATTTTATTTTAAAAAAATCAACCACACTCCTATTTTTTTGAACAGTTGAAATTGTTCGACCATAAAAGAAAATAACAAATAACAATAGCAACACAATTTTTCAGTACATTATCACTCAAATATTACTCAGCACATTCCATTGCAAACACCGTTAAAAAATTGCGCGCCTTGAAAGCTGACATACAAGCAATTTTTGAGCATTGCAAATTGGGTAGCCACACTCCTATTATATTGAACACAGCTGTATATATGTAAAAGATTTTTTTCTTGTAAAGGAGGTGCCACGGCTATTATTATCTTCACGCCCAAACTCAGCTTAATTGTTAACATTTACATTGTAAACACCTACACAAAATTTGGAGACTTTAACCCATACACAGCTGAATTATGCATATTACCATTATAAACATCTTTACAAAGTTTTGAGAGTTCAACTGTTACAGTTATTGAGATATATAAAAAAACCTATTTTCGAGATGCGACGCATTTTTTTTTCCCCGCCCATACAGAGCAAAATTATGCATATTAGCTCTATAAACATCCGTACGAAGTTTGGAGACTTCAGCTATTACAGTTGTTGAGATATATTCAAAAAACTATTTTCGTTGTATGGAAGGTGCCACGCCCATTCATTTCTTTTCGCCTATACAAAGCTCAATTATGCATATTAGCACTATAAATATCCGTACGAAGTTTAGAGACTCCAGCTATTACAGTTATTGATATATATACAAAAAACCATTTTCGTTGTATGGGAGGTGCCACGCCCATTTATTTCTTTCAGCCCATACAAATCTCAGCTATGCATATTAGCACTATAAATAGCCGTACGAAGTTTGGAGACTTCAGCTATTACAGTTATTAAGATATATACAAAAAACTATTTTTGTTGTAAGGGAGGTGCCACGCCCATTTATTTCTTCCCGCCCGTACAAAGCTCAATTACGCATTTTAGCACTATAAACATCTGTACGAAGTTTAAAGACTTCAGCTATTACAGTTATTGAGATATATAAAAAAAACTATTTTCGTTGTATGGGAGGTGCCACGCCTATTTATTTTTTCCCGCCCATACAAAGCTCAATTATGCATGTTAAAACTATAAACATCCGTACGAAGTTTGGAGACTTCAGCTATTACAGTTATTGAGATATATACAAAAAACTATTTTCGTTGTATGGGAGGTGCCACGCCCATTTATTTTTTCCCGCCCATACAAAGCTTAATTATGCATGTTAGTACTATAAACATCCGTACGAAGTTTGGAGACTTCAGCTATTACAGTTATTGAGATATATACAAAAAACTATTTTCGTTGTATGGGAGGTGCCACGCCTATTTATTTTTCCCCGCCCATACAAAGCTCAATTATGCATGTTAGTATTATAAACATCCGTACGAAGTTTGGAGACTTCAGCTATTACGGTTATTGAGATATATACAAAAAACTATTTTCGTTGTATGGGAGGTGCCACGCCTATTTATTTTTTCCCGCCCATACAAAGCTTAACTATGCATGTTAGTACTATAAACATCCGTACGAAGTTTGGAGACTTCAGCTATTACAGTTATTGAGATATATACAAAAAACTATTTTCGTTGTATGGGAGGTGCCACGCCTATTTATTTTTTCCCGTCCATACAAAGCTCAATTATGCATGTTAGTACTATAAACATTCGTACGAAGTTTGGAGACTTCAGCTATTACAGTTATTGAGATATATACAAAAAACTATTTGCGTTGTATGGGAGGTGGCACGCCCATTTATTTGTTTCCGCCCATAAACAACTCAATTATGCACATCAGTAAATAACTTACCTATACCAAATTTGGAGACTTCAGCTATAATAGGTATTGAGGTATGTGAAAAAAACTGTTCAATTTGTATGGGAGGTGCCACGCCCAGTCGGAATTTCCAAAAAATAATAAGCCTAAAACGCATTCCCAGATATCGGGTATGTCTTTTTTTCAAGCTTCATTAAAATCGGTCCAGCCGTTCTCGAGTTATAAGCGGTGTCACTAACAAAAAAAAAATTGTTCTTTTATATATAAGATTTGCAGTACAAAATTACTCGGCTGGGTATATTTAAAGACCAATGTGAAGGGTATATAAGATTCGGCACAGCCGAATATAGCGCTCTTACTTGTTTTTAACTTGTTTTGTTGTTGATAATAAAATGCATTACATCACCTAATTCTTAGTATTTTTTCGAAAATCTTTTTTAAACATTTAGGTGGAATTAATAATATGGTACGCAGTTTTTGTTTGGTGTTGGAGAAAAGCAAAGTAAATAAAAATCAGCTGACGCTACAACCTTGTATAGATACACCTTGATCGCGGCAAAAATAATTTGGGTGTTTCTTGGGTTTTGTTGGCTCATGTGTTAAAAAAATGAATTTGTTTGAGAGGTGGTGCCCTGCCAGTTTAAAACTTTTAAAGCAAAAGCGTTTTGTACATCCGTCAAAAAAAGGTTTTTGTTTAGGCGTGCTTGTGTGACAAACAATTATATAAAAACTTTGTTTTTAATATTAAACGACCTTTTTTTAATGTTCTTCTTTTACGATTTGTTAGCAACGGGCTTTCAAGGTCATAAGTTATCTTAATGTAAACAAAACTATTAGTTCATTATTTTATCCAACGTTTCGCTGGTATTTTCCAGCCTCTTCAGGGATATTTATTTTAAATCAGTCTGGCAACGATATAAATTTGAACATAAAATATTTTTGTTAATAAAAACAACACTTTTGTACAGAAAAACGTGATATTTTGTTATTTCGGGTTTTTCAATCAATTCACAAAACAAATAAGGCAAGCTAGTCCAGCCGTTCCTAATTGACCCGCTTAGAAAAACTTAATTTTTATACATATAGATAAAATGATTCACTCCTATTATATTGCAAACTTGATATTGTGTGCTTAAAACAAAAACTTGTAGTAAGTAGACTAAAGTAAGTACAAAAAAGTGTAACTGGTAACGTGTGGTCAGTGGACCGCCCACGGACGTTAGAGACCGTTGTTATGTATACAAAATCTTATTACAATCAGTGCGATGAATGACCCGAAGAAAGAGGGACTGTAGCTGATAGGCTCAAACATGAACCACAACATACTGCAAGAAAGTGTTCAAAAGTATTTATCAACCTCAATTCGACGCCGTGCTCAGGAGCTTTGTTTTTAAAGAACAATTTTGGCCACAATTTTGTACAAGGATTTGCATTTGTTTTCATTTAATATTCAGTTGACACAAGAGCTTTTTCCAGAAGACCATTTACGCCACCGTATATGCCAACAGGATACTACAGCTCGCCCATGACAACCCCGATTTTCATGAAAAAATCATAATGAATGACGAGGCACATTTTCATTTGAATGGATACGTGAATGGGCAATGGAAACTCTTAAATTATTCATCAGTCCCCTTTGCATCCATTAAAAGTGACAGTCTTGTGTTCAATTTGATCAGGAGAAATCATTGGACCTTACTTTTTTGAAACTGAAAACGGCGTAACGATCCCTCAATGGAGAGCGATATCGTGATATAATTGAAAACTTTTTAATGCTACAGCTGCACGCTTTGGGCTTGGTTAACATGTGGTATCAACAAGACGTTGCCACATCGCATACAGCCAGGATTACAATGTAAATTCTGCAAGACCTCTTTTCACAACAAGTAATTTTAAGAAATGGTGATGATGATTGGCCTGATTTGACTGATCCGGACTTCTTTTTGTGTGGTTATCTGAAAATCAAGGTTTTTGCATACAAACCAGGAACGCTGGAGCCACTCAAACAAAATATTCGTGATGAAACTTATGAAATACCGCGTGAAATGTGTGCGAATGTTATGAAAAATGTGCTTAAAAGGACTAGAATTTGTAAGGCTAACCAAGGCGGAATTTTATTTGATATTGTATTTCGTACATAGTTGCCGACATTTATCAATATAAGATCCATGCTCTTTAAAAATTATAAGCAAACAAAGTAGATCAGTGGTAAGTGCACGAGTCTACCAGTCTGGGGGTTGTGGGTTCGATTCCCACCAGAGACCCTGGTAAGTCTGGTTCATTCTTTTGTTCTTTCTTTCTTATCCTTCTCTAAATTTCTTCTTTCCCTTCATCTCAACCTATTCTATTTGGCCTCCAGGTAACATAAAGGGACTGAATTAAGCGGACCCAAGTGAGCTGTATCCTTTCCTTAAACGGCTGCCTGTTGTACCTAACCTAACCTAAGTAGTTCACCTTGCCGGCGGATACCCCGTACATTCATTTTAATAAAAACACAAAAAATCATTTGAGCGTTAACATGTTTAAAGTTTCCAGTTGTTTTTTTTTAACAATATTCAATATTTACAAATTAGCTTAACAAAAAAAAAAAAGCAACAGAAAAACGGCCGTTTGGTAAACTGAAACAAACTTACGTAAACAAGATATTAAACAAAAAAGACGTGTAAGTCAATCGAACTATTTAGCGTAACTCTCGGAAAAAAACTGGACCAAGGTCGTAAAATGTTTCGAAGTTTTAATTTTTAAAAGGGCATAGCTCACTAATTATAAAAGTAAAGTTTCTTTATGCAGGCTTTTATAAAACCGGATGAAAAACATAGTAAAGGCAAGCGTTAAAAAATGTTCACGTACGAGGTCCTCCCTTTTGCGAATTAATAATGCAGCCTCTAAACTAGGAGAGGATGGTTTTTCAAGACCTAAACTTCTTTGCTATATTCGTGCAAAAAAAGGATGTCAATTAGACAAAACGTTTCGAAATGGATTATTAATCTTTCGCAAACTTTTAATTCTGCCCCGCAATGCACTGAACGTTTGGGAATCCAGAATAGTGGTGTAAGTCAACTAAATTATGTCCGTGCATTCGTCCGGCTGGGCAATAATGTATTTTTGTGTCCTGTACAGGATTGGCCCAGATAAATTTTTATTAAAGCTGGCCATCACCTACACATGCGTGCATTTGCTAATGAAGAAGGGTGTGATATGGTCGGGCTTGACAGATTGCAGAAGCAACTTTCGTATTTAATTTTTTGTAGTAAAAATTATTCATAACAATTTTTTGAGCGCAAAACTTGGGTCTGGCCTAATTACGATTAAACTTAAATTTCAAAAAACAACTTCTACCAACTACAAGAAGACGATTTCTTTTTAATTTTACAAGAAAACCTTGTTAAGATATTGTATAATTTTAAACAGTTTTAGGTTTAGAATGACAGTGACATTTACTCTTTTTTTGTTAAAAAATCTTTAAAAAAAAAATAAATACATACTTAAATATTTAAACAATCATTACTTAGTTTAACGCCGTTTTTCTTAGTCACAAAAAACCTGCTTTCTAATCTAAAAATTTGATAGAAATAGTTTAAAAAGAGAGACCAAAATTTCAACTATTTTGAAATAATTGTCTGCCTTGCCGCCGGTAAACTTTAAACACACGCTAACAATTCAGCTGTTAGAGCCAACAATTACTTATTTATTTAAATGTATTTAAGTACTTGAAATTTCACATACACACATTAGGGTGGCATTAAAACGTACAAGAAAATTTAGCTTTTTGAAACATACGTATTTTTACTATTAATTATTACCCAGGTTTCAAGGAATCAGATTCCGTATATCATTGCAGTGGGGGAAACCCCTAGGATTGTATCTAAGGCATTTCAGAGAATATGAGCTGCTATTAGGTTCAACCGCCTGTAGGAATCCTTCGTCAACCATCTAAATTGCAAAATTGTGCTAAGGAAATTCAAGAGCGGGTAAACGAATAAGGTGAAAAATGGTTATTTTTGAAAAATTTTTAATTTATTCGGCTTTAGTTTTATTAATAAAGCTTAGACCTAACTAATTTTTCAAAAAACAGCTTAAAGTTTAAAAAAAAATCCTAATTTAACTTTTAAGTGCTCCCTAATGTAGAGAAAAAAACTATCTGAAAAGTTTATGAATCTAACATTCAATTGCTCGTAGGTATGTATGTATGTACATGGTTGAAAGAACTTTTGGTGACACATTGTCCGTAAAATAAGCCCCCAAATTATTTTATTCACTTAGGGCGGTAGCTTTGATGTCCAAATCATAAGTAAAATACAATTGATTTATAATGTCACACAAGTTAAATGTTATTTTACTTTTTCCTAAATCAATTATTGTTATAATTCTTTTATGCACCCACAACATTTGTGGAACGGGCATGGTTCGTATATGCAAAACTATATGAAATGACAGATCACGTTTTTGGCATAAAACCTAAGTACACAGAAATTTGTGATCATCGTCTCATTATTTCCCAAGGTCCCCACACAAATGTCCTTCTGGAATAAGTTCAATTGAGTACTAGCAATTAACCCACCACTTTGTAAGCGAAGTTTTAAATATTAACTAAAACAAAATACTAAATGTAAAATTGTACTGTGACCAAAAAAAATTTTTATTTGCAATATTTTCAACACGATCTTAATCCGTAATTTTTAGTTTTATATTTCTATATGAAGTCGAAACTTAAATCTCTGTTTTCATATAAAATTTTATTTTTGATCGCTTAACTGACTTTCGACCTCAATCGGGTCAAAGATAAATAATTTTATATTTGTGGAATTCCAAAAAAAGGACCAAGGTGGTGAAAAGGAATTTTTTTTACCTCTTAAGCTAATAACCACGGCAATTTAAAAATGTTACGAAATTGTTAAAAAAAGGATGCAAAATGACACAAAAAACTTTGAAAGTTGCACAAAAAAGCATAAAATGAATAAAAAAGTATTCAAAAGGGCACCAAATATTATGGAAATTGACTCAAAAAAAGTCCTAAAGTAAAACAAACCAAAATAAATTTTAGTAAAGTTTTTTTATTATTAACATTTGATGGCAAACTTGGTACAATCATCAGTTCTAAAATAGCTTCAATAGTCAAAATATTTTTTATAAATATATGGAATTTGACAACTCAATCCTTAAAAATTAATTTTGATATATTTAATGGCCAAAGTTCATCATCCCAATAACTGCATAAAACAATTTACTGTCAAGCCCAGGGTACACTCAACCAGGTAATATTAAAAGCCCAGCTGATTAAAATCAATTTGACATTTTCACGTTATAAGCATTTAATTTTATATAAATTTTAAATCTTTCTGACATTCTACCGAATTTTTATGTAAATTATAAAAGTTTAAAACCTTTTTAAAAATGCAATTTTAATTTATGAAAACCACACTGACTTATCGTGCGGTGTGTACTTTTAATATGGTTGCTTATTGATTTGTTATCTTTTCTTTATTTATTAATTACCAACTGAAATTATTTATCAAAATTCACATTTTACATGACAATTGTTTTAAAACTTAAAAAGTGGAGTGGATAAGCAAAAAGTTTTTTTATTTAATCATGCATAAATAATAGAAAGCCAAGCTTTAATTTATATTAACTCTTTTATGTACTTTCACTTTTAATAAAAATATTCATAATATGCATTTCATTATAATTTTTAAAACATTTTCGTATTCAATTATAAGTTTGATATTATATCTATTGCATCTGGTTAATTTTAAAAACGTTAACAAAAGCTCTTTTAAGAAATTGTTTTGTTGTTATAATTGTAATTTTTTAACTCGAACGTGTCATTACTACATTACCCATATCAAAAGATGTCGTCCTACTGATATTCCTACACAATACACCAACAACCAGCGATTAAACCAACCATACAGACGCCATGTAACCCAAAAGGCAAATGTTTGCCAAGTATCACTGGAACCGTACACTACACCCTTCTTTTACAGTTTGATAACGTTGCAGTAAGAAAAAAGAATATTTGATCGTTATTAAGTATTATCACAAACTAAACATTAATGGCAAATACATCTATTACGGCTTAAAGTTAAATTAATAGTTTTGTAAAGCTACTTTTGATTTTAAAACATAGTTTAAACTAAGCACATTTTCACTTATCCGTTTGAAAAGTTTCAGTTTATTAGAAAAATTTCAGTCATACCGTAAAGACTGCTAGAAGCAACTTTTATAAATTCCTTTTTTTATTAAAAGTAGTTATTTGGCAGGGCAATTACTGCCAATTAAATTACGAAAAAAAAACAATCTGTTTTTAATTCCAAGAATGCATGGATAACTCGCCAGTTGGACGCGATTCAAAGTCGACTGATAAAATTGAAATTGAGTATTATAATACCCAAAAATTGAAAGAAAAAAAAAGTGGACTAGCTTAACTTTTGTAGGGTCTTTAAACACGAACTAAAGGAAATTTCTATTGCTGGATCATCAACCACTTTAGTAAGGTTAAGGTAAAAAGGCAAAGGTGAGCATCTAACATGATCGACAAAACTTCGTGGGAGACTTCCTTTCATTCAAATCTCCAGGATCTAATGTTTTTGCCATGCATACTGCAATGTGCCAAACAACGCAACATTTAAAATTCGTGGAGCTTGGTAGTCTTAGCTTACCTAACCTTATTATTATTAATTAAATTCTTATGAACTGGACAAAAAGGGACATTAAAATCGTTACTTATGCGGATGGTGTTGTGATACTAGAGCCGCGAGTGTTTCAAGACATGCTCAGTGACAGTATTTCCAATGTCCTTGGTGAAGTCAACAAATGGGTTGTTGATATTTGTTTAGGAGCTAATTTAGTCAAAGCTAAACTGGTATTGCCCATAACAAGACTAAGATTCCACGCCTCGGACTACCGCGAATAATAAGTGCAAAGTCTTACACTGTGACTGCAAAAAAATGGATATTGTCTGTCACTCAAAATAATTATGAAAACTGAAAAATCAAACAAAATTACTAAGGCTACGGTAGCCTACTACATTGATGCCAAACTGTTAATAGAAAATGGGGCCAAGTCCTAGAAACGTTAAATTAGTGGTGAACAAGCTAGGCAAAATTCAGAGGCTGCATGGACATTACATGCGCACTGCGTACTAATTCTTTAGAAGTATTGAACACTATGTTTTACCTGGCTCCTACCGAATGGCATGAAATGTCAATATCAGCTAATAGCGCAATGAGCCTTAGGGCATTTGATGTCTGGGGAACTTATGGTCTTATGGTCTTGCGAGAAACTTGAGCACATTGCCATCAAATAAGGAATCAGTTGTAATTCCGCTAGGGACAATCAAGAGCGCGTAATTCAGACGTTTTCTCTACTTTTATTGATGACCACTATCGTAGCTGTGGAAGCAGGCAAAAGGAGAAGCCAAATCAAACTTCATTTTATCACATTTTAATGTCTACCCTTTGCTAGTGGTGTTATCATGGGTATAAGTGTATTTTTTTATTTATGTACATACATATATACATATGTAAATTTAAGTAAAGTCATGAGTCAAACGAGTCAGTCAAACAAAACAAATAAACAATTTAAAATTGTTACTGATCTGGAAGTCAAGTTGCTTGTCATAAAAAATTATTATTGAGATGCCAGTACAAAAGAATGTTTCGAGTAAAAAAAATTATTTTATTTTTGGATCGTTATTTGGTTAGTCAATGGCTGGCTTGTGGTTGTGGAATGGTTTGTTGGACGCAAACAACAAGTACACCAATGTACACTTAGATTAGGCGTAAGAAGCGATTTATGTTCTTCATTTAGAGCTGTTCATATTTGCTTACTTACTTCTTAATATGTTGAGGAGCATGATATTGATAAAGTTAGCGTCTGGCTGTGAGCATGTTTGTTCGCTTCATCTGTCATGTCATCCATTGGAAATTTTAACATACATTCATATTCATAACCAGTCAAACATTTCCTTTTTTTTTAAGAAATAATCGGTAATCGTGATCATAAATGGTAGTAGTAGTAGCATTGAACATTTTTATTATTTTATTGGCATTTGTGAGAGTAAATGTGATGCGTTTCTATTCGCCTTAGTGATGGTGAGACGCAACAAAACTTACTTCACTTGACTGACTTTTTGGTTACTTAATCAGTACATGTCTGCCTAAAGTGACCATCGAACACTGAGTCAATGTAAAGATCATTGAAACTATAAGAATACAAGTATGCATGTATGTAGGTATGTACATATTTATACATGTATATGTTAGCCATAGTATGTATGTATTGGCAGTAGTTTTGTAATTAATTAAACTCGTTGGTAGGAAGTTTTTAAACAATGCAGTACTAACGTCATACTGCTGCTATGTTTAAAAGAATTTGGTAAATCACTTTATAATTAATTTTACTGGTGTGAAATAATATAAAGATCTGGTAAAGTAGTGTATTCACTACATTATTTGATTTAAAACACTTTATTGTTTTCAACAAATCTAATTAATTGAAACAAAAAAATTATTTCACTTTTGGTTTTTTTGCGATCTGTCATCATTAAACTATATTATATACAACTTGAGTCAGCTGATTTCTTAAAATTTTTAAACTATACTAATATCCTTTATTATATCTACGACACATACATGGTGGGCCTTCTGAAACTGGCGGTAATGAGTCCAATATGTGATGTAGACCCTATACAAATTTCATCCTGGAAGAAGCATTTTGGGTTATAGCTACCACAAATGTTACTCTTTTTCCATATTGGTCCAGCTTCCTTATTCTGCAAATATTTTTACGTTTGATTGTACCTAAACGACTGACAAGGGAAGCTACGCGAATCCTAAGGGGTTTCCACCCATTATTCTAACTTCCTTCCTGTTTAAGACGATGGCGCAAATAGTCTATGTCATGGTTAAGAGCAGGATAGCACATGACAGGCTGATTTTTAAGCAACGTGCATACATAGAAGGAAGATCTGTGGGAAAAGCTCTACTAAACACACTATACTGAAAAATCCCTAATGACAAATTGTATTTCTTGGCGGTATGAGGGAGGACAGTATGGAGCCTGTGGGTTATTACAATACACAGTCTACTAGGGATCTTGATTGATGAAGGATTGGACCCAGTTTGCAACTTGAACGATTTGGTTATAAACCTAAGGAGAAATTATCCGAAGCAGCTTTCTAGAACGGCGGAGGACGCCCTCAATATTGCGCATGGCTGGGCTCAGCATAGAGGACTGAATGTGATCTTGGGGGGTCTGTAATTACCAGGAAAGCGAAAATCTCGTACAATGACGAGCCTCGTTTCTTAGGTAGGACAATTAATGATATATTAGAGGGGTAAGTACCTGGGAGTAATCCTGGAACGAAAAGTAAATTAGAAACACCATTTAGAGAATAGAGCAGTGAAGGGCCGCCAATTTTAGGCGCTATGTAGAAGGACTACAGGCTTAAAATGGGGTCTCAGTACAAATGTAATGCACTGGCTATGCAGAAGCGTAATAATTTCGGTACTAGCTTTCGCTTAGGTAGACAGAAAGTGTTGCCTAGGGATAAGCGGGGAGACTGGAAATACTCCGTTAAGGGATTTGGATAAGATTTTAAGTAACGGGACTGGGTATCCTTGGTGGAAGCTCGGAAGCTGAGATGTAATTCATGTCTGCCCTGGCATAGAGCACACACAGATCTGACGAATGCCGGCTTCTGGACAATATTGCAATGCTGTTGAATAACTAAAGTGTTTAAAAAATGACGAAAATCCTCTGGCCTCCTCATAACTAGGAGCATTATGAGCTTTAAGAAACCTGAGCGAAGCAAAATGATGAGTGGGTTGACAGACTACTCAAACTAACGCACCCCACCATCGGGTGGGAATTGCGGAGAACAGCGAGTGCAAGGCGTGCGTCATCGATGTATTATGTCTAATGTTTTACCACATTGAGCTCACTTGGAAGGTGTAGAACTGGTGTTAAGATAAATCGTCTGCACCACATAATTTCTCCCCTAAGATTGCTGGAAACGCACAATAAGCCGACTACCTGCTTAAATGTATGTCTTTAGGGACTTAAGGCCCTTGAGGGCTTCTCGTTATGACCTAATCCAACCTAACCTAAACTAACATAACCTAAATTGTGGCGTAGGGTATAATACGGTCGGGCTGGAATTACTATATCTTTCTTACTTGTTTTTATTTGCTATTTAAGCCAAATCAAATAATATTTTTATTTTCACATTCAGTTCATTCTATTCTATTTACAAATATATTTTTTAATTTCTTTCCTGAATGTTTAAAATATTTCCTTTTAAGATATTTATCATATTTGCAAAAACTTTTGCAGTTGACTTTTTATTTCAGTTCTCTTGTTTGTTTTGTTTTAACTCATTTTTTCTTAGATTTCAATTTGCTTTATTTTAAGTGAGTCAAGCCAATTCATTGTATTTTACGCTCACATTTGACAAGTGACAACTTGACTGCACAAAATTGACAAAATTATCTGAAATATTTTCTTTTCTTTTTAACATGGAAAATATTTCTGCAAATAAGGCGTATAGAAGCAACGACAAAAACAACGAATTGAAAATGTTAAAGAGGATGCTGCTTTTATAAAAAGAATGAATTTTTAAATTATTAAATGTCATAATCGTACAGTCACAAGTGCCTATACAAATACACACATACATTTGTATGTACAAATTAACACACAGAAATACACAGGCTTACATGCTAATTTAAGTGTTTGAAATAGAACTTAGATACTACAAATTTACGTGCCCGCGAATATAGATTTTCTTATTAGGGTTATATCCCTAAATAAGTAAAGTTTAAGTGACCGAGAAAAGAAGAGTCTGAAGAGAATGGCAAAGGCACAGATAGACCCAATTAAAAACTAAACTGAGGGAAGGAATGTCCATACCATTCGCCATTATCGCCTGTTATTGTTAGACAACCGACAATATTCTGATTTCAATTTCTAAATGTCATAGATACTATTGATTTTAAATTTAATTTAAATGTTCAAAAAGCTTCTGTTTAGATAAAATCATCAATAAAGTACTTTTAGAGCTGTCTTGGACACAAAAAGAATAATTTGATGTTTATTTACAACCACATTACGGCTTGAATATTTCTCTCCAATATGGAAAGTCGACTTGATAAAAATGTTTCCTAAATCCGAAAAGGTCCTTTAAAGGTCTATAAGTCGCATTTCAATTTAGTCTTAGACAACAGCATAGTGCCATCGAACAAACCCACATATTAGGACAAGTTAAAAAAGAGCCTTTGAAAAAAGTAAATGTTCTTATGCGCTTTTTATTAATGTCTCTCAAACCTTCCGTAAAGAATGGCAAAAAGGCCTGGTAGCTAAACTTAATCTTGACCTGCAATTGAATCTCAATAACCTTTTAGGAATGTACGGAACCACTATTTCAGGACAAATTTTGCACAGAAAACATGCCAACAAATAGTCAAACACATACATTTGCTGATATCACTATTTTTCTTTTGAATACACTTTTGGAGCCTCGAATTATTTACAGCATCGTATTATCTCAGTAAAGAAATGGAAAAATTTATAGAGAATTCAATAAATGAACGGAAATGCACCCACGTTACTTTTAGTTTATGCAAAGAATCTTGATTATCTTAACAAAGGAGCACCACCCTTGTATTTTGTAAAGTCAAGTATTGAAGACAGACATACATACATATTTTGATTGAAAACGACAAGCGTTTATATTTTTAGGTGACATACCCTCTGTTGGACGTCTGATGGTTAGTTGAAATATCTTGGATTGTCAATCAAAATTTATTTCTTTATTTTATTTTTCAAACTCATCATTTGATCTTCATTTTTTACTTGTTCTTTTTCTCAGTTCTGATTCAAGGTAAAAACGAATAAAAGCGCTGAATTCGGCTGTGCCGAATCTTATATGCCCTTCACGTTTTTTTTATGAATGAAATATTTCTAATTTTTAAATAGGGGTCGGTGTCATATTTTAACCCTTTTAGGTTGACTACGGGGAAGTCGTAGTGGTTTTTAACCTATTTTTTCAAATTTTGTATGGCCACCTTGTTAGGGGCTGGAGATAAGGGGAGATTGTGTTCCACTTACATTTTTGATAGGAACAATTAATTGGGATCGGGCTTACATTTGACATTTGTAGGAGCACCCTGGAAGCTATTGCAGCGACTTAAAAAAATTTTTTTGTAAATTATGTATGGCAACTCTGTTGGGGGCGGGATAGGGTGTAAGTATGTTCCACAGAAATATTTGTGAGGAAAAATTAATGGGAGTCGGTCTCACACTGCACCCGTATAGAGGCAACTCCGTGGCAGTTATAAAGGTTTTTGTGTACAAATTTCAGAAAAATAAATGGAGGAAGTCTTGGTTTTTTGCTTATATCTCGTTCAGTTTTCTGGAGATTTTGCTGAATTTCAAAAGCAATTTTTCGCAGATATTTCTGGCAGTTCGATTCCTCCTACGGGTCTATGTGACATCGGGAGGCTTCAAAAAGTTAAATTTCAACCATAACACGGACCAAGAAAATGTATACTTTTTCAGGGTCGCAAATGAATATTAAAGAAATTACAAACGGAATGACAAACTTATATATGCCCTTATCACTTATGTGAAAGGTATAAAAATGTTTTTAAACTTATTATTGAGATTTTGTGATAGGAACCTTAATAACAAACTGGTATTTACAACGAAGTTTCTAAGCTTTGGGTTTATTTGGTAGTTTTTTGAACGCGTTTGTATGAATTCGTGAAATTGTAAAGCTTAAGTTTATCTTAACAATATATTTGATTGGCCAAAAACACAATAAATTTTATCATTTGTTTTTAAAAATGTTTTAATTGTAATTACTTCATATTCACATTCTTCTTTAAGAACAGTTAGTATTTGTTGCTCCTTTTTAAATCTGATACACTGTAATATAATTTAAATTTATCAACTTTTAAATATTTTTTTTTAATATAGTTTGTTTGTTTATTTAAAGGTCTTGTTTTAGAATATGTATATGTATGTGTCTATATGCACTTCATTAGTTCCCCCAGCATACTATATGCGCTCTAAATGAGCTCATAAAGACTCTTTTGTCGGAACGCTGACGCTCATAAAGAGTTCATAGAATAATCATAAACAGTCATAAAACGCTGATATTTGAGTGGCTTTTTCCACTAAACTGATCACTTATGAAAGAGCTCTAAATTTAATGCATAAAAGAGTATTTTATGACCCTTTTTTTAAAACGCATTTTGAGCTCTTATTCCAGTGCACTGTCACTATTTTCTTTAACAAGACTATTATTTTTAATATTACATGCTGGATTTTCTTTTCTTAATTTGTTTGAATAAAGTTCACTTATTATTAATTTGCTTTCTTTTAAGCTTGCTTTTTTCATTATTTTAATTATGTATTATTTTTGTATTTATTATAAGATAACTCACAATTTTGTCTTTACGCTTCCAAAAATATTCACTAATGAATTAATTTGTGTAACTTCTTTCTTCTGCTTAGCTGGAATTTACCTTTATCTATCGTTTATGAGCTCAGAAATATGCACGCAGGAAACGCTCACAGAAGCTCATAAAATCGCTCATATATGAGCTCATATGTAAGAGCGCTCCGATAATGGTATGCTGGGTCTTAATCCAAATCGTCAGTAGACTTCAACCAAATAAACTCAGAAAATTGGGATCAAATCCTGAATAATAATTAAATATTGTTGATAAATGAAAAAAGTTTTGTTTTCGGTAGCCGTTAAATGCATTTAGTGGTAACCAATGGTTATCCAGATGAAAAATGTAAAAAGAAAATTAAAACAGTTGAATAACAAACAAGTAAGAGCGCTATATTCGGCTGTGCCGAATCTTATATACCCTTCACATTGGTCTTTAAATATACCCAGCCGAGTAATTTTGTACTGCAAATAATATAATAAAAAACCTTGTGCGAGTTTTAAAGCCCATAGAAAAAATAACAAAATTTTAACGTTCGTATGAATAATAGAAATAGATGAAGAAGATTTGGGATCGAGAGTTTTTAAAGTTTTCGACATTATTCATATTTAAAGGTTAATAAAACTTATTAAATGTTCTAGTCCCCCTGCTCTTCACCAACTTTTTCGCCAAAATGTATGAATTATTTGATTATTACTTTTTGTAGAATATTCGAAGTCGATAGCTGTAATAGTTTTCCAGAAGTAGCGTATCGAAAATTTTATAAAAATTGTTAATTTGTATGGGAGCTACCCCTTCTTCACCCCCCATCCGAAAATCTTTTTCTTCAGAGCGTAGCCCTTAATGCCAATTACTTTTTGTAGAACATTTGATTTCGATATATGTTATAGTTTCTGAGATATAGCATATCGAAAATTTAACAAAAATTGTTAATATGTATGATACCCCTTTTTTTGCCCCCACTCAAAAAAAATTTTCTCTAAAGCGTAGGCTTTTTTGTCCAATTACTTTTTGTAGAACATTTCATTTCGATATCTTTTATAGTTTCCGAGATATAGCTTATCGAATATTTTATAGTAATTGTCGATTTGAATGGGAGCTATCCCTTTTTTTGCCCCCACTCAAAAAAATTTTTCTTTAAAGCGTAGCCCTTATGGCCCAATTACTTTTTGTAGAACATTTCATTTCAATATCTGTTATAGTTTCCGAGATATAGCGTATCGAATATTTGATAATAATTGTCGATTTGTATGGGAGCTATCCCTTTTTTTGCCCCCACTCGAAATTTTTTTTCTTTAAAGCGTAGCCCTTAGCGTGCAATTACTTTTTTTAGAACATTTCATTTCGATATCTGTTATAGTTTCCGAGATATAGCTTATAGAATATTTTATAATAATTGTCGATTTGTATGGGAGCTACCCCTTTTTTTGCCCCCACTCGAAAATTTTTTTCTTTAAAGCGTAGCCCTTAGAATGCAATTACTTATTGTAGAACATTTCATTTCGATATCTGTTATAGTTTCCGAGATATAGCGTATCGAATATTTCATAAAAATTGTTATTTTGTATTTGAACTACCCCTTTTTTTGCCCCCACTCAAAAAATTTTTTCTCTAAAGCGTAGGCCTTCTTACCCAATCACTTTTTGTAAAACATTTCATTTCGATATCTGTTATAGTTTCCGAGATATAGCTTATCGAATATTTTATAGTAATTGTCGATTTGAATGGGAGCTACCCCTTTTTTTGCCCCCACTCAAAAAAATGTTTCTTTAAAGCGTAGCCCTTATGGCCCAATTACTTTTTGTAGAACATTTCATTTCAATATCTGTTATAGTTTCCGAGATATAGCGTATCGAATATTTGATAATAATTGTCGATTTGTATGGGAGCTATCCCTTTTTTTGCCCCCACTCGAAATTTTTTTTCTTTAAAGCGTAGCCCTTAGCGTGCAATTACTTTTTTTAGAACATTTCATTTCGATATCTGTTATAGTTTCCGAGATATAGCTTATAGAATATTTTATAATAATTGTCGATTTGTATGGGAGCTACCCCTTTTTTTGCCCCCACTCGAAAATTTTTTTCTTTAAAGCGTAGCCCTTAGCGTGCAATTACTTTTTTTAGAACATTTCATTTCGATATCTGTTATAGTTTCCGAGATATAGCGTATCGAATATTTCATAAAAATTGTTATTTTGTATGGGAGCTACCCCTTTTTTTGCCCCCACTCAAAAAATTTTTTCTCTTAAGCGTAGGCCCTCTTACCCAATCACTTTTTGTAAAACATTTCATTTCGATATCTGTTATAGTTTCCGAGATATAGCTTATCGAATATTTTATAGTAATTGTCGATTTGAATGGGAGCTACCCCTTTTTTTGCCCCCACTCAAAAAAATTTTTCTTTAAAGCGTAGCCCTTATGGCCCAATTACTTTTTGTAGAACATTTCATTTTAATATCTGTTATAGTTTCCGAGATATAGCGTATCGAATATTTGATAATAATTGTCGATTTGTATGGGAGCTATCCCTTTTTTTTGCCCCCACTCGAAATTTTTTTTCTTTAAAGCGTAGCCCTTAGCGTGCAATTACTTTTTTTAGAACATTTCATTTCGATATCTGTTATAGTTTCCGAGATATAGCTTATAGAATATTTTATAATAATTGTCGATTTGTATGGGAGCTACCCCTTTTTTTGCCCCCACTCGAAAATTTTTTTCTTTAAAGCGTAGCCCTTAGCATGCAATTACTTATTGTAGAACATTTCATTTCGATATCTGTTATAGTTTCCGAGATATAGCGTATCGAATATTTGATAATAATTGTCGATTTGTATGGGAGCTACCCCTTTTTTTGCCCCCACCCAAAAAATTTTTTCTCTAAGGCGTAGCCCTTAGCGTGGAATTACTTTTTGTGGAACATTTCATTTCGATATCTGTTATAGTTTCCGAGATATAGCGTATCGAATATTTGATAATAATTGTCGATTTGTATGGGAGCTACCCCTTTTTTTGCCCCCACCCAAAAAATGTTTTCTTTAGGGCGTAGCCCTTAGCGTGCAATTACTTTTTATAGAACATTTCATTTCGATATCTGTTATAGTTTCCGAGATATAGCTTATCGAATATTTTATAATAATTATTAATTTGTATGGATGCTACCCCTTTTTTGCCCCCACTCAAAAAATTTTTTCTCTAAAGCGTAGGCCTTCTTGCCCAATTACTTTTTGTAGAACATTTTATTTCGATATCTGTTATAGTTTCCGAGATATAGCGTATCGAATATTTCATAAAAATTGTTAACTTGTATGGGAGCTACCCCTTTTTTTGCCCCCACTCAAAAAAAATTTCTTTAAAGCGTAGCCCTACTTGCCCAAATAATTTTTGCAGAACATTTCATTTCGATATCTGTTATAGTTCCCGAGATACAGCGTATCAAATATTTTATAACAATTGTCGATTTGTATGGGAGCTACCCTTTTTTTGCCCCCACTCAAAAAAATTTTTCTTTAAAGCGTAGGCCTTCTTGCCCAATTACTTTTTGTAAAACATTTCATTTTGATATCTGTTATAGTTTCCGGGGTATAGCTTATCGAATATTTTATAATAATTATCGATTTGTATGGGAGCTACCCCTTTTTTTGCCCCCACTCGAAACAATTTTTTCTTTAAAGCGTAGCCCTTAGCGTTCAATTACTTTTTGTAGAACATTTCATTTTGATATCTGTTATAGTTTCCGAGATATAGCTTATCGAATATTTTATAATAATTATCGATTTGTATGGGAGCTACCCCTTTTTTTGCCCCCACTCGAAAAAATTTTTTCTTTAAAGCGTAGCCCTTAGCGTGCAATTACTTTTTGTAGAACATTTCATTTTGATATCTGTTATAGTTTCCGAGATATAGCTTATCGAATATTTTATAATAATTGTCAATTTGTATGGGATCTACCCCTTTTTTTGCCCCCACCCAAAAAACTTTTTCTTTAAAGCGTAGCCCTTAGCGTGCAATTACTTTTTGTAGAACATTTCATTTTGATATCTGTTATAGTTTCCGAGATATAGCTTATCGAATATTTTATAGTAATTGTCGATTTGAATGGGAGCTACCCCTTTTTTTGCCCCCACTCAAAAATTTTTTTCTTTACGACGTAGCCCTTAGCGTGCAATTACTTTTTGTAGAACATTTCATTTTGATATCTGTTATAGTTTCCGAGATATAGCTTATCGAATATTTTATAGTAATTGTCGATTTGAATGGGAGCTACCCCTTTTTTTGCCCCCACTCAAAACATTTTTTCTTTACGGCGTAGCCCTTAGCGTGCAATTACTTTTTGTGGAACATTTTATTTCGATATCTCTTTTAGTTTCCGAGATAGAGCGTATCGAATATTTGATAATAATTGTCGATTTGTATGGGAGCTACCCCTTTTTTTGCCCCCACCCAAAAAAATTTTTCTTGAAGGCGTAGCCCTTAGCGTGCAATTACTTTTTGTAGAACATTTTATTTCGATATCTGTTATAGTTTCCGAGATATAGCGTATCGAATATTTGATAATAATTGTCAATTTGTATGGGAGCTACCCCTTTTTTTGCCCCCACTCGAAAATTTTTTTTCTTTAAAGCGTAGCCCTTAGCGTGCAATTACTTTTTGTAGAACATTTCATTTCGATATCTGTTATAGTTTCCGAGATATAGCGTATCGAATATTTGATAATAATTGTCGATTTGTATGGGAGCTACCCCTTTTTTTGCCCCCACCCAAAAAAGTTTTTCTTATGGGCGTAGCCCTTAGGGTGCAATTACTTTTTGTAGAACATTTTAAATCGATAGCTGTTATAGTTTACGAGATATAGCGTATCGAATATTTGATAATAATTGTCGATTGGTATGGGAGCTACCCCTTTTTTTGCCCCCACCCAAAAAATTTTTTCTTTAGGGCATAGCACTTAGCGTGCAATTAATTTTTGTAGAACATTTTATATCGATAGCTGTTATAGTTTACGAGATATAGCGTATCGAATATTTGATAATAATTGTCGATTTGTATGGGAGCTACCCCTTTTTTTTGTCCCCACCCAAAAAAGTTTTTCTTTGGGGCGTAGCCCTTAGGGTGCAATTACTTTTTGTGGAACATTTTATTACGATATCTGTTTTAGTTTCCGAGATAGAGCGTATCGAATATTTGATAATAATTGTCGATTTGTATGGGAGCTACCCCTTTTTTTGCCCCCACCCAAAAAATTTTTTCTTTACGGCGTAGCCCTTAGCGTGCAATTAATTTTTTTAGAACATTTTAAGTCGATAGCTGTTATAGTTTACGAGATATAGCGTATCGAATATTTGATAATAATTGTCGATTTGTATGGGAGCTACCCCTTTTTTTGCCCCCACCCAAAAAAGTTTTTCTTTACGGCGTAGCCCTTAGCGTGCAATTAATTTTTTTAGAACATTTTAAGTCGATAGCTGTTATAGTTTACGAGATATAGCGTATCGAATATTTGATAATAATTGTCGATTTGTATGGGAGCTACCCCTTTTTTTTGCCCCCACCCAAAAAAATTTTTCAACTAATATTTTATCCTCTTACAAAGATTTCTGGAATAAACTTCGAAGCGATGAAAGTGTTGAACTGTTTATTAATGAAGCAAAGGAAACTGCTTTAAAACTAGAGGCCACATCATCTTTTCCAACATCTTCAACAGAAATACTGTTTCGAAACATAGTAATTGCTCTAAAAATTTTGTTAACAATACCTATTACAGTAGCTTCTGCCGAACGTAGTTTATCAAAATTGAAAATTATAAAAAATTATTTTACAATGACACAGGAAAGATTAACAGGGTTAGCAACTTTAGCAATGGAAAGTGATCTATTAGAAAACTTAGATTATAATGACCTAATTAATGATTTTGCAAAAATAAAAGCGCGTAGAATTAAATTTTAATTTCATAACGATTTATTTCGTTTTATTATTATTTTTTTAATATCGAAGTATACAGTAGACTCGCGGTAACGTGAACTATTAAAAACCGAGAGTGTTCACGTTTGCGAAGTTGTTTATGTTACCGAAGGTGAAACTCTCTTAGTTTTCTTATTAAATTAGATGGGTGTTTCAGCCTAAATGCATATATTTTTTGTTACGTTGTAATTATGTAGTTTAAAAAAAACATTTCAACTATTGAATCGTTGTCTGATTTCAATGTGATGGAGCATTATCTATCAACAGCAGAGCTTTATTGGGCAGTCATTTCTCTTGTGAAACCAATTGTGAATTGTGAAACCAATTTTTAAAAATGGCAGCTGTCACCCATGACGATTTGGAGCAATTGTAGTCCACAGGAGATTCAAAGTTCCTAAAAGAGCGAGGATTATTTGCCTTTCCAATTACAAAAAATTTAACTTTATGTTCCCCTGTTGCATTTGTACGAGCTAGGAAAGCGACTCGCTGTTTTTCCGTTTTTCTTCCAGGAGCATTTTTTCTTGAGTATTACGTACGTTTTGCAAGGTAGCAACTTCCAAAGTAATAACGATTCGTCTGCATTATAAATTTGATCATCAGACAGGCGTAGCTCTTTAATTTTGGCTTTTAGTTTGTTTTTAAAAGGGTCCAGAAGTTTAGATCTGGAAGATAACTTTTCTTCTCTTTGCTAAGCTACTTACGTTTTAGCCTCCATTTAATTTTGCTATTACATCAACGCTTTCCTTTAAAGACAAGAATTTTGGTGGTGTTTACGACATTCTTCACGAAAAACTTTTAATTATTTCATGCTAAATCAGCAGCGCACACTAAACTAAACGCTTTAACCAGAAACATCAAAAATCCTACTGAGAAATCATTTATGTCCCTTTTTATTATAAAAACAGTTTAAATAACCGACAAATGTAGAAAAAAACAGCGTTTTCTATGTTCAATGAATTTTAAACTTGTTCACGTTAAAGGGCTTTCACACCGTGTTCACGCTACAGAGTAGTTAGTGTAAAAATAATTTTGTTCGTGTTATCCGGTGTTCACGTAAGGCGGTGTTTTGTGACCGCGAGTCTACTGTATATTAAAAATCTACTTGAAGTTATATAGATTAAAATTTTTAATTTTCTTTTTTGTTGTTCAGGATTATACCTCTGTGGGAAACCTCTTAAAAAAATGCATCGAAAGTTCTACCTCTTGGGTGATGTGGAAACGGACATATAAGGGCGGCCCTTTCAAAAAGTGCACCAGATGACAAAAAGTATAGCGCCGGCGCTGTCTAGAATCAAACACTTTTTGATGGGTGGCTTCTTTGAGCCTTACGTTTAAGCAACTAATATCCATATCAAAGAAATCCCCCAGAACCTTGCAATTTTGTTCATTTACTGTCTACTTAGATTTTCAATAATAACAATTTATATAAATCTTTATTTACCCGCTGTTAAACTGCTGGCGACTACAACGTATTAGGGCTCCCACATAATTAGCCCTAGAAGTCGCGTTTTGTATAATTCTGTGTCTGAAATAGTACTGAATAAAATTTCATCTATACGGCCAACTTTTTGGCAATCATACCAAAACAAATACCAGATCTACCGTTAAACAACATATTTAAAAAGCCACTGAGCATGCTTCTTCTACCTATTGCCAGACTAGATACATAATCTTTTGTCTGAGAAAAAAAGAGCCCGTTGAAGTGGCAAAAGGGTTGATCGACAACTTAAATCTAAATGGAATGAGTACACAAGCCATCTCAGGAGTTGTTGAAGTCATATAGAACAGCATCCCTTAGAGCATACTAACAAAGTCTAGAAACCACTCCTAGACAAAAAACTCCCCATGGCGATCAGTTAAAGGTCCTGAAGACCCGTTGTCGCAAAACTTCTACTGCGCAATTTCAGAGAAGCCCAGGTAAGAAAAATTTTACCTCTTTGCGGATCGCTTAAGAAGCGTATCCACTCCTAATAAGTATATGTGAGTTACCGCCTGTTGATGTTAGACAACCTATAGAAATACGATTCCAATTTAAACGCTAAAAATGCTGCTAGATTTTATAAAATCAGTATGATAAGTATTTTTAACGCCACATTACGGCTTAAACATTTCCCGCTAATATGGAAAGTTGTCTTAGTAAAGATGATTCCTAGCCTGGAAGAGAGCCTTCAAAGGTGAAGTCGAAGTAGGCTTGAATACTAATTTACCTTAAATCTCTACGTAGCAGACATGTCAACCGATAGTTAAACACACACGTCGACATTTGCTGATGATACTGCTCATGAAGATCCTAAAGCGACCTCGAAACAACTACAACACCATATTACCAAAGTAGCGAAATGGTCAAAGTTATGAGGAATAAGAATTAGTGAACGAGAATGCACCCATGTCACCTTTTCTTTATACAAAGAAAGGTGATCCCCAATTCCTGATAATAAACACCAAAATTAATACCTCGAGGCGAAATACCTTGGCATTCATCCACATCGTTGCCTTATGTGGAAGTCAAAATAAATAAATAAGTTAACACTGATGATATTAAAAGCAGCCTAAATTCATTGGCTGATTGGCAAAAACTCTGTGTTGAACGTCGTCGAAATAAAATCGTAAATGATAACTGGCGCTCCTTGCTATATTAAATACAGCAGCATCCACAAGGATCTGCAAGTTCCGCTAGTTAAGTGCGAAATCTTAAACTATGTGGACAAGTATTAAAATAAACTTGAAACACATCCAAATCCGCTCGCTCGAAGCATCTTGCAACATCGTGAACATACTCATATGAAAAGGAGGGATACTATTGCGCTTATGTGAAGCAATCGGAATTTAATAACATTATTTTAAGAATATTAATTGAAGTCCGGTACTGGCTGAAAGAATATGTGATATTTAGTTCAAGATTCGAATACTAGTTGTTAGTTTATTAAAGTAAAGATTCAATTATAAAAAAAATATGATGAAAAAAAATAACTTAGTAAGTTGAGCGCAGAATACGGGCTGTCAACCAATTCTTCTTAAACAGAGCTAGTTCTGTTCACAAACAGATACAAAATTTCTTTTTTTTACCCCCTACACTAAGCAAAATGATACTGAATGTGTCATACAGTTTTAAATATCTGGTCATTATAAACAATAAGCTATTTCGGAAGCCAAGCAAGGATGTAAGAGTGGCGAAGATACAGGCTGCAATTTGTGTGTGCAAATCTTCTATTGGAAAGACCTGGAACCTCAGACTTCGGGCCTCGGAACATTAGTTGGTTTTTCAAAACGGTGATAATGCCAATTCTCTCCTATAGATGTTTTGTCTAGTGAAACGTTATAAACTCTTCAACGAATCGCCTACATATTGAGAGGACGATGCGCATTATGGCGATTCTGACAACAGAAGCAATGGGATCAACTTTAACTAGGACCTTTTAACCCTACTTCATTAGCTTCCAGCGGACCTCCTGGCGAAGAAAATGGTGCTGAACACTAGGATAAGACTTTATGCTGTGGACAAATGAAGACACAGAGCATACGACCACGCATGTGATATTGTGACCGTTGCGTTTTGTAACCGACCTCATTGCTTACTTTACCACGGAACCTTTTCTCTACAGAAAATTCTCTTTTGTGATTTCAGAGAGGGCCGGATGAAATCACATACTCAAGTTCTGTGGATCTGAAGAAATATACGGACGCGTTTAAGGAGAAGCCTTAAAGAGACTGGTCTCAGCGTAGCCATATTCATTACATTAAAAGAGTATGGAATATTAAAATCTTCACTAAAAGCGGAGTTGATTTTAGATCCATTACTGATGCATTATTACCAGATATGCCTAAAGAGATTGTCGAGACATTTTTGCCAATCTGACCAATCTGATATAATAGCTGTGCTGATATATTGGCGAAGGATAGTGTAAGCCTAGAGGATCGGGCAATCGACCATTTCTGTGGCATTTCCCCTCTTCGTGTAAACTTTTCGTGGATAAATACTCTGGCAGAACCGCAGGTGAAAGATGGCTCAACGGACCTTGATGTAAAACCATTGATATAATCTGGGCGACATCCAGATTGGCTGGTAAATTGGGACTGTCTATTAGCGATTTTTGTGGAAATTTTCAAGACGCAGAGGAGATTGAAAGTATAAACGTAATTTGCCTCTTTCCTATACTAGACAATCGAGCACCTTGGTGTCGAAAGACCAGACAGCCTGTCGTGATAGCCGCTGGTTCGAAGACAGGTACCTTGATGAGGCAACTATGGCCAACCTTTAAAATTTCCCTCTACCTTAATCTATGAAAATTTCCTAATCTAAGCATACTAAACATTCTTTTCCTTCAATCTCTCTCTTGCACAAGTATCACAAAAAGTACCGAACAAACAGACCCAAGTGCACTAAAACCTCATTCTTTTATCACTTTCGCTGCCACTTGTTCAACCTAAAGAAACCCATTCTTTCTTTTTAAGTTCTTAATTAAAACTCTTTGGAGCAAAAGAAAATACGTTCTAAATATTTAAAAAAAAATTGTTAAGCTTGAGGCCATAATTTTATAAATAAAAGTTTTCACAAACATTTATTGTGAAAAATGTTTTATTTATAGGGTTTGTCTTTATGAATGTTTTTTGTCTCTAAATAATAACTTCAAAAAACTTATTGAGAATTATTGTTAACAAACCAAAGCGATTTTCCGAAACCCCAACAACCCATTTTTCGATATCCGCTGTTTCGGTTTCCTTGTTTTCTTATAAAAAAAATTGAGATCTGATTCTTAATAATATTTGCAAATTGTTGTAATACAAAAAGATTTTCTTTTCGTAAGCTTCTTTTAAACCTATGGTAATATAAAGTTATTCGAGCCAAATTTTGTTTCAATATCAGCATGATTTAGATGTTTCTGGAAGTCAACTTAATTTGTGGGCAAAGGTCTGCTACTGAAGAAAGGGTGTACAATGGGCTGATCTTAAACAAATTGTGTAAAACCTTTCCTGTTGAAAAAGTGCTTCTCAAAATATACTCGAGTTTTTATGAAAATAAATGTAATATCCGGGAGTCAAGCATATTCGAGAGGCCCTATAAATAACAAAGATTTGCCATAAGATGTTGTTGAAACAAACTAATTATAGTAATTAAATCTTATTATAGAAAGACATTTTTATCCACTTGACCCCATTAAACGAAAATTTATGTGTCTATGCTAAACTTTTTATTATCTTTAAAAATGCGAGTACAAATTACCGCAATCGAAACCTTTCTTGCACGTTCGAATTTTCGATGCCTTTATATAGAATTTCTATTCGATTTTTTTTGAATATTAATTGTTCAATCAACTAATAAGGTAAATATTAGTCGATCGGTATACTGTAAAGTATGTACTTGTTAAACTACTGCTTTTTAAGCGATACAAAAATATACAAAATAAAACAGAATGATGTACACTCAAAAAATTATTAGGGTAAAATCAACTGGAAAACTATTTAAAATAACTGGATATTCATTTTAAAACCGTCCAACAAGATATTCATTAAAATTAACAAAATATCATCTTTCAGACATCGAAAAATTCACTTACATAACACAAACTATCAGAAAAATAACAACAAAGTTAAATATTACCAAAAAAATAACTGACAATAATAACTTTAACTAAAAATCAGTTTTTTTGTTTAGCTAAAGCTGTGAATAACCCTTCAAATCAGTTTAAAAAAATATTGTATTAAAATTTAACTGTTTTTTCATTTAAACACAACTTTACGGATTACTTTCTAAATAACTTGCAGTCAGTTACTGTAATAATTTTTTGAGTGTAGAAAATGTCCTTACGGCAACACGCGAGTGCAAGCTTCAGTTAAAAGAAAAGAACTATACGTACAAACGTACTACATATTTTAAATATCTCTATTCCTTTATATTGGTCAATAATTCTTAATTTCATATTTCTTGAATCATAATCTCAAAACATGCAAAAGTACCAAAAATGTAATATTCTGAATTAAATCTGGAAAAATGGTTCCTAATTTTAAATTTTTACTAATAATTTTAAAAAGAAAAAACTACCTAAATGTAAAAAAGTACTTTTTGTTCGTTTTGCTGGTTTTTGACCTGCATATGGGTCAATAATTCTTAATTTCATATTTCTAGAGTCATAATCATATAACATTCTAAAGTAAAAATCATGAAAAAAACACTTTTTGCCTCTTAGCTGACTTTATTTTCATATTTGTAGACTCACAATCTCAAAAAAACAACACAAAAAGTACCAAAAATGTGAAATAAATACTTTAAACAAACAAAAATTTTTAAATATACTTTTTGTCATACATACCTATACTTTTTCAACTTGAGTTAGGTCCTGCAGCTGTCGTTGGATTATGTTTCCATCTTTTTTTGCTTAGAAAGTTAAAAAAGCATGTACCAATATATAATTTTTCCTTTCTTTTCCTTAAGGTTCCAAAATTTTGAAAAAGTACCAGGCAAGGGTCCTTTTTTTTAAATACATACCTACAACCTTTTTCTAAATTTTTTTCAGATTTTGGGATTTTCACAGTTTGGATATAGGTATAAAATGAAAGCTCGTTGGACAAAGAGTACTTTTCCTCGTTTTTATTTTTTTTTCATTTCGGAAATAATGAGTCTAGAAATATATATTTAAGGACTATTGGCCTGGACTGATTGAATCGATCAAACGGGTCACACTTTTTATCTATCTTTGGTTAAATATTATTAATTTTATTAAGTATTTTGTATAAAAATCTAAAAGAACTTAGGTTTTATTTAAAAACTATTCCCATCGATGTTTATTTAAAAGGATATCTAGAGCGTACACTTGTCAAAAAATAAGCTTTTTTCCTCGAAATTTATTTGTTGTGCCGTGCGACAAACAAGTAAGCACCCAACGATATGTATGTAAGTACATATCTAGTTTGTTTTTCACAAATATGAAAAAAATTGGAATTCGTTCCAGTTGTGGTTTTTAGCATAATATAAAAATTTGCAGAAAAATAAGAGCATAAAAACATTTTTCAAAAATGATTTGATCGCTAAAGTAATTGTTAAAAACTTAAAAGCGACAGTTTTTCACTAATAAGATATAAATTTATTACAGTTAAAAGCCAACGGAATTTCTTATGCTTTTACTAGAACTTTTTTCAGGTTTTCTCACGCAACAAAAATCCTTAGATTCCTGACATCCTGATCTTACCTTGTGGTTTTGGTATATTTCTCTTCAGCTGCATCCATTTGTAAGTCGGCAAATTATTTCCTTGATTAGGGGATTTGGCTTGATTTTTATTGCTGTTATTATTAGATCCACTATTGGAACAAGAAGTACTAGATAAGGAAGAAGTAGATGTGGTTGAAGTTGTTGTGGTGCCACCAGGTGACACAACACTTTGTGAACGCAAATTTTGACTGACGCAACCGGTAGTGGATGGTGACTGATGTTGAAGCAGAGACTGTTGTTGGCATACCATCGGTGGATTGCTTTGACTATTAACGTTTAAATGTTGAGGTATACCATGAGAGTGTAAACGATGGTTTAAATGGTGTGAATCTATACCCATAGCGTTAGGATCTAATGCACTGGCGTAGGAGGACGACATTTGATGTTGCTGAGACCATAGTTGAGGTGAGTGCTGTTGATTATTTGTATTATTTGCACCGGAAGTTATACTCCCAATAGTGCCGTCCATATTGTATTGCGAATGAAGAACCGAGGCGTATTTCTCTTCCGCGGGCATGTACGGGATTGAATTGGAATGCTGATGGGAAGAGCTTTGATTGTAAAAACAATCGAGGTTAGTGTAGCTTAAACCATTTTCCGAACTGATAATAGCTGGATCCATAGGAACGTTTTGGGCAGTATGGGCAGAGGCATTAGCAGCAACAACAGGAGAATTAGTAGTGGCAGGCGGAATTGTAGCTACAGCTGCAGTTGCATAATATGCTTGAAATGAATCATTTTCATAGTAAGCTGCTTCGCTTGGTGAGTGACTTGCATTAGAGGGAAGCGAGGGTGTAGCTGCGGCCAAGGTATTGGAAGTGGTTATTCCATACTCGGCGGCGGTGGGACTAAATAAATGAGAGTGAGAGTGGGAATACAAAATTTGTCCTTGACCCAATGACTGACTAGGCGGAGGAGTCAAATGTTGTGGCTGTTGTTGCTGATAATAATTTCGCGACGATCCTTCATAAGCAGAGTAACCATTATTTACATGGTGGCTTTGTTGATGATGCAAAGCGTCATGTGACATAGCGGTTGCGTTAGGAAAATATGTATTTTGGTATGCATTAGCAGAAGTACCCGCTGTCATATCTGGTAATCCAACTGCACTGCTGTTATAGCAGTTCGAATGATGAAGATGATGATTGCCGTACATCGTGCTAATGTCCATCATTTTTACACTTAACTAGCGGTATTTTCTAATAACCTGATAACAGGTTGTTTCTCTTATTTACACTAGACACAAAAACCGTTTTCAAATTTTATAATTTATTGCTTTCTTATATATCTTTACATAGGTACCTACTTGTAAACATTTTTTTATTTATTTTTTCGTTTTAAGATTTTTATTTTGTTTCACTTTTTATGTTTATTTTTGCTTTTGTAGGTACTAATAATAAATAGGTACTATACAATTTTATATAATTTTTTCAAACTAAGCACATAAGTAAGTATGTACATACATAAGTAGGTACCTATTATTTGAATTTTTAAAGGCATAGGTACATACGCACGTTTCCAAATACATAAGTACATATGGAAGTACAAATAAAACAAATTATTAATATGTATTCGTTTTGCAACCGAAATATCCACAATTTTTCGATTACATAGTGCTTTGATCTCAATTAAATTTTTTAATTGCCGCCGTTATAAACATTTTGTTTTTTTTTCGTATTGTTTGAGAATATGATAAATTTTAAAAATATGAAATTTTCTGCCTTCAAATTATAAATTCTAACGAATGCGTACTAACACATAGCTTTCCCGTAAGAAACCTATTCACAACTGATTCACAAGAACAACAACGGTACAATGTCGGTCAGTGTGAAAAAAACAACCATCGCAACAAAAGTAACTCATTCTCGCATACTGCTGCCTAAATATTACAACAACGAACTTAAACTCCGCCCTCAAATAACATTGCCTCTGGTTGTTTCTGTCAATTGACTGCTAAGGTAAAGGAATTATGTTGATTTTTTGTCTCGTTTTAAACAAAACATACTTCATTTTATCTTATCAAATGCTTTGTTTGTTGGGTTTCTAAAAGAACCCTTGGTTTCGTCATTCGTTAACTTTATAGGTACATGGCCGTGGCACTAAGTCCCAAAAAAGGGGTATTACCTATTAACTAGGACTGTAACGTAAGTACGCTATAATATATAATGTAAATAACAGTGTAAAGCTCTTAAGTACAGGAAAACGAATTTTTTTCAATTAAAAATCATTTTTTTTGTTTAATATTCATTAAAAAATATATCATGCCTCTTAAATTAAAAAACGCAGTTTAAACGTAACCAAAAGAATTCTTATTTTTATAATGCAAACACATTCCTAAATAGGTAAAGGCTTTAAACTTTTCTTATATGACGAAGTATATATTGCGATGCCACAGGTAAACCTTAGGTTATTAAGGCTTTATAATAAATTACCTTTTGATATATTCTTCAATAAAAAAAACAAAACAATTTTGCAAGTTTTTTTTTTATTAAATTCTTATTTTTTACTTAGGTTGGGCGAGGTAAGGATGAAAGGAGAATACCATTAAGAATATCTGTAAGATCCTTTAACTCAGGTTTCAAAGTTCCCCTAGTATTTTCTTCAGTCGAGTCGCCCAAGAAAATTTTCGCTATTCTTATAACTGTTTCATCGTTGCCAGCTAACGGTACTAAGATTGGACAGAATTCTTCGAATGTAGAGTCTTACAGGCTTATAGAGGGTCGAAAATACGTGACATAACGATAACCACAGACAACAGCTGTTCAAATTAATTTATGGGCAACACTGTATACTATTGGTGACTAATCAACACGCCATAACCATAGAAACCAATTGCATTTTGGTTTTAATGGCAACGGTTATGGCATTATGTTATTGCACGTATAATTTTAGCTTAAGTCTATTATCAACTATGTCAAAATTGTTCTTGAAAGACACCACCAGTTTGGTTGTAGACAACAATATAGTTCCACTATATAGGAAAAACTTTTTAGGAAAAGAAAAATTTTTTGCGTTTTTTATAGATGTCTCTCAAGTATTGCATGAATGTCTGTTAAACAAACTATAGCTAAATTTCCCAGTGAATCTCCATTATCACTTAGGAAAGTACATAGCCGACCAACATTTTATTATCAAAGGGGAAAACCACTTAAGTTATCCTCATTCAAAAGGAGCTGGCGTACCTCAGGGTAGTATTCTAGGACAAATTCTGTGGAGGGGGCAGGCAATTGGCTAAACTTTGGTACCTTATATTGGGTTTCAGGCCAATTCTAAATGATTTTGTTAACCGTTAGTCACTTAAAATCCTATCAAGCTATTGTTCCTAGGCAACCTGCCTATAAACATTGTATACATGTATGGGCACTTTTGTTTATTTATTTTTTGCGTTTTAGCACCTTTAAACTTTTTGTACAACTCACATACATATGTTTTGTACAAGTCGTAGGACGAGTGTGTTAAGAAAAATTGTCACGCCCTTTCCGCAGGGTTATTATTGAGGAGAAGAACTTTGCCATTCACCTACATCGCCACACATAAATACGAGTTTGTCACAAATTAAACTGAAAGCAGGCCAAATTCATTAGCTAATTGGCGAATGTAAATTTTTGCTTTACAACTCGAATTTGGAACCAATTGGGTATTATTACTACTGCTCCTTAGTATATAAAAACGAAAACATTTACAAATATCTTCAATTTGTCTACAAGTACACACGCAGAAGATCTTACAGCGCGGAAGACTTATTCAATTAAAGAGAAAGAATAATGTTGCCCTTACATGAACTTTTAATTGGGAACTTAAATTTTGGTATGGCACTGGCTGGACTAATATATATGAGTTAATTGCGAGATTTAATAATTATTTCTCTTCTGTTTCTCCTAAATACATTTAACGTTAAATTAATAAGCCTTCTCAATCTTTTCTTCTATTTCCTGTGGGCGTTTTGCCGCAAGAGGCATCTTGTAACGTACATGGGTTTCAATTGACTAAATATTCAAAATCGTCTCTGATGTTTTCTTTAGAGAAGTCTCCGTTCTAATTTTGCACTTCCTATTCATGTCACCGAAGCGTAGGTTGGTAATGGTCTAATTATGCTTCTGTGTAGCCATTGTTTTATATATTGACCAAGGCCTCATTTTTAACCTGTTGTCCTTCTACGTAGCGCACAGCCTCGGTTAGCCTCCACCGCTCTTTCCTTCAAGAGGTGGATTCCTTTTTTTCGATCACTTTGGGTATCGCAATTGTGTCGTCATAATATACAATATAATTTTTTTTTTCCATGAAATGACAAATTTAATATTTTTTCTGGTACACACTTAGTCCCTTAGGCTCAGCCAAGTAATACGCGTAATTTACATAGGTCTTTTTTTACCTATTAAAAAGTTGTTTTGGTTCCTCAACCCCTAGGAGTATTAGCACATCATGTGTTGATTTTCACTTACTAAGATGCTTCTTTGGTAATACCCTTTATTATACCCTCTTCTTGTGACGCCCGTGATGGTGAATTAAATACTGTTATTTTTTTCATTCTTATTTGTTTGGACCCCTGTGTTGGCAGTATTTTCTAAAAGTAACGCCTTTTCATGGAATGTGTTTTTGTATATAAATATGAAGTTGTGTGTGTGTACCGCTGACTTTTTCCAACTTTAGCTTCCAGACTTTTATAACGTGAACATAAAATCGGCAAATAACACATGGTCCTTAATGTGTGTATAATGTGTATGCAGTATCTGCTTGTTAACTGTCAAAAGTTTTTATTTAATTTAATGTTTACTTCTGTCTGATTATGTGTAAGCGTTTTGTGGTCACGAATTCCTTTACAGTTTAAATCCCAGTGGAAAGAATTTGCACATAAATATGAATGTAGGCATGCTCGTACGTTAATATCTAAACGACTTCAAAATATGAGTTGGAGTTGTAGATACACCTTTATTAACTTTTTTAGAATGGTATTCATAGTACATAAGTACATACCTATGTATGTACATATCGGTACCATAATATAGAAAGACCCTAATCGTATAGGTATTTTAAGTCGAGATTTTTTTTTGCTAATTGTGATTTAGGTATGAGCAGATCATTTATAGAAATATAAAAAAATACTAGTTATGACTATATCAACGCACCGGTATTTAGTATGTATGTATATGTGTAGGCTTGTCTGACTGATTATCACACATTCATATGTTTTGTCTCCTATCATGTAGGTATGTAGTTACGAGTTAGGACAACTTTAAGTTTATGCTTTTATGTACATTCGTGTGTGACAACTTTGCTAACAATTTGCGAATTTTAATACAATTGCTAACTGCCAGCAAGAAAATGGATTAATGAAATCGGTCGCACAAATAACTCTTGGTATATTGCTTTATTGAAAAAATGGAGTCCACGACATAGGTACCTACCTGTATATCTTTTAAATGTATTGTAATTAGTAGGTGCAGTCTTATGGAATATAAAGATGTCATAAAATTGACAGTTGTTTTAGGCAAGAAATAGGTACATATACCTACATATATGCTTATAAAGGTATTTTAGTTTATATGCGTACACACCACTACGGTTTCAATAGTGTACTTACATACCTATAAATCTACGAGATCAAACTTAAAAGTTATTTGTTTCATTACTTTTTTTGTAACTAAACCACAAACAAAAAATTTTATAATAGGTACCTATTTACTTAAAAATCAGGCGCAGCGGTATTAAGGTGTAGTGAATACCTACAGACTTTCTTAAACCAAGAACTAGTTATCTAGTTTGAATTTCCTAATTTTAACCACATACGTACCTATAAGACCAAAAAGAATTAAGGCCTAGCTATAGGGCTAACTATAATGTGCTTTTGCTTACTTAAGCAAAAGTGCGAATACACATGTTTAAATGTATATAACAGAGTTCGAAATTGCTCACTCACTTCTCATTCGTGAGAACGAGTGTGAGCGCTGTGTTTACTGCAGCAATTTTTCATTAATGAATGAGTTTTTAAAAAACATTTTGTGCCTTCTCACTCTCGAGTGAGAAAAAAAAAAATTTTTTTTCACCAGTCATAAGTGAGAAGTGAAAAGAAAAATTTACTTTTTTTTCACGAACATAAATGAAAAGCATCAAATTCGAGTACTTCTCATAAGTGAGAAATCATAAATGAATTTTTTCGCGAAGCATTCATAAATGTGTACACATAAAATTTTTTGGTCATGTTACTGGTGCTGCCATATGTAAAATTTTGTCGCATAATTTTTGAAATGCTTAAAAAAGTAGGAATAATTTTTTTTTTAAACATGTTTTTAATAAATTAAAAACTGTTATACGTTGTGGTTCTTAACTACTTTTTTTAATTTTCTTGCTTTCATAATAAAATATTTGCATTTATTTAACTTCATTTCAATTTTTCAATGAATCCGATTTAATGATTTTAGTAATAAAAATATGCGGTTAAGGTTTTACAAAAATGGGAAGCATTACTCCAAATCACAAAATCATCGTCACCATCACTTTCATCATTACTTTGTATATCTTGTTTGTGAAGTAGTTTGTAATGTCTTTCGCTAAGTTCCTTTTTGCACGATTCTATTAAGCAAATACTTTTTTTGAAGATGCATCGTACAACACATATTTTTCAAAATTAAATTGTCTTTTAGGCACTGATTGTTATTCACTTCACGCTATTTAAAATCCAAATAAGGTTCGTTTTCAAATATTTAATGTTGATATTGCAAAAAAAAAATAGAGCTGTTAAACACACTCATGCAAATTTTAAAAGGATTGGAAAAAATTGCATTCTGCTTTATCACCTTTAGAGATAATTGTTCATCATTTCATTTTGTTTGGAATTTTCCACTAATTTGAAAGGTATTTTATACCTGCCTGTCCGTCACCCTTTTAGGTACTAGGTATATTGTTACAAAAAATTGTGGTGGTTATTATACAATACACAAGCAAATCTTTTTATGTACAAAAATTTGAAACTTTATCTTTCAGGTCAATTAAATAGAACCTAAGAGTTTTAAGGAGTTCTATTTGCAAAAGTAAGGTAAATTAAAAAAAGAGCAGTTACGACCTTGAACACAATATACAAGAAATACTTTTTTTTATCAGAAAACGTCAATTAAAAATTTAGGAAAATAGTTCAAAAATATTTTTAAAGATTGCTATGAAAATTTGTGTCAGTGAAGACTATAAAATTTCTAAAAAATCACAACATAAAATATAATGTATTATTTAAGTTTCTTAACAAAAACAATTTTTTTTATAAATATGACTTTTTCACAATAAATACTGCTAAAAGTAATCCTTTAAATTAATATTTATTTATTATTCATTAGACTAGCAAAATAAAAAAATTTATGTAAATGCAAGAATTTTTTTACTCTTATTGGAAGTACAAATTTCACACGCTTAAAAAATTATTTTCCGGCAACTCTGTTACAAAGCGTGAAAAATATTAAACCAACACTCGCACTCATAAAAGAATGAGTCGAAAGTGAAAAGAAGAAATTTCTCATTCATTTGTGAGTGAGAAATAAAATTTGGTTTTTATTTTTCATTTGTGATTTGTGAGCGTGAAAAAAAAACGACAAACTTCTCATAAGTGAGTGAGGGTTGACAAAAATTTTTTCACGCTCTTTTATGAACGTGAGAAGAAAAAATTTTTTTTAGGATTTTTCGCTCTCGAGATTTTTCATGAATGGTGTTTTTTTATCGCTCACTCTTGAGAAAATTTGTACTCTGGTATATAACTATAATGTTCTTAAGCAGCTTTTCGTTAAGTTTCGTCAAGTTACATTTGTTTAAGCAAATAGTGAACCTGATCGTACTTTGCTTAATGTATCAGCTGTGTATACTTGAGTTGCGCGCACTGTTGCACTTTTAAGTACATTTTTATTTATGTGATAATTTTTTGTATTTATTAACACTTATAATATAATTTTATTATTTATTTGGTAATAGTTTAATATTTTTAAATTGTAGATGTTACTTTAATAACATTTTGCGAAAAAAATCCATATATTTGGAATATAAAAGTAAAACAGTTTTTGCAAAAGTACAAATATTTGCAACTGAGTTCTGTAAGTATTTAAGTTCAAAAAGTACAATATAGCCACTGAAAAGTCTTTAATAAGTTGATTAAGCATTTGACAGGCTTTTCGTTGATATTTGACATTAGCTTTAGTTTGTTTAAGCACAATATATTTAGGCCTTATATCATGCATCACTGGCAATGATGTTAATCTTGTGTTTGTAAAATGTTATGCGTTTTAAGCGTATTAAATCAATGAAATAGATTTAAATTTTAAAAGTACGCAGGCAGCATTTCTGTTGAAACATGTAAAGTTATGTTTTTTTTGCATTCCAGGTAGTTTGGGTAACTTTGACAAATTAAGAGAGTAATTTTCTCTTTACTCTCATTTGTCCGAAGAACGAAATCTTCTGGAACACACCTATTGTTTGTCAAAGGTGGTTTTATACGGGATGTATATTACATATGACCTGTCACTTTTGCAATACATATGTAATTGCATATGTCAGTCAAAATTGCGATTCTGCAGACGGTTAATAATTTTTGCCTTCGAATGTACATATGTATGTAATTTCGTCTGACTTAAACTCCAAACCAAAATAAAGAACTTACTCTTCCTTGTTGTTTTTTTAAACAGCTGATGCCAAATGCTTTGTCAGATAAAAATACAGTGCCAATTAATCGAAAATTTTGTCATCTGACTTTTACATATGTGTTCCATATGCAATGATTCAACGCGTTTACACGACATGTATCAATTTTGCAGTGGGAAATTTGACAAGCCATATGTAAAATACATCCCGTATTAAAGTACCTTAAATTCATTTGAATTAACGGTTGTGACCATAGTTGCCAGACAATTTTGGTCAAATATCGTCAAATCTTTGGAAAAGAATCGTCAACATCGTCAAAACAAGTTTGGGAATCGTCAACACTAAAATTTATGTTATTGATTACTTTTTTACCTAATAATAATAATAAAAAAAAAAACAGAAAAATGTGCTTACAGGTAGTTTCGTAAAAAGAAGTAACAAAAAGGCAAAATTTCATTCAAATCAACACCAACTGAAAATGAAAAATGCTAATATTTAAGACATTTTTTTACAGATTTCCAAACTTTGTCCTAAAAAATAATTTTTATGTTAAAAACAATTTTATTTCAAACAAATAATTTTTTTACAGAAATCATTTTTCAGGGATCCTATTTCTAATACTTGTTATAAGATACAGTATTTTAACTAAAAACATTTTCAATATTTTTATTAGGTGTGTCGTACTGTAGATAATTAAGGCTGAAGGGTCTTTAAAAACCTCTCATATGGTTTGATATTTAAATAGCAATTTGTGATTAAAGTAGCGAAAAATTTACAGAAAATTCACAAACTTTTCTCTGGAAACATGATATTATATAAGGTGTTAAAGTTCTGCATTAAGTTCATTAAACAATATTTATTTTTTATTAATGTTTGCTCTTAAAAAATACATATGTGAATACAAAAAAATATTGCTGTTATTTAATTTCAATTAAATTTTTAGTACCAACGCTCAGTACCGAGCAAAGGAGTTGTAGACGGCTCCAAAATAGCATTTCACTCGGCTAGTGTCGCTAAAATAAACTTTTGCAAGATATTTCTTCAATAAAAAACTTTTCAAAATAAAATTGAACCAATTAGCCTGATAAAGAAAATTTATAAATTAAAAGTTGTTCAAAAATACGCTAAAATAAAAATTCGTAAGTAATTATGTCTTAAGTTTTTTTTTTAATGTTTAGATTGATCTCGTATGCAGCGTACTAAGTAATAATTGATTTAAAATTTCCTATAGACATTAACATTTTTCTATCCTGTGGAGACAAAATTATTGATTGACACGTTTACAATGGTTTTGTTAGTGACCCATTCCTTAGGATAAACGTCGTTCATCCTTATTCTTTGTTTTGTTTATCTTTTATCCTCCTGAAAGTATGTAGATCCTTTCTTCTTAATTGTATATTGCTCGTTTGTATATACATACGTACATACATATGCATGTACATATATTTGTATCTTTATTTTCATGTACACATTACGTTTATATCTTATTTGTAATATTAATTTCAAAATTATTATATTTTCATTTAAACCAACATCTTTATTGTGTTTTTATACCCTTCACATAGTGATAGGGTATATATCACTTTGTCATTCCGTTTGTAATTTCTTTATTATTCATTTGCGACCCCATAAAGTATATATATTCTGGATCCTTATAGATAGGGAAGTTGAAATAGCCATGTCCGTCTGTCCGTCTGTCCGTCTGTCTGTCTGTCCGTCTATCCGTCTGTTGAAATCAAGTTTCCGGAGTCAGATAAAAAGATACAGATCAGTAAATGGTGTCAAACGATTACAAATATCCCGCTAACAATCGCTATTTAAAATCAGCAAAATCGGTTCACTATTGACCGAGATATAAGCGAAAACCCAGAGTAACCCATTTTTTTTAGGACAAAATCCGTGCATATATCCCTATATATCTCAGTAAGTATAATCACTTTTGCCACAAAACTTGGCACGGATACTCCTAAAGAAAGGACCTAAATAATGGAAAAAGTTTTTTCCGATAGGACCAGGGGAAGGGGTATTTTTCCTACAATTGCACAAATTTGGTGAAATATTTTATGCGCTATATCTCGTAAACTATAACAGCTATCGACTTAAAATGTTTTACAAAAATTAATTGTACCCTAAGGGCTACACTTTAAAAAAAAATTTTTTTGAGTGGGGGCAAAAAAAGGGGTAGCTCCCATACAAATTAATGATTTGTATGAAATTTCCGATACGCTATATCTCGGAAACTATAAATGACATCGAAATGAAATGTTCTACATAAAGTAATTGGGCAATAAGGGCTACGCCTTAAAGAAAAAATTTTTTGGGTGGGGGCAAAAAAAGGCGTAGCTCCCATACAAATTAACGATTTTTATGAAATACCGATACGCTATATCTCGGAAAGTATAAAAGATATCGAAATAAAATGTTCTACAAAAAGTAATTGGGCAGGAATGCCTACGCTCTAAAGAAAAAATTTTTTGAGTGGGGGCAAAAAAAGGGGCAGCTCCCATACAAATCGACAATTATTAAAAAATATTCGATACGCTATATCTCGGAAACTATAAAAGATATCGAAATGAAATGTTCTGCAAAAAGTAATTGGGCAATAAGGGCTACGCCTTAAAGAAAAATTTTTTTGAGTGGGGGCAAAAAAAGGGGCAGCTCCCATACAAATTAACGATTTTTATGAAATACCGATACGCTATATCTCGGAAAGTATAAAAGATATCGAAATGAAATGTTCTACAAAAAATAATTGGGCAGGAATGCCTACGCTCTAAAGAAAAAATTTTTTGAGTGGGGGCAAAAAAAGGGGTAGCTCCCATACAAATTAACGATTTTTATGAAATACCGATACGCTATATCTCGGAAAGTAAAAAAAGATATCGAAATGAAATGTTCTACAAAAAGTAATTGGGCAGGAATGCCTACACCCTTAAAAAAAAATGTTTTGAGTGGGGGCAAAAAAAGGGATAGCTCCCATACAAATCGACAATTATTATAAAATATTCGATACGCTATATCTCGGAAACTATAAAAGATATCGAAATGAAATATTCTACAAAAATTAATTGTACCCTAAGGGCTACACTTAAAAAAAAATTTTTTTTTGAGTGGGGGCAAAAAAGGGATAGCTCCCATACAAATTATTGATTTGTATGAAATTTCCGATACGCTATATCTCGGAAACTATAACAGATATTGAAATGAAATGTTCTACATAAAGTAATTGGGCAATAAGGGCTACGCCTTAAAGAAAAAATTTTTTGGGTGGGGGCAAAAAAAGGGGTAGCTCCCATACAAATTAACGATTTTTATGAAATACCGATACGCTATATCTCGGAAAGTGTAAAAGATATCGAAATGAAATGTTCTACAAAAAGTAATTGGGCAGGAATGCCTACGCTCTAAAGAAAAAATTTTTTGAGTGGGGGCAAAAAAAGGGGTAGCTCCCATACAAATTAACAATTTTTATAAAATATTCGATACGCTATATCTCGGAAACTATAAAAGATATCGAAATGAAATGTTTTACAAAAAGTAATTGGGCAATAAGGCCTATGCTTTGAAGAAAAATTTTTTTGAGTGGGGGCAAAAAAAGGGGTAGCTCCCATACAAATCGACAATTATTATAAAATATTCGATACGCTATATCTCGGAAACTATAAAAGATATCGAAATGAAATGTTCTGCAAAAAGTAATTGGGCAATAAGGCCTACGCTTTAAAGAAAAAAATTTTTGAGTGGGGGCAAAAAAAAGGGGTAGCTCCCATACATATTAACAATTTTTGTTAAATTTTCGATATGCTTTATCTTGGAAACTATAACAGATATCGAAATCAAATGTTCTACAAAAAGTGATTGGACATCAAGGGCTACGCTCTGAAGAAAAACATTTTCGGATGGGGGGTGAAGAAGGGGTAGCTCCCATACAAATTAACAATTTTTATAAATTTTTCGATACGCTACTTCTGGAAAACTATTACAGCTATCGACTTCGAATATTCTACAAAAAGTAATAATCAAATAATTCATACATTTTGGAGAAGAGCAGGGGGACTGGAACATTTAATAAGCTTTATTAACCTTTAAATATGAATAATGTCGAAAACTTTTAAAACTCTTGACCTCAAACTTTCCTCATCTATTTATATTATTCATACGAACGTTAAAATTTTGTATATTTTTCTATGGACTTTAAAATTTGTACAAGGTTTTTTATTATATTATTTGCAGTACAAAATTACTCGGCTGGGTATATTTAAAGACCAATGTGAAGGGTATATAAGATTCGGCACAGCCGAATATAGCGCTCTTACTTGTTTCTTCTGCATTTGGTGATTTATTACTATTTCAGACAGTTTCAATTATAAGAAACGTTATGTAGTTTCGACTTTTCCGAAGTCAGACTGTCGTTACGAATTCGTTTAAACGTTTCGGTAGTTTGTCTTAACAAAAATATTCCCGCAACTTTGAGAAAAAAACTTTGATATATGTATAAAAAAATATTTTTAAACATATATAAAAAAATAAAATATTGAAAAATAGGAACAAATGTAATAAATACATAATTTCAAGAAAACAGCATTATAATAGAGACGCGGTATTCCACAGTACAATCAAAAGATAATTATGTCGCGTCATACTGCACGTAAAATTATTAAGAGGGAAGCGAATTATTTCCTTAAATCTATCTCTAAAAGATAAGTTGACGGTTTCAAATCAACCTTTTAAATAGTAATCGTTACGATTTCAGTTATATTTCGGTTTCCAAAAACGGAACATTTTTTGACAAATCGTAACGAACATGGTTCTAATTGTATAATCAAATTAAGTTCACTAGTGAAAGGCCGCCTTGGAGTAAATTTTACGGAGATCCAAACCAAATTTTCATTTAAGATATAATCTGGCAACTGGCTTACGAAAATAGAAATGATTTTGATGAATTTTGAATTATGAATTAATGCGCGATATTCTCATTCACAAAAATACATTTAAGTGTATTTTATACTTTGCCTCCTAGCTCCAATCCTCATGGAGCTAGACCTGTAGTTTGAATAGAAGCAGAGGAAGGGGTAGCCCCTACACAAATTAAAAACTTTTATGAAATTTTTGATACGCTTTAGGTATCTCGGCAAATATAACAGTAATTGGACAATAAGACGTACATTTTGGGAGAAAAAATTTTTGGGTAGAAACAGGGGAAGGGGCACCCCTCATACAAATGAACAATTTTCGTCTAACTTTCAATACGAATAATGTCTAACACTGTCAAAACTCTCGATCTCAAACGTTCTACATGGTATTTCTATTACATATAGGTACATACAAACGCTAAAATTTTGTAAAGTTTTCTATTTCAAAAACTAGGATTGCTATTAACTTTAAACCCAGCCAATTACAATATTTGCAGTAAGAAATAACTCAGCAAAATCAGATGGCTCTGTATACAAAAGAACAATGTGTAGGGTGTATAATATTTGGCACAGCCGAATATAGCGCTCTTACTTTTTTCACTTGCTCGATGTACTCTCTGCTAAAAGTGCTTCCACACGATATGTATTTTACACATGATTTGTCAAATTTTGCAGAGCGAAATTGATATCTGCCGTATGAACGCGTTTAAACATTGCATGGGTCAAATACATATGTAAAAGTCATATGACAAAACTGTAATTAGAGCGTGCTGTATTTTCATCTGACAAAGCATGTGTCATCAGCTGTTTTTAGAATAACAACAAGGAAAATTAGTTGTTTATTTTGGTTTGGAGGTTATGTCAGATGTAATTACATATGTACGTGTGAAAGCAAAAATTGTAAACCGTCTGTAAAATGACAATTTTGACAGACATACGCAAGTACATGTGGATTGCAAAAGTGACAAGTCACGTGTCAAATACATATCGTTTGAAATCACTTTAAGGGGCTTTTACCTTATTTAAGGTTCATTTATACGTGACACAGTCATACCACAGTAAGCAGCTGTTCGACCCAAACTTACGGGCCACACTGTATTTGAATATAGATGACTTACCATTACGCTATAACCATAACCACATAACCAATTAAGTTTTGGTTTATGTGGCAACGGTTATGGCGCTATGTTAAGTCACGTATAATTGAACTTTAACACTCAACACTTTAACAGTAACTCATTAGGAAACTACTCAAGTAAAGGTTCAATTATATGCGACTTACCATTACGGCATAACCAAAGAAACCAATTAAGTTTTGGTTTATATGGCAACGGTTGTGGCGTTATGGTAAGTTACCTTTATTCAAATACAGTGTTGCCCATAAGTTGTGTTCGAACAGCTGTTTTCTGCGGCTTTATTTATATCACGTATAATTGAACCTTAAATTGCCGTTAAAGCACATTTTCAAATATAAAAACAAGGATATAGAAGATCATCATGTACAATGATTGACAAAGGCACTAATAACTGCAGCGCAACAAAGTTATCTCCTATTTTTACTTAATATTTTAATTCAGAAAATAACAGAATTAAAAAAAATTAATATAACGTTTAAAAATGTATTACAATATAATTAAAGAAGAAGCATCCGAAACCACAATTCAATGCCAACATTTTAAATGGAATGCAGAGGGCAAATTTTTTGAATTCGCCTTGATACTACCTGTATTAGTGTATCCTGCAAGGCACATTCAACCAGGTAATATTAAGAGCCCAGCTGATTAAAATCAATTTGAAATTATTACGTTATAAAAATTTAATTTTATGCTCTAAACACAATTGGGACGAACGACGAATTTCGCACTACACGACGAATTCGTCTGTTAAAATTCGTTGCGTTAATTCGTTAAGTGAAACACATTTAGAACGAATAAAACAGCTATGATAGAGAGACCATATTTCTTAAAAAAGAAGCACTATTTGAAAAAAATAATAATTAAAAAAAACTATTTAAAAAATATATAAATACAACACTTAAAATACACTAATTGTATTTAATGCAACAAATAAAAAGTGAAAATTATTCTTAAAGTATAAAAAAACATTATTTAATAACAAAATAAAAGAAAAATGGTCACTCTGTGCCAAATTATTCGTCGTTCGTCTGCGTAAGAAATAGGAATAAACCTATCGCAGAGTTTGATACGCATGACGAATTTTAGTCTACGCACTGTTTGTGTGCATTTTCATATACACAAATGTGTTTTATTTTTTAAGACGAATATTCGCAACGAAAAATTCGGCGTTCGTTCCAGTTGTGTTCAGGGCATTATATGAAACTTTTAATATTTCTGCCATTAAACCGTTCAAACACAAAAGGAAAATGCAGAGGGCGAATTTTTTGAATTCGCCTTGTTGAATGTGCCTTGGTGTATCCTGTTTAAAATTACAAACTTTTTGACATTTACTCTCTCAAACACAAATAGGGAATGCAGAGGACAAATTATTTTTAATTATCCTTGATACCTACTTCTTGTATTAATACACCTTGACTGGTTGGAGCTTAAGAAGATCGATTTCGTTTTACGGTCGAATGTTCGCTCATCGATGGAACTATTCAAATTGTTTTTAAACACATTTTAATAAGCTCCTTTGCTCTTTTAAAAAGTATAGGCGACGAAGCTATAAATTTTAAAAAGTTTAAGGCGCTTTCTTTGCTAAATACAGGGACCGTTGGGCCTAAGCAAAAAAAATCTTTGTTAGGTACATATACATACATAGGTATTTTTTAAAGATCAATTATAGTCCAACAATCCGTTTTTTTACATTTATATTGTTTAAAAATATAACATAAATTTCTTCCAGAAAAAAAAAAAAATAAAAATCTAAAAATAATTACAATTTTTTGAGGAAATAAAAAATCCAAGTTATCATTAAGAAGTTGACTCAGGACTCCTTCGATCGGTTAACATGAACGTGGATCTCAGACCATTATTTTTGTGCATTACAAACATCTGCACCAACGCTTAATTCCCCTACCACGTATGTACCTAGTGTGAGTATAATAAACGCCTTAAAATTGTCTTAAAATCATATAATTATTAGAAATTGTGTCATAATTTCGCCCGGTAAGCGATATTTATTTTATTTACTTACTGAATAGGTAACAAAATTTATTAACATGTGTTTTACCTGAATATCAGTTATACATCCATGAGCAGAAAAATGTATGCGTTTTGTGTATCTCAAAAAAGTTTGTTTAATTAATTCAGGTAAAACGCAAACAAGAACTCTACAATAATAAGAGCAAATAAGTAGAATATACAGACATAAACTCACGTTTTAAAGATTTTCAAATCAGCCAATCAAAATCATCTTAAAACTGCGCCATAACAAACAATTGGATGCAATTTCTTTACTCTCTCTTTTGTTCATTATGTTTGTTATTTTACAAAAAATATTAAAAATGTTTCTGATGAAAATCCTTTACAACCCCTCTGATAAATGTACAAATCTTAAGGACTTATTTACAGTTACACACAAATGCACATTAAGACAGTTGATTCCATTTAATTTTATTGTTGTTGTCATTCCTATCAACGAGTATTTTCGTATTAGAATGTCTTTTCCTCATCAGTGCATTATTATCCTTAGTTTGACTGTAATCCTGTTCAAACAAAAAAAAAAAGGGAAATCTATCCAAATTGTTAAAGTGTTGAATTTTATTTAAAAATATTAATATGTGTATACCTACATATAACTACATAAAAAGTGAAATAGCAATGGAAGTAGATACATACATACATACATACATATGTAAATATTCTATATCTTTTAACAAAATCTTTTAGAACTTTATCGGCACAAAAAAATTCACAAACAATAACTTATAAAAGCAAATATGTATTTAAAAATTAAAAAATAAAATAATAATTGTATTGCATTTGATACCTACTTGCATTAAAATATTAAAAATATAATATTAATTTCAAGTGATGAACGACTTTTATCTTCGCCTTCGGCGAACTAAAAATAAATATTCAAATCTTAAAAGAAAATTGTATCCCTTATATATTTAAACCAGTGTATCTACCATGGTATTAGTTGTTTTGAGCGAGCGGATTTACTTAAATACTTGTCCACATATCTCAGAGTTTCGCATTTAACTGGTAGAATTTGTAACTCCTTATAAATGTTGCTGTTTTTAATATACATACCAAGGGGCACCCGTTATCATTCCCAGGACTTTGTTTTGACGGCGTTAAGTTTTTTCTATGTTGAAGGCGGAAGCAGTGCCCCATAATTGTATGCCGTATCACCAAATTGGTTTCAGAATTGAGTTGTAGAGCAGAAGTTTACAATCAAGACATATATATCATAGAGTTTTTACAAATAAGTCAATGAATTGTTGGCAGCTTTAAGTTTTATTTGAGTCAACTTTGCATCTACTCACACATATGTGACTACCATGTGAGGTGACGATCCAGATGAATGCCAAGATATTTCGTCTGAACTCATTGATGCACCATTCAATTATTATTGATAAAAAGTAAAGTATTGATAAAAGTAAAGTAAAATTTACGCGGGTGCATTTTTGCTTATTAATTTTTACTCCCCATAACTTTACCCATTTCGTTGTTTTGAGTCTTATTTAGGATCTCAATATTTTGGTTGTCCAGTCAAAATAACGTTAAGTCCCATTTCAGGCACGGAATCATACAAAACGGGGTCTCTAGGACTAATTAGGTGGGAACCCCAGTACGTATGCTTAGCCCTATAGTCTCCTGCACTTATTAGGCGGGGACCTCAAGATTTGTAAAAACTTTAAACCGAAGAAATAACGACGTTCTGGAAAAATTCGTCAATATAGACATTTGTAGCTTGGATATAGCTCTTGGAGAGACCATCCATCCATTAGTGTTAAATTTATGATTTATTATAACCAAACCACCAAATAATCTATCCCTGGGATCCTTCAAATCGTAAAAAGTGTAGCCACTTATATTAAAAGTACTTCTAGGTGCCATATGAGTCTGGGAAATCTACATAACATCATTTTTTTTGGTGTATTAGATAATATTTGAGTTCTTTTTTGTGTTGGCGGATGCAACAAAACCCTGAGGCTTTTCATGGTCTAATAAGCATAGCCCGCAGTGAATCAGAAATCTAAATTGTTTGCATCATCATAATTATATGCGCTTTAAGTTGCTTTAATTGCTTCACCATATCCTTAATTACGCCTTCCAGACGGCTGATATTGGGCCCAGTTTGTTAGTTTGTTGGCCCCTCTTGTTTTGTTGTTGGATGGTTTGCCTTACACGCGTAAGACTGGTTGACTTTAGTGCATTTGCTTATGAAACTTGCCATAAAAACCAAAACTCAATTAGTTTCTTTGGTTATGGTTATGGCGTAATGGTAAGTCACCGAAAATCAAATACAGTGTTAGCCATAAGTTTGGTTCGAACAGCTGTTTACTGTGGTATGGTTTTGTCACGTATAAATGAACCTTAAAGAGACTGAATAACAAGAATTACACCATGGAACGAAATTAAAGGTATACTCGTTGACGAAGCCGATTATCAGCTGTTTTGTTTTCAGTTGTAAAAATTATGGTTTTTACAATTTACAAATGAAAGGTACTAAATTTTTTACCCTTTTAGGGGCTTGCGAACCATAATATGCACTTAAACTATAAGTATATTAGTAAGTAATTGTACATAAATATATGTATAAAAATTTAAAAAAAATAAACAATCCTTTGCAAAATGCATTACAATTTAATGTGTAGCATATTTATGCACGCATGTTCTCGCCATTGATTGAATACTATTAAATTTTCTTCTAGTTTCAACTTGATGTTCAATAAATATAATAAAAAAAACTATAAAAAGTCTTTCTTCATACCATAAAACTATACATAAGTATATCAATATTAAAATAATTATGAAATATTTATTTTATAAATTTTGCGATATATTGCATTAATGCAAGTCCAGAGAGTTGAGAAAAAAAACAATATAAAATAAATAAGTACAAAAATGTTTTAAGAAAAAATTATTTTATTATAGAACAGTTTTTGTAAAAAAGGTACGTATTTGTAAGACCACGTTTGTTAAACACTTGACTCTTAGTCAGAACGTGAGTAACCAAGCCGGAAATGTTTATTATAACTATAATTATGTACTGAAATTTAAGATTGTTTGTAAATATACGTTGATACATGACCTAGTTGAAAAAATGCAACGTTTTTAAATCAAACTATAATAGGTACGTAAAGTATTTACAAAACAAAAAACATGCTTCTTTCTTCCTTCCCTGAAATACGCGGGTTTTTTTTTAACTCAAAAAATTTTACACTTTCTAATTGCCTGTTGTCTTTGTATGCAAATTGTTGGATTAGAATTGAGTACACCTTGGTTTTTGTACCATGAACTATACAAAGAAATGCACACAAATATACACAGCCAACGATTAATGTGCTGTTTTTGGTAGCCGCGTAGTGATCGTCTTTCAAAAACAGCAAATAAGTAAATAAGGAAAGCAAGAAAAAGCTCAGTTAGTAATAAACGTAAAAAATATAAAAAAGTTTTCACTATTTAAAAAATTTTTTGGAAAAAAAAATATGTCATGTTGTTATTGTTTAATTGTTTGTTAAAATTTTATATTTGGCACTACCTTCTTTATAAATAACCTTCTAAGATATCATTTAGGATAGTCAAATGCCGGGAGCAAGCGTTGTTCATTTTTAATTTATTGTTTATCTAAATGTATAAATGATTTTCTTAAATTTGTCTTAATAAGCAAGTTGCAACACCAATTAACATGTTATGTCATTAAAATAATACGATATAGTTTTAAGTTTTCTCATAGAACGTACTGTTTGTAAATCCTATAATATGAAAAGAAAAGAAGTCTCAATAAAGTTAACTAACTGACTAACTATGATATCATTTAGCAAGTTTATTGTTAGCATACTTTAGGGCAGACGCTAAATGTATAGTGCTACCAAGTCGCGAACATTAGTTATTGGAGAGAACAGCTAACTATATCCCATTTTTACAGTAAAATAATTATCTTTAAATATTTTTAAACACAAACCTCATTCCTTTAGTTAGTATCTAAAAAAAGGAAAAAATAAATAATCATTAATTTATAAACAAATTTCCACATTCGTTTAAGGGGTTAGGCTGTTTGGTAAACACTTATAACGAAATTGTCAAGGGTGCTGACCACAGGAAACCGGATAATGATTAATCGTTTCCTGTTGAAATCTAAATTTTTTTTCCGATGTGTGACACAGTACTGTTGTTTGAAAGCTGGACCAATTGGTTGAAATACTAGCAGAAATTAACGCATTTAACATCTTTTTTTTTTTAATTTTTTTCGTTGTTAATAAAAATATAAAACAAATCGGATTTAATTTTTCATTTTAAAGACTCAAGTTTTAAATGGACGGATAGACTTCACTTCAAAATTACCGTTCGCCGTTCGCTTTTTTGAATTAAAAATATGTACTTTTGCATTCTTCCATTACATTCCTAGAGATTAAAAAACCAGTAGGTAGTTAAAATGTACTCTTCGCTTTTTACTTAGACTAGTTGTCTGTCTGTCCTTGCTTCAAACAAAATTTAAAAACGATATTTCGATATTTGAAGAAGTACAGACAGACAACTTGTGTAAAGTAAAATATTAAACAGTGCATTTGGTTTTTCATAATATTAACACTATATAAAAATTAAATTTATTCTTTGAAACTTCAAACTGATTACTTTTTATGTGTCTACGTACAAAAATTCTTTTTTAGTTAATGTTTTCTTTTTAAATAAATTTCTTATTTTTAATTTGTTGCTATCAAGTTTATCTGTGTTGTTGATCTGTTTTTGTTTTTATTAGTTGTAAAAACATCGTTACGTTTAATAAATGCTCTAAAAAGTGTGGAACTTTTTTTTCCAAAAACTACTTTTTTTATGCGAATTTTTTTTCTAAAACGACTATTTGTTGAACCTTTTTAAAATTCTCAGGTGTCACATTGCTTCACTTGTTTTATATTCAAAAAGAAATAATTGTACTGACCACAAAAATGTAAACAAAAAAAAGGAAATTACTGCAATTAATGAAAGGAGATAGGGATGCATTGTTTTGAATATACATATTGCTGTCTACTTTATATTATCGCAGTCCCCTGATGTTTAGTCTGGTTAATCAGTGACATGTGTTTACCAGCGTTTTCCATTGCTTAATTTGCTTTAACAGTCGGTTTTAAGGGGAAATTTTCGATTATGCTTTGCTCTTTGTAATCTTTCCACAAGAGAGCAAACATCTTTGTTAATTAATAACTAAAACAAGTAAGAGCGCTATATTCGGCTTTGCCGAATCTTATATACCCTTCACATTGACCTTTCGCAATCCCAAACTTTTTTTATTTTTAACCATTTTTTTACTTATGAAATATTTCTAATTTTTAAATAGGCTCTAAGGCCAACTCTAAAGAAGTTGTGGGCATTTTATCATTTTTGTAAATTTTGTATGGCAACCCCCTTAGGGCGTGGAGATAGAGGGTAAGTATATTCTAGGAATATGTTTGGGAGGGCAAACTAATGGGGGTCGGTCGTACACTTTATTGCTCTAAGGCCAACTCTAAAGAAGTTGTGGGCATTTTTACATAATTTTTGTAAATTTTGTATGGCAACCCCCTTAGGGCGTGGAGATAGGGGGTAAATAATTTTAGGAATATGTTTGGGAGGGCAAACTAATGGGGGTCGGTTGTACACTTGATTGCTCTAAGGCCAACTCTGAAGAAGTTGTGGGCATTTTATCATTTTTGTAAATTTTGTATGGCAACCCCATTAGGGCGTGGAGATAGGGGGTAAGTATGTTCTAAGAATATGTTTGGGAGGGCAAACTAATGGGGGTCGGTCATACACTTTATTGCTCTAAGGCCAACTGTGAAGAAGTTGTGGGCATTTTATGATTTTTGTAAATTTTGTATGGCAACCCCATTAGGGCGTGGAGACAGGGGGTTAGTATATTCTAGAAATATGTTTGGGAGGGCAAACTAATGGGGGTTGGTTGTACACTTTATTGCTCTAAGGCCAACTGTGAAGAAGTTGTGGGCATTTTATCATTTTTGTAAATTTTGTATGGCAACCCCATTAGGGCATGGAGATAGGGGGTAAGTATGTTCTAGGAATATGTTTGGGAGAAGAAACTAATAGGGGTCGGTCGTACACTTTATTGCTCTAAGGCCAACTCTGAAGAAGTTGTGGGCATTTTATAATTTTTGTAAATTTTGTATGGCAACCCCATTAGGGCGTGGAGATAGGGGGTAAGTATGTTCTAGGAATATGTTTGGGAGAAGAAACTAATGGGGGTCTGTGATACATTGTTTTCCTCTACGGGCCAGTCCGGGGAAGTTATAGCGGTTTTTACCTTATTTTTTAAAATTTTGTATGGCAACCATGTCAGGGGCTAGAGATAGAGGGTAAGTATGTTCCACAAAAATGTTTGGATGGAAAAAATAATTCGGGTCGGTCTTACATTTTACCTTTGTAGGAGAACCCTGGAAGCCGTAGGAGCGATTTTAAAAATGTTTAAATTAAGCTTTGTATGGCAACGCTGTTATATGTATGAACACTAATACTAATAAAATTTTTGTTTTAGGTGTGTTTCAATAATACAGACATGACTGATTCTGTTTTTTTGGTTTTTATGGTTTTTTGTTGTTCTTTTATTATTACATGTAAAAGTATGTTCTTTGTTGTTGTTGTAGACTCAAAAAACCGAGGTAGTCGTGGTTTTTTGCTTATATCTCGGTTATTTATCGGGCGATTTTGCTGAATTTCAATACCGATTTTCTCGCGACTATCTGTGACAGTTTGATACCACATTCGGATCTAGGCGATATCGGGGGGCTTCAGAAAGTTGATTTCAACCATAACACGGACAGACGGACAGACGGACATCGCTAAATCGGTTTCCCTATCTATAAGGATCCAGAATATATATACTTTATGTGGTCCCAAATGGATAATAAAGGAATTACAAACGGAATGACAAACTTATATATACCCTTATCACTTATGTGAAGGGTATAAAAATTAGACCGCATTTGTGTGTTTTATATATATTTTTATAAAAATAAACTTAATTCTTAATGAACTGAGGAAATTGCCGTAAGTATATCGCTATAAGCCTTTAAAATTATTGTATAAATTTGCTTTAGTTTTTATAAAAATTATGAACGGATTTATGACATATTTTACCTCAAACAAGTCGTGTTATCATCATCAAATTTGTCCAGCATTTGCTTTTCATTAAATAAAAGTTGATATTTGTCACTGAAACATTGTAGAAGTATATCTCACACCTAGCACACAAGAGGTTCAATTAAAAATTTTAAATTTTTTGGGTTGATTTTTTTGCTTAAACTATATATAAAACACCTGTTTAAGCTTTTAACTAACTATGATTACAGCTAATCATTACTTTGTTTGGCTACAATAATACAACTCAATAATTTTTTGATGCTCTTAGAATATAATTACCTTACCTATATATTTACATCGTGTAAAAAATGTAGCGATTTTCTTGGTACAAAACAACTACACTTTTTTCCGCACTTCAAAGAACGTAAAATATGTTGGTGTTTAAGAAGTGCAAGTGCAGCAAAAAAATTAAGTCAACATTCATACATTCAATCATGCGACGATATCCATTATATAAAGTTTACACTACTTAAGTTTACGTTTGACAATCTTATCCTTTATTAAATACTAGCTATCTCGGTCCACTTCGCTACGCCCATTTGATCGATTAATAAAAAATTTAAACCCAAATAGTTTTACACACTACTCCATTTTTTGACATAAGCAATTGTAATAGTGTGTACTAATGGCAACGTCTGTAATTTTTATTATTATTCGGTGTTTGGCATTGCGGTTTAACACATTTTAAGCATTTAATGTGGACTTTGACAGAGTGTTGCCATTTTGTCCCACATTACAAACATCCTAAAAATATTTAGCTCATATAGAAAAAAATTTAATTAAAGAATTTTAATGAAATTTTAACCAGATACCTGTTATAGTTCTCGAGATGTACCAAAAAATATTTGCATGCCCGTTCAGGAGATAAAAAATTACTTTTGTGAAAAACTTATAACAATCAAATAAGTACCCTGCAAAAATATAGTGGAACACATGGTTAATTTTACTTAAAATGGACTAGTGACAAAATGGTTCTGTATATTGCAGTAATGGGCCATGTCATTGTCAATTTATGTACTCCGATGAAAAGCAAAGATGATTTAGGTGGTCCGGCCCTAGAACATTAATATGTATGTTAAATGGAAAATGTTCTTTTCATACAATTGGGTTACTTTCGAATTAGTCCTACTCCTTTCTAGACAAGTCCATTCACACATGTACGGACTCGTCGGTTTTTCCACAGGGTAGTTCTGGAGAAAATCGACAGGTACAAAAAAACCTTTCTGTTTTACTATATTAGAATTATAAACTACAATTATGCCCGCTTCTTAGAATTTCGGGCCACTGTTAGGTTTTCCCTAAATTTAGGGTTGCTGTTTTGCGTTTAGGGTTACTTTTGAGTTTAAAAATTGATAAGGGGGAAATTTAGCCTGAAGAAGTTTAAAAATGTTGGATTTAACAATGCCTATAGTTGGATTATTTAGTAATTTTCTAATTTTTGCTGGAATTTTTCAACTCTCTTTTGCATTTTTTTAGTAACAGCTAAATATATATTTTAATGAAAGACAACTTCAGCTTGAAATAGAAAATAAAAAAATTTAAAAATGAACGGCGGAGTAAAAAACAATTAAAAACCAAATACATGTTTAAAGAAGTTTTCGTTTTTAGTCTAGTACAAATTAAGGCTTTATATATTTGGATTTAGGGTGACTTGGCGAATTTGGCTTGAAAATTCGTGTCGGAGACTCCTATTGTGCCTTTTGCTTAGTATTGAATTGGTTCAGAATTATGAATAAGTAAAATAAAAATATTATTATTTTTACGATTATGCATTAAAACGACAAAAACATTGATTAAAACTTAAATAGTATGATTTTTTCAATTGACCTATTTTAGCAGCTTTTTAACCATTTAGCACTTTCATAATTTTATTTTATGAAAGAACTGAATACAAAGCAAAAAAGCAAAAACAAATCGTATTAAAAAAAAATTTAAAATAATTTTAAAGTTTCTTATAAACAACTGTGTTTGTTTTAAAAGTTTGAAAAAACAAACAAAAAATTAATAGATTTTTAACGTTAGAAAAAAAATATGTAAAATTTTGCATATAAAAAAATTAAGATGCAATATTTCATTAAAAGAGACATTTAATTTCCAGATTTAAAAAAAGACGTTATTTTGAGGAAAATCGAGTTACGTCCTCCCTATATTAAGTCAACGATATGTAATTGGCTAGCTAGAAAAAAATGGTAGCTTAAGCTTAGGACTTTGTATTATGAAAAATATTTTTTATATGTATGTAGGTATGCATGTATGTATATTATGTCCTGTAGATCCTATAAGGAACATAGAACCACGAAATGTAATTTGATCAATAATCATTTTTACAATATTTTTCTCTAAGATTTTTATTTTTTCTTTGGCAAAAAGTTGTTAATATTTTTTTAATAAAGTATATTTTTTGGCAGAAATAGTTGTTATTTTTTATTATTATTAATTTATTTATTTATTTTATTTATTTAGTATATCTATGTATATGTACAGAATCTTGTACTTTCATACATATAATTATTATTCTTATTATTATTGTTATTATTGTTTTTATTTCAGTAAAAAAAAATTAAAATAATTAAAAAAAGTTAAAACAAAAAAAAAATTATTATTGTTAAAACCTAGTTAATTCACTTTTATCAAAAATATTACGGCAGGTAAAATAAGAAATTTTTCTTTTGTCTCCGACTGCAAAAGTTACATTTTTTCAGTTTTTAGGAAAAACTTTTTATTCTAACTGCAATGAAGGCAAAGCCGAAAAATCATTTACAGTAACAGGTTCTCATTCCAACTTTAAAAAATATAAAACAAAAATGCGGCAGCTTTGTGCAGAAGAAAGAATATGACGGAAAACAAAACACATTCAACAGATGCAGTTCAACGGTTATGAATTCAAGTTTTGGTTGTTTTTTTGGGTAGATGGCAATAACGAAGACACCGTTTTAAGGTCAAGTATGTAAATAAAAGTGGAAGCTGAAGTGATAATGATGATTTGTGTGTTTAACCAATGTAAGTAAATTAAGGATAAGTGAGTGTATGTTTCGGGGAGAATAAATAAATCGCGACCTTGCCTTAAAACGTAAGTACCTGTTCTTTTTATTGATAAACACTTACATCTTTGGTTATGCAGCCTTTGAGTGTTTAGGGCATTGGGTCATTGATATAAATGTGTAACTATCAAAAGAGCGCAACAACACTATGATCATGGACTAGAGTTATTTTTTGCATGATAATATTTTAGTGATGTCTGAGTGCTAATAGTTATTCAAAATTTTGTGCTGTCATTTTATTGATATAAAAATGATGCGATACAGGACATTGCATCGCAGTTTGCTTAGAGCTTCTATTCCGTAGACATACACGCAACTCAATAAAATCAATATATTGTTTTTAAAATGCAAAATAAAGTATAAATATTTAAAAAAACATTAAATATTAAAGCAAGTTTAATTTATTAATAATTTTTTTTTAAGGTTTTTTTAATTCTTGCCTGTGTCGCTGCAGTTAATGCCGGACTTATACCAGATGAGTCGAAGAACTTAGACTCCTATCCTAGCTATAACTTTAAATATAGTGTCGAGGATTCTTTAACCGGTGATGTTAAGTCTCAGACGGAAAGTCGAGATGGGGACAATGTTCAAGGACAATATACTCTTAATGATGCTGATGGCTACAAACGCATTGTAGAGTATTCTTCGGATGCTCTAAATGGCTTCAAGGCTACAGTTCGTCGTGAACGTTTGACTGAGAATGAGGCTGCCAAAATAATTGAACCACAGCCAGAAGTTGTGTCTAAGCCAGCTATGGTTGTTACCCAAAAGCCAAAATACATAGCATCCAAAGCTACAACTACAACTGTCGTACATCATCAACCAACTGTTTATCACCAAGCCCCCCATACCTTACATTTAATACATACTGCGCCATCGGGCTCAATTGTTAAATCATCACCTGGCTTAATCACCACCACCCATCATCATACACCAGCCATTGTACATCATAGTCCAGCAGTATTGCATCACGCTCCAGCAGCTGTTGTCCATCATGCTCCCTCTTTAGTTAAGACATCCATTAGTGCACCTCATCATTTCTCCTACGTTCATTATCATCATTAAGTAAATACATGTGTTTCTTATGTTAAAAATTGTTAAAAAAAAAATAAAAAGTGTGCACCAACTACATTTAAAAAGTGACTGTTAATGTTTGTTTTGTTCAACATAAATTTCAATTCAAAGTAAAAAAGAAGACGATAAGGATCTCTGTTGTTCGTTACATTTTTTTTGTTAACTTGGTTTACAGATTAATCAAGTCGTTTGCAAATTTTTCAACACAATTGTTTTTTTAATGAATAGCTATTAAAGAAATAATGAAGCCTTAATAACATGGAAATAAATTGCTCTTTAAAAGCGCATCATATCAAAAAAACTGGTTTTATAGAAAGTTAGTTTTGTATAAAAATTGAGACGCGGGTTTTTTTTATAATTCTTTTTGTACTGAAAATCACAATATGAAACAATTATCGTTTTCAATCTTAAAGAGTAACTAAGTCATTCAAGAAATGGAAAAGCTTATTATTTAGCAAGTTTTAATCCTTAGATTTTAGGACCCAATATTATATCTGTCTGATAAGCTAAAGTAAAGATGTAAAGAGTACTGTTAAATACCTTTTCTTTGTTACAAGTACACTTTGGGCTAAAGTGTCCGATAAGCTGAAGGAAAGCTCATCTTAATTTTAATTCTAATGTCACGTTTATTTATTTTTTAAAGTTGGCGTAAATACAAATAAATCAAAGGTTTTTGCACTAGCGTTGCCGTACTTTAAACAAAATTTTTAGTTAATTTTTTAAGGTAGTACGTAATAAAAAAAATTTTAAAGGTCACTTTAAAATTTACTTTAGTTAGAGGTTGCTTTAGCTAAATCACACTTTATAAACTATATATAATATTGGCCCTTAATCAAATATATATAGTTTATTTCAACGTATAGCTTATCAATTTTTTTTTGTTTTAAAGGGCTTATTAAACTTTTATTGATTCAAAAAGCTAAAGGAATTTGTTTTTTCAAAATTAGTCGAAGAAAGCATAAGATTTCACGGTTTGCGTAACACATTACGAAACTCCTCGTTTAAGATAACTAAACGAGTAAGATTAAATTTAGCTCTTGAAATATTGTAAACTTGGTAAGAAATCCCGTTTGCCTTTTTAAAAAATGTGAGTGTAATAGATGATGTTTACAGCAAAGTACTACTGCCGTTTAAAAAGTACTGATGATAAAAGTCCGTAGCTGGTTTCGAAAATACATTCTACTTAGCTGGTATTGGTAAGAAAGATTGCATTTTCAAGTATGTTCCCTGTCGGACTTTGGGCTAACTTATGGTTAATTTATGTGCTTTTTTTGAAGCTAATTGAGTGATTGTCTTAGGCGATTTATGTGTATTTTATTTTTGTGTACAATTGGCTTCGAAACACAGTACTTAAAGCTGAGCCACAGGTGACTCAAAAGCTTACTCATTTACATTGTTAAAGCTATTCAGATTTTACAGGCAATGTTGGCAGTACGCAGTACTCTCTAGAGTATCTACTCGAACAATGTTTGCTCGGTAACTTTAAACTTTCAGTCAATTAATCGTTCAAGTTAGAAAAACTGCAGATTTCGGTTTAAGAACAACTCGAACAATGTACGTCGGCGTAAGCGATCGCCCATTGAAATCTTTTTAAAATTGTATTTTGTGATATTACGTTAAGTTGACCTATTTGATGAACTCTAAATTAAGTAAAACCAGCTCGAGGTCTGAAATTGTGTAATGTGCTCTTATTATTTCATAGGTAATGAGGTCGCTACTACAGAAAAATTACATTTTGGTAAGGGCGCTAATAGTTACATTTATAGGTATGAATGGAGGAAAAGGTTACTGGAAAAGACTTTGAAAACCATTTTTGTTTTGAAGCCCTTAAAATGTGAATATTATTTTCAGTTAATGCTTGGTAACTAGTTACTTGATTGTTTTTTGTAAGCACATTTGTAAACAAGGGTCGTGAATTTCTGGACAACTCAAACAAAAATACTTATTCTTCATCTCCAATATTACTCGCTTGCTTACAAGGTATGCAAAGGTTTTGCTGGGCGTATGTGAAGCTCGGTCATTCGAAAGTCTAATTTCCATGGCGTTATGGTAATAATCTGTATTTTGTACGAATAAAAATACATAGATTTTTATATACATCTCAATAACACTCACAGCTAAAGCTATGAGTGTTCAATCTTTTCATATGCATAACTAAAGTGTGTATGAGCGGGAAGAGATCGTCTCAGGGATATTTCCAATAGTTTGACACCAATAACTGGTCGGTATTACTTTATTTGACTCCGGAAACTTGAATCAACATACGGACATAACGACTTCCCTATCTATAAGTATCCAGAATATATATATATACTTTATATGGTCGCAAATGAAAATTGTAGAAATTACAAACGAAATGAAAAACCAGAGTACAAATTTTCTCAAGAGTGAGCGATAAAAAAACACCATTCATGAAAAATCTCGAGAGCGAAAAATCCTAAAAAAATTTTTTCTTCTCACGTTCATAAAAGAGCGTGAAAAAATTTTTGCCAACCCTCACTCACTTATGAGAAGTTTGTCGTTTTTTTTTCACGCTCACAAATCACAAATGAAAAATAAAAACCAAATTTTATTTCTCACTCACAAATGAATGAGAAATTTCTTCTTTTCACTTTCGATTCATTCTTTTATGAGTGCGAGTGTTGCTTAAATATTTTTCACGCTTTGTAACAGAGTTGCCGGAAAATAATTTTTTAAGCGTGTGAAATTTGTACTCCCAATAAGAGTAAAAAAATTCTTGCATTTACATCATTGTATATACTTATATGATGTTAAATTTAAAAAATACTACACATCTATATTTTGCTCAGTCTTTTGAGTATATTTTTAATTAAGTGACTTTTAATGCTATTTGAAAAAAGAAATATATTTTTAAATAAAATAAAAACCACAAATTTATAATAAAAATTACGTTTGTTTCCCAGAGTAAGGCAAAAAAGCTATTTTAAAAGAATTGCGTTACTTCATTTTTATACTGAGGAATCGATATGTAGGTTTATGAACAAAAATAAATAAATATTAACATAAAGGATTACTTATAGCAGTATTTATTGTGAAAAATTCATATTTATAAAAAAATTGTTTTTGTTAAGAAACTTAAATAATACATTATATTTTATGTTGTGATTTTTTAGAAATTTTATAGTCTTTACTGACACAAATTTTCATAGCAATCTTTAAAAATATTTTTGAACTGTTTTCCTAAATATTTAATTGACGTTTTCTAATAAAAAAAAAGTATTTCTTGTGTATTGTGTTCAAGGTCGTAACTGATCTTTTTTTTAATTTACCTTACTTTTGCTAATGGAACTCCTTCAAACTCTTAGGTTCTATTTATTTGACCTGAAAGGTAAAGTTTTAAATTGTTGTACATAAAAAGATTTGCGTGTGTATTGTATAATAACCACCACAATTTTTTGTAACAATATACCCAATACCTAAAAGGATGACAGACAGGCAGGTACTAAATACTTTCCAAATTAGTGGAAAATCCCAAACAAAATGAAATGATGAAAAATTATCTCTAATGGTGGTAAAGCGGAATGCAATTTTTTCCAATCCTTTTAAAATTTGCATGAGTGTGTGTAACAGCTCTATTTGTTTTGCAATATCAACATTAAATATTTGTAAAAGAACCTTATTTGGATTTTAAATAGCGTGAAGTGAATAACAATCAGTGCCTAAAAGACAATTTAATTTTGAAAAATATGTGTTGTACGATGCATCTTCAAAAAAAGTATTTGCGTAATAGAATCGTGCAAAAAGGAACTTAGTTAGAAAGTGAAGGGAAATATCAAAAGACATTACAAACTACTTCACAAACAAGATATACAAAGTAATGGTGACGATGCTTTTGTTTGTCACTGGAGTAATGCTCCCCTTTGTGTGAAACCTTAACCGCATATTTTTATTACTAAAATTAAAATCGGATTACTAAAATTAAATCGGATTCATTGAAAAATTTAAATGAAATGAAGTTAAATAAATGCAAATAAACCACAACGTATAACAGTGCCTGGTTTTTTAATTTATTAAAAACATGTTTTAAAAAAAAAAAATTATTCCTACTTCGAGAGAAGGCACAAAATGTTTTTTAAAAACTCATTCATTAATGAAAAATTGCTGCAGTAAACACAGCGCTCACAATCGTTCTCACGAATGAGAAGTGAGTGAGCAATTTTTAACTCTGTGAAAAACTGATATACATATACCCTTATCACTATGTGAAGGCCATAAAAATGAGGCAGGTAAGATCCGTTTAAAAATCGACGAAATAATGATTATCTAAACATTTTACTAAATTTATACGAAAAAAACAATTTAGCAAAATAGTAAATAAAAACATGTAATAAAATGAAAAAAGAAAATAATTTCATAATATGTATTTCATTCTTCCGAAAACCAGCCTTCGCTCGAAGTGTAACAAGTTACATTATCCCGTTCCTCAACATGCTCATTTTCTTAAAGACTTTTTTTATTGTGACGTATCATAGCGATGATACTTTGGATCAGAAAGTAGCAATAAATGCACCATCAAATCTTTATTTGTATCCTAGAACAAACAAAAACATCAGTCAAAGCTAACCAGCTGTTACGCTTTGGTAATGGTCAATTTAACTTATATGTAATTTTGATTTTTAATATAACTGGTTATTGGTGTTGAGAAATTAATTATTTAGTCTTATGTAGCATAAAGTTTTCTTAATTGCTCATATCAATAGATTAAATGCAAATAACATGTTTTTAACGCATGTAATCTTGTGAATTTTAAAAACAATATAATAAATTTATTTCAATCTGGCAAAAATTCAATGATCTACTGCAAATTTTTAGGTTGAATCATAATTTTAATTATTTTAACTATGAAAAGCTATATGTATATGAATATATATTTGGAAAACTGTATAGGTATAAAGTTGCTACATAAAAATATTAAATCATGCAAACATTTCAGCATAAAACACAAAAATTTTTGACAGTGGAAAAGTACAAATACATTCTTATTTAAGGCATTTCTCCCAATGGCCATCACTGCTTTAAACCAAATAACCAGTATAACAATGTTCACCGGTTATTGTTTTTGACACAAACAAAATTAGTTCAATGTTTTTGGGCCTTGCCAAGCTATGCTAGTTAGTCATATTGGCATTGTTCCAAATAAAATCAAATTCAAAAGCATGTTATTTTTTGTACGTGAATTTATAGCAAACGTAGATACAACCACAATGAATAGCAAAATGACTTGCCATTACTCACTAACATACATTTTGGGACTACATATTACTATACATATATGTATGTATGTACATATGTACAAACAGTCAAACAGTAAGTTTTTTGACATAAACGGGGATCCTTTTACAACAACTTCATAAATTTGGTATCGAGTTTGTTGTAGTTGTTGCCGTAAGGTAATCGTACCATGAGTCTCTGAAATCACTAAAAATATATTTTTATATTATAAGTAAATTGCATTAGTATTTTAAATTGTACAAATTTGGTTCTTTGCGTTCCCGAAATGTTGTATAATTTTAAAACATTTAAAAGTTTATTTCTCTCATAATTTCGAACTCAAACGAAATCTTCACGTTAAATTTGTTTCAATTATTTTTTGTTAAGAAAAGTGCCTAGTCTTTCTGTGTATAAACTATCCTGGCTTTATTAAAGGTCTAGTACACGATAAAAATTAATTGAAATTATCGAAACAATCTTGCTTATCGAATATTAATATGATAAATAAAGCATTAGAAAAATTAAATAAATGTAGTGTCATCCGATTGATGACCAAAACTAAATAAAATTAAATAATAGAAGTAGTTAGTGAATATAATTCTAGTATTCAAATTCTAATAAAAGTACGACTAAATTTATATTAAACCTAAAGTAGTACAGAAATAAAAGGGAGCTGACAAAAAAATCGTAGCTGGTGTTAAAGCGCTAACATCGGAACAAATTAATTTTTTATTAAAACTTCATTCTAACTTGTCACATATTCAGAAATAAAAAGACATTAATATATGATATAGAAAAAGTTTAAATAAATAATGATGAATGTATAATACTTCTAATATAACGTCAATAAATGCAAACATTGCCATTTTTAAAATGTAAAGTGTTTTTTTTTTCTAAAAATTCTACCTTATTGATGGCAGCATTTATTGCATTTTTTGCACCTTGAAATGTACAGTGTTGTAAGTGCCCTGAAAAACATCTAATATGTAGTTTTATTGTTATATATTATTACAAAGAAGAAACAAGTGGGCTTTTTAAAAATTTTAATTTGACAAAATAAAAAGTGTTTAAAATAGACGTTATTGCTGTTTTAAACAGAACGTTCCGTTTTTTACAGTATGTGTTGCTTTCTTTACTAAAAAGTGCAAGCATTGTGACAGGGTGAGTTAAACATTTGAAATATGTGCCCTTTAAAGTAGAAATATTTTTTTTCAGAAACGAAACAACCATTAGGACCTACACCAACCAATATTTATTGCGACAATTCTCAAATTTAATTGCTTTCATAAAAATTGCGACGTGTGAATCGCAAATTGCCACATGTAGCAACCCGTTGCGCAATGATTGCTTAAGCAATTAGCTGCCAGTTCAGCATTTCCGCCATTTTAGTTTTTTTATTTGTGCAACTTGTTGAAAGAAATATTAATATAATATTAATTTTACTTATAAAAAAGCTCAGTTTAAATATATAATTTAAAAAAACCACATGGAGATCAAATGAAATTGCTCTTTCACGTTTTCTCTTCCCAAAGCAATCAGCAATTGTTGTGCCGTTATTCTACCGACAATATTGCTTGTGATCAGAAATCAAAGTTGCTACGTGGAGACGTTGCGTTAGAGGCTGAGTGAAACTTGTAAAAAAAATCCTAAAAAAATATTCAATAAGAAACCTTTAAATTCTTGAAAAATCTGCTTGCTACGAATTTCCTTATAAGGATTTCATTAACTAAAATCGTAAACTTAAGCTCGTGCTGTTGTTTGTACGTGTAAAAAAAACCTTAAACAATATGCATCAAAAAAGTGACTAAATTAGCACCAAATGCGTGCTTTAATTATATATTCTTGGTATGTTGGTTGTGTGAATTTTAAATAATATAGCTCAGCAGGTAGCAAAGTTAAACACTAATTAGCTGAATAAACTTCAATTAAAAAAAAAAATTTTAATATTTAACTGTTGTCAGGCAACCAGCCTTGATTAGCGTAAAATCAGTGCTAAGTGTATTAAATGGCCTTTTTATTCGTACGAAACATGATTTTAATCAAAAGTTTGCTTCTCTGGTATATTTTTTTAAGTTTTAAAGATAAGGAGGTAAATACATATTTATTCCACTTGCATATTTTGACGTTTTTGTATTTTACATGTGCAACTAAACACAATCGATAAACCTATTGGATGAGTTAAAATTCATTTTTCGTTCATTAGTTTTACCAATTAATGTACAGTGTTTGTCATTTAGATACGTTTGTTTTTAAGTACATTTTAATCGCGTTTCTTTCTATTTAAAAATTATTTTATTTATTTTTTGTATATATAATGCTGAAATGAACAGTAAATGAATACAGTTTTATACCAATTTTAGTATTTAACGCAACAAACAGACAACAACCTAGAAATGGCTTTAAAAGTGAGGATTATTAAAATGTTATTTTTACATAAAAAAATATATAATTTTCGGAAATAGATTATTTAAGTGTTTTTTTTTTTTGTATTTTAAGTTCATCATCCTCTTTGCCGCATGTTTCTCTGCAACCAGTGGTGGTATTATTCCAGTCGCTGCTCCTTTAGCCGCCGTTACCGAAGTTGAGGAATATGACCCTCATCCCCAATACTCTTATGGCTATGACGTAAAAGATACAATCTCCGGTGACTCCAAGGCCGCTGTAGAAACTCGTGATGGCGACTTCGTTCAAGGTCAATATTCGTTGAATGACGCTGATGGATACAGGCGTATTGTTGACTACACCTCTGATCCTATTAATGGATTCAATGCTGTTGTCCGTCGCGAGCCTTTAGTTGCTGCTGTGGCTGCTCATTCTCCTGTTGTTAAGGCTGCATCAATTGCAGCAACACCTGCGGCTGTTCCTTTTACTTATGCTAATGGTTTACCCTTGGTAAAAACCGCTGCCCCCTTAGTTGCTGGTCCATCCGTAATTAAGACCACTTTTGCGTCCCCCTTTATATCTTACGCTTATTAGGCAATTACTTTTAAAAAATATTGACTGTTAGTTTTTAAGGTTAAATAAAAGCAACAACAGCTTCACTAATAAATAATTTTCTAATTTATGAAATGGGTTTCAAGACTGTAACGAAAGATAATACGACAACAAGGAAATACAACCTAACAGTGTTGTTTTACATGTAAAAAAGTTTTTATTGGCATCACTGTTTTCGGTGGCATCTATTTTTCAAGTTGTTGGCTCATAGTTAAGCTTATTCTTGGGCCAAATAGCTAATTTAAGTTACTTAATTGGCTATTACAGAATGTTTGTTCCTTCAGCTTCTCCACTTTCTGGCACGAATTTAAAGATGTGTTCTTCTGCGTTACTATGTCAATGACGGCATATAGCTCATACAGATCGTGTTTCATAAGACATCGTATATAGCATTCAAATGTTCTACAAGAAGCAACTTTACATTAATTCCTACATTTTGGAAAAAAACTATTTGGTTAGGATCATGGAAACGAACTATTTTTGTCCTTTTTCGATACGCTATATTTCGAAAACTATGACAAGAAGAAGAGTTTTATATTTAATTTTTATTTTGTTATCACCATAGCTGGGATTTCAACCAGGGACTTTTCGCACTGCAGCACCAGCGCGCTACCTCTAGGCCACCGAGACACTTTTTTTTATAAATGTTAAATAATATAGTAAAACAACAAGTTTTTTCTGCTTTATTTGCTGAAGCAATCCGAATATGCGTAATTAAAAAAAATCTAAATACTGATCTTACTTAAAAATTTCAAAAACGATTTTGAATAAATTCAAGCATAAAATTCTTGATTTTAGAATGTGTTTTTTCTTTCTGTGCATAATACGGCTTACATTTTGGGGAAAATCGTTGAATAGGAGCAAGGGGAGGGAACCCCCCATAGAAATAAACAATTTTTATTAAACTTTTAATACGAATAATGTCGAAAGCTGTTAAAACTCTCGACCTCAAACCTTCTACATTGTATTTCTATTATCTATACAAACGTTAAAATTTTGTAGAGTTTTCTATTTCAAAAACTAGGTTTAAGCCCGGCCCAAAGTATTGCTATTATAATGTTTGCAGTACATAATAAATAGGCTAGAACTGATGGCTGGGTAGACAAAAATACCAATGTGAAAGGTAAATAAGATTCGGTACAGCCGAATATAGCGGTCATAGTTCTTACTCGGTTGAAGCTTTTTCGATTAATCGAGCCATTATTGCACGAGTGGGTACTCTATTATAACGCCTAACATGCTTTCTTTTTACACGACTTTCTCAAAATAAGAGATGACGTCAAAAGAGCTACATTTTTTTTAATATTAGTGTAGCGTGAATGGGTCAGCTTAAAGGTCATTTTATTAAGTGTTAACTCCCTGCTTATTGCTTTTTTTGTTAGTATGAGAAATCAGAAACAAAATTAAGTTTATCGTTGTAAGGAAAAAGTAAAACAAAGTATTAAATTATTACAACGGCAACATCGTTAAGTGTTGTTTGCCTGTTTTCTTTGGTCCAGTATTCAGTTACAAAATATTCAGATGTTATCAGCATCGTTGTCTGATTAACAATGTGAACGTCATAAGTGAATGCAACTTTGAAAAATTTAAGCTGTGACCTTAAATGTAGTTGATAATTTGAGGCATTTAAGTTTTTACTCTTGGTATACGGTTTCTATAATTGATATTTTTAAATTTAAGCAACATGAAAATTATATTAATGTCATTTCGCATGTTTTCTTCACTCTTATTTAATTCAATTTAGGAAATTATAATTGAAATATTTTTGCTTTAGTAATTACAGGGTTAAGAAATAATTTTTTATTGATCATAATAATGAGATATTTTTGCGTGTATGTTGGCTTGTGTGTGTGTGTGGGGGGAAAAAGGTTTTCGTAAAAATGGAATTGTTATAAATTCATGATAAAGAAGTTTTCTAATTTACACACTTACATGCATATGTATGATTTTTTGTTATTTCGTAATCCGATTTCCACCACAGTTGGTGCTTACGATTGCCCTTATTGCTTAGGAAAAGTGGTGATTGCAGCAGGTTAAATCTGACGAATGGCAGAAGTAGCCTTTTCAGAGGATTTATAAACATGTTTGTTAAGTCAACGTTACGTTTTTCGAGTAGTGGCAGCTGGTATTTTTTTTAACATATAAACCAATTTACCCTTTTAGATAATATGAAATCCATTTACAGATACAAAATTATGTAAAACGCAACTTCCGAAGATAATTAGGTGGAAGCTATTTGCGTTTGAAAAACACACCATGAGGCAATTTATGACCAATTTAATATGGCCTATGGAAAAGCATTTCTTGCATCATGCTAGTTAAATTCGCCATTAGCTGGGTAAATAATTAACCATATCCTCAATTACGCTTTCTAGGCGGCTAATAATGGGCCCGGTTGGTTTATTTGTTGGCTCCTCTCGCTGTGTTGTTGGCTGGTTAGACTTTAGTGCGATGGTATATAAAACTTTACTAGTAGTTGGTGGGGCATTTGTACGCATCACGAAGAAAATTCGTTCATTAGCCGCACAGTTCGAATGTATAATTAACTTCCTAAAGAGGTTTTTCCTGTGACAGGTAAAATTATCTATAAACACTCCTCCCTCCATCCTTCTTCCCATAACGTATTTTTATAATACCAACACAATGCAACGCATGTAAAGGGGTCATTCCTTTAGAGCTGGTTATTATTATAATAGTTTTAGTATGGTTTCCGCCACAATTGCTGCATTTATTTACCCTAGGATCATCTTTCGAATCTTTCGAATTGTCGCTTTTGGTCGTAATATGCAAATCCCCACACATGACACAAACATAAGGCAACTTACAGCAAGTTTTGGTGTTGTTGTATTCTTGGCAATTCTAGCACTGCAGTGCACTGTACAGGACCAAATCGTTTATGCAGCAGTTTCACTGTAAGTCTACAGTGCAAATAATATTTCAAATCATAAAAAGGGTCAGTATCAATTTTCTTTTATTTTACATCTCCATACTCTAGTTGTACTTGGAATAATGTTTGTGGGTTCCTTTTCGGTTTCTTATATTTGACACCGTTTGTACTTGACGCTTTTGCTGCCCAAACTAAATCTGATCTCTTTCGGATCAGCGTAGGTACCAATAACCTTAAAAATGACTTGAAGGCCTTTAGCATTCTTAAGCTGATACTAAATAAAATATTTTTTGAGTTCATTAAATTCCTGTAAACGCTCTCACGACTTCAATTTTGGCCTTAAAAATATTTATACGTTTAATGTGAGATTCGTTAAAGTTTTTTCTTAAATAAATTGAAGATGGCTTAAAGGTCTTTTTCTTTGTGACAGCGGCTTTGTTTTCTTCTAGGATGAGCTTAGGGTACTTCTCCTTTCAATCACTACCTGGATCTAGGGAGCCTTTGCGTGAAAATTTTTAAAAAATGCTGACATAAATTTATGTACGCATTGTTGAACCAATTAAGTAAGTTTAATTGTTTTGTTTTTCATGTTGTTTCGATTCAATTCCAGTTTTATCTGTGTTTTTATTTTTCTTATTTAAGCCAACTTGTCGAAATAAAGTAGTTTTGCTTATTAATGAGCAAATGATCTGATAAATTTTCAATAAAGCCAATAATGAAAGGAAAGATATTAACACATTGAGCAACTTGTTTTCTGGTAACAGATTAATGTCGCTTTTCTTTAACTTAATTGTGAAAAAAAAATATTTTACTTCTGCAAATTAAAATATTAAATTTCATTTCTTAATTGTGCGTGTCCATGCTTACCTTTGCAATTAACACTGACGTTTTTACATTGACTCTGATCCTGGGTTTTTAATAATTTTTTACAATCACTAACGATCATGACATTAATCTATGTACAACATGAATTAAGTAAATACTACGGTGATTCGTATGCAAATTAATTTAATTTTAAAAATTTATTCAAGTGCTTGCATATTTATGTTAAAAGTTGAAACAAGAGAATGTATTTTTAATTATTTATTTTATTCATTAAACTTCAAAGTAAATAAAGAAAGAAATTAATTTCATAAAAATTAAACGAAAAAACTTCCCTTAATAAGCTGTGACAACTTTAACAACTTAAATGGCTATTGCTAAACGACTAAAACTTTAACTTTTTATTAGAAAGAACAACAAATAGATAACTGACTGTGTTAGTATCTAACAGTTTCCTTTACGTACGCAGGCAGGGCATACCTCTTATTTATTTTTTTAAGTTACGGACATTAATGAAGCAAATTTAAGTTTAATCTATGAAATTTTAAATACTTAAACGGTCCATAACTCCTATTGGGCACATTGATGCATATATACGTTGAGGATATGTAGAATCAATTAATCCTTGAATTAAATTAGAGACAAAAGCAATATTGAAAACAACTTTTCAGGTTTTTAATGTAAGAAGCTCAATTGATATTTTCAGCTTCGATATGAAAGCTAGTTTAAATTAGAAATTCAACGAAAATTATGAAAGCAGAAAATGTTTTTGGACTGATTTAAGTTTTTAAATATAAAAATCATAATGGGGGATCCCAAATTACTGATCTGAGTTTAAGTCAAGCTCTTACCAATGCACAGAAGGTAGTTTGGCCGTTTTTTTTGGCAAGAATTAACTCCAGCCAAACGTATGAGCAAATAAAGTTTTGCTTACTTATGCTTTGGAAGATTTCCTCTTCATTTTTTAAAATTAGTCACTTAGGCTCACGATATGTCCCCCGAGACAAGTTTTTCACTTTCATTACCCTAAAATTTTCAAATTTCTCATCTTGAATTTTTAAACAAAATTTTCGTTACCTGTAATCACTTTTAGTTTGAACTAATTATAGTTTGTAAACAAACAAATTCTTTTTAAATACTCAGAGTGTCTAAAACTGTTTGCCAAGTGTTGATAATATCGTTTGTTCAGGCACATCATGTTGAAACACAAAAAAAATTGGGTTTCTCGGCCACTTTAGTGTTTATGATGTAGCCTCAGCACCCTCTGAAATGAAAATAACCTACAGGCTTAAAGATTTCTCTGGACTGAATCAAGTCATTATGCACTATCGCAGCTACCAGGAGCCAAGGATGACTTAAACAATGCTCATTGGGTCATATTTAAAAAAATTTTAAAATAGACTTTAAGTTTATAGTAGGCTTTAATACTGGTTTTGTAAGTTTTTAAAGTCTATTTTAAATTGTTTTTAAACATTGCCCATTAAAACTGGTTGCTTTCAAGCCAAAAAAAACTCTGCATCAACTAGTAAACGCTGTTGTTTTTTCATTTTGTAAAGGATAAAATTGTAGGCAGCCTTGCTTTTGGTTAGTTTTGATTTGACCTCCGGAGGAGTCATACGCCAGTTGACTATATTTCAGGCGAGCACCCGTTAATGCAAATTACAAAGTAAATACGAAACACTTTTCTCTCCGTATTTTTCTAAAAAGCAAAATACCTACGGCCGAAATTCGAAAAGATGGATTTTTAGAGGTGAAAAAAAATATTTTTGAGGTTGTATTGAAAATCAATTTTCTTTTCCGGGTTTCCGCGTTTTCACCGAGTATCACTGAACGCTGGCCAAAGTTTTCCTGAAAATCAATTTTTTGCACTACAGTTGTACAAAAGAGTCAATTATGATTTGAAGTATTTTAAAACACTGGTATTTTAGGCTACGTTAATGCAAAAAAAAATGTTTTTAATAAATTAAGAAAACTATTAGATGTGACTACAAGTGTATTAACTTTTAATCGCTCTAAATGTATTTTCGTACATATTTTTCTTATAAATTAATTTTTTAAGTAAAATAAATTTATTTATGTTGGTTTTTTTAAATTGTTGTTTTTTGTTTGTATTCAATGAATAAATAAATTATTCGAATGTATAAAACTTTTTTTATTTCAATAAAACAATGTGCGCTCGGCTTATGTTCGGGTTAGGCCGAACTATAAAGCAAGGCCGAAGTTCGGGCTCGGTGAGGCTTTAATGGTTGGGTTAGACCGATTACAACTTATTAACTAGTTTTATTTGAAAGAACCTTTTTAAGGTTGAAGGCGAAACTTTGCTGGACTCCACTCTATTGGCAAACTCTCGCAACTACGAACTGACTTTTTCTTTTGGAAGCGAACTATGGCCGTTTTTTCTTCAATATGTTTTTGCTAAATCTATAATCACTGGTATTGCAATATTTTTTTTTTTTCATATTTTTATTATTGAATCTTTGTCTTTGGCGAACTAACAATAAGTATTCAAATATTACAACTATTACATTTATATTAGACCAGCCAGTGCTAGACTAAATTTTAGGTTCTCATAATAAAATATTGCAATATCAAAAAAAAAAAAAAATAAAATTTTTTTAAGGTTACTTGTAATAACAAAGGGTGCTTACTTTTTTTCTCTGGTTAGGTTATACTTAAATTACCTTTACTTGTGTAATTGACCTTTTCTAACGAAATGTCTTCACTTTTAGTTTCTTTATAAATTTTATTTTCTAGACACGAATACAGTATTAAATATAGGTCTAGCTTTCCTATCGTGAACTTACTTTTCGGCTGAAACTTTAGTAGGTTAAATTTTTTAGCAAAGTAATTTGCAAGGATAAACTATGTATGAAATAGAGACGAGTCTTAATAAAAATTATATAACATTTATAATTTTCTTTTTGTTGTTTTTTTTTTAATTTTTATTAAAATTATCTTAGTGAAAACATGTAAACTAAGACAAAATGATAATTTTTTGACATACTCTTTTTTTAATTTCACTGGTAAAAGTTTTGCCACTTTTAGCTGACACATACATACGATAATTTCGGTAAGAGAAAAGGGGAAAACTATTTTAGTTTTTTAGGCAAAATCTATTATTTATTTATTTAATAATTATAAACATTATCAATGTCTAACTAAACACATATGTATGTATGTGAGAGAGAATTCTAAAATATAAAAAAAAGTTTTTTTTTCAACATTAAAATTGAATAATTATATCACATTTATTATGCCTAAAACAAAAACTAGTCAACAAAGTTATCTACATATTTGTAACATGTGTCCATTTTAGAAGTGTCTGACGGCGTATGCAGGAGCAGCAACAAAGGGAGCTGTTCTTACAACAGGAGCCCCCACTACTGGAGCAGCTCTAACAACTGTTGGAGCGGGAGCAGCAACGATGGGAGTAGCTTTGACAACAGGAGCAGCAACAACAAGGGGTTCACGACGAACAACAGCGTTGAAACCATTAACGGGATCGGCAGTGTATGTGACAGTACGCTTTAGACCGTCAGCATCGATCAATGAGTATTCACCGCGAACAACATCGCCATCACGTTCCTCCACGTGGCCCTTGGAGTCACCTGAAAGGTTGTCTTGAACGTTGTAACCATACTGGTATTGTGGATGGCTGTCGTATTCCTCAAGTTCGACAGTCTTGGCCAAAACGGGAGCAGCTGGTACCACGACAGCTGCATTTGCGACAGCAAACAAAGCAACACAAATCACAAACTACATAAAAACAAAAACATTATTGCATAATTTTAAAATCTGTATAAACGTCTGATATTACATAAGTATTTTTTTAGTTTTATTTTTAATTTTGGATCTGTAGTCACTTGGTTTTATTTTAATTTAAATTATTAGTCCTTTTTTATCCTTGCACTGCTTGATAATATATTTTTGACATTTGTTGTTAACCCACCTTATAGGCCATTGTTTTTTTTATTTAATTTAGTTTTTGTTTTATTAAAAAAATTACTTAAGTTGTTCTTTACACTTGGTGTACAAAACACTGAATGTCTTTCCTCTGCCAATTGGTTACAATTTATAGTTGATTTTTCGTCATTGAAACGTCTTCATTGAAATTAATATTTGGTCGTGGTTTGTTATTTTCGATTTAAATTTAAAATTAATATTCTGCAAAGGCACCTCCGACTAAGACCAAACAATTTCGTCATAATTGTTGCGTATTTCGGTTTAGTTTTGTTGTAGATTTTCTTGGTTGATATTGTTTATTAAATATTAATGTTTCAATTTGTTTTAAATTAAAACGTACTTACAGTTAAGTAGTTTTTCAAGATAATTAATATAAAAATAAATAATAATATTTGAAGCAAAAAATTTCTTTACGAGCTGTTCAAAAATGTCTAGCTTTTCACAGAGTCAGATATTAAACAAATTTCAAATTACAGAATTTCCTTATATCAAAACATTGTTATTTTAAAATTTAGAAAATATACTTCATGCTGGTAGTTTGCTTAAGTATTTTTAGTTTTTAAGAGCGAATTAAAAGCGCTATATTCGGTTGTACCAAATCTTATATTATATTTATATTAAGGGGATTCACAAGGTGTTCTATTTGTCCTATTGTCATATTGTCATAAAATTTCCACAATGGTTTAAAAACCTTTACCAACTATTGGACACTCGGCGTAGGTGTATTTGGAGTTGTTTTAAAAATTTAATAAGAATATTAAACGACGTAGTATTTTTTAACACAACAAAACCATTGTGAAATTTTATAATAATATGACAAGAGGACATAATAGGACACCTTGTGAATACCCCAATTGTTCTTCTTATACACCCAGCCATCTGATTTACACAAGTTATTTTGTACTGCAAATACTAAAGTAAAAAAAAGTTAATTTGTGTTTTGAGGTGGATAGCTATCATAGTTTTTGAAATAGAAAAATAATTTAACGTTGGTGTGTATAATAGAAATACCCTGTAGTGTGGTGGGTGCACCTCCCCCTGCTCCTATCAAAATAAAATTTTTCACATATGTAGGCATTACTGTTCTATCGATAGCTGTTACAGTTTCACATATTTAGCACATTAAATATTCCATACAATGTGTACAATTATAAGGAGACCACTTTACCTGATTCTATCAAAAAAAATTTCTCCAATTTATGGCTCTATCTTCAAAGTATCCGTCCCAAGTTTTGTGGATAGCGATTGCCTTACGGATATTTCTTACTGTTTGATACCATAACATTTTTTGTGCGGCTTTATTTTGCTCCGGAAACTAAAATTTTTCAACGAATGGACTTGGCTATATCGTCTTTCCTATCTATAAGGATCCAGAATATTTTTATATACTTTAGGGGGTCGCAAATGAATAACAAAGAAGTTACAAACAAAATGAGAAACAGATATATTCTTTTACCACTATGTGAAGTATATAACAAGCAGACTAAATAAAAAATCTAACGGTTGATAAGTTACAATAGTCTATGTGACAGTGGACCTAATAGCCGAAATTCTTACATTGTGTTAAGCTTCACAAGGCTTAGCAATGGAGACATTAGAGACTATGAATATAATAGAAATTATTTAAGTTAAAAACCAAACATAAGTACAAGCAATTTAAGTGCGCCGAATTTAGATGAACGTCTTGAACAAGGGTCAAATCCCAATCTCTCTTTAAAAATTATAAAAAAAAGTACGTTCCTTATCGTGGTCTTCTTTATCAAACTCTGGAATTCGACCTGCAGTTGCTAAAGGTGGTCCTAGCCCACTTTCTTCAGAAGCCCCAAAGGTCCAGTTAGAAATGGACTGCTACATAACTATTCTTAAAAGGGGGAGAAGCTCCAAATCGGTAGGGGTTACTAAGCCAGCAAAAATTTTAAAAGATAAAGAAAAGCCAACCTCATCGCAAAATTGTTTTGCCATTCTGCATGAAAAAAACGATGCCCGTTCAACTGAGAGGAAACATTTAAGTCTCACCTAATTTTTTCAATAGGGGAAAACTCAAACGACCTTGTTAAGTTATTAGTTGGATTAATCATTGAAAATAACTTTTATATGTCTAACATTAAACGTGGTAGCATTTATAAAACTAAAATTCAAGTGAATCACCAGAACGTTTACCGCACCACGGTTTCGGAACTTGAAAAGCTTTCAGACCCTCCAACTTAAGGACGCAAAAGGCCTCCAGGTCGTTTTTACAGGTTTTGATTTGAACGTCGACCAGGAAGGGATTAAAACCAGTTTGTGCAGCAAGAGTTTTAAAGCCAAATCTGTATCAAACATTAGAAACAGAGAAAGGCATTCCGGGTCGAGCTTGAGCCTGCTGATGTAAATTTAAAGAAAAGTGAAACTCACCCGATTTATTATCTTAAATATATTTTGCATGCTAAAGTTGTATTTGAAGCGACATGGGCCCCTACAGTGCTTGAACTGCCAAGAATATGGCCACACTAAAGCTTATTGGAAGTTGCCTTCTCTTTGTGTTGTTTGTGAAGACCTAGGGTGAAGAGGTGCAGCGGTAAAAACCAAACTGCCAACTATAGAGATTTCCCTGTTTGCTCATCTAAGAATAAAATATTTTCTGCCCCCATTAGTATAGCCAACAACAAGTCAAGTTTCTTATGCTAACGCATTAAAGCCCAACCAGCCCAAGGCAAGTGAGCCTAACCAGCCAACAACGCAACAAGATATGCCAAGAAATGAACCAACTGGTCCCAATTTTAGCCGCCTGCACAGAGGGGAAAAAAGAGTTCTAAAATCATGCACGGTTGGTATCAAATTGTGAACGAAGCGTTTTGAGTTTTTTAAGAGTTTTTTCACAAATACAAAATCAAACGTGGTCAAATCAAGAGCGAAAAACCTAAAAATACCAGTCGTTGTCAAATTGTGAACGGCTTGTTCTTAATTAATTTTTAACACTCTATGGTATGCAAGCTAGTATCTGTAAATGTTTTTAGTTAAATTGAAATTTTATCATATTCGTTTTTAGTTCCGAATCGATAAACGAACTCTTTTGGTATTGTATAAGTAAGGGTTGGCTCAACGGAAATAATAGCACAACAATGTCTCTAATGAGTTCTGTTGTTGGTAAAATTGTTCAAAAGGTACGGTAAATGAGTGTTAAAATGTACGTGTATAGCACATTTTTATTATTTATTATAGAATGTCGCACAGACCCGTAAGCCGTATCAAATAATGAGAAAGATTTGCGAAGAAATTAATATCTAAAACCTTTCTAAATATTTTATCCTTTAATTTGAAAACTTTGATCTTAATACATACTTATTGTTAAAATTTGCCAAAGGCGTAGATTCAGTAGAAAAAAATATGAAAACAAAAAAAAAAAAAAACCCAGCAAAATCGATCGATAACTGACCAAAATACAAGCCAAAAATCAAGACTACCTCTGCTTATTTCTTTAAAATTGGTGCCTGAAAACATATAAAGCCTACCCGAAGTTGTACCTACACGAGTGCAATATTAGACCGACTGTCAATAATTTTTCTCCGCCCCCTAACAGGGTTGACATACAAAACTAAAAAATAGGGTAAACATACTTACCTTCTAAGGTAGTTGCCATACAAAATTTGAAACGTTAGAGTAAAAAGTCCTTCACTTTGTTAAGGGTATATAAGATTCAGCACAGCCGAATATGGCGCTCTTACTGGTTTCAACTATTATCGCTTTAAATTGTTTAAACATATTCTATTTTTGGAGTTTTTAGGGGACACCCTGTTAAATTTAAAATCCGTTATAACTATTGATTCCATCTCACAATTTTTTTTTATATACTGCCTTTTTTTTAACAGTTACGTTGTGCCCTTAAGCCCTTTACACACTTTTTGTGGAGTATTTTTTCTACTTTCAGGCGAACCTTAATAATGTGATATTTCTTTTTAATGCAAACACCTGTGCAAGTCCTGTTAGCAAAACAACGGGTTTATAATATGGACAACAAATGAAATTAACATATTAATATAAAACTAGTTGCTATGATGCACTTCTTGTTCTATTTTGTTTTGGAAAGGATAGCAATATTTCCTAATTTTAGCTGATTAAAAAATATTTCTTCTAATATTTTAAAGTAGAAACTGGAAACCGAAACAAGTTGTATTATATTAAAAGTTCTCAAGAAAATGTATTTTTAACAAAATTTATTTAAGAAAAAAATAAATAAATTAACATGAATAATTGTAATGAGTTGACAAAATGTGCATTTAATGATGGGAAACATAAGTGGTAGGAGCAGTGTAAGTAGTGTATGCGGGAACAATAGTCTTGTGTAGAGCAGGGTAATCTGCATAATGGGCAACTGGAGCAACACCCTTTACAATGGCTGGTGAAGAGTAGACATGTGCAATCGTCTTTGCTACAGTAGGGGCAACAGCGTAATGAGCAACAGGAGCAACGGTCTTTAAAGCAGCAGGAGCAACTACCGATTTGACAAGAGGCTCACGATTGACAACAGCGTTGAAACCATTAATTGGATCAGCGGTATATTGAACAGTTCGCTTAAAACCATCAGCATCGATCAAAGAATATTCCCCACGCACTACATCGCCATCACGTTCTTCAGTTTGGCTCTTGGAGTCACCTGAGAGGTTGTCTTGTACATTGTATGCATATTTGTATTGAGGATGAGGATCATACTCTTCGGCCGCCTTACTTAAAATGGGTTGAGCCGCATAATGAGCTACTGGAACAATAGTTTTGACAACAGCAGCAGGGGTAGCATGATATACCTGGGCAGCTGGAAGATGCCCAGCATTGGCGACAGCAAGGAAAGCAAAGACTACGAAAAACTGAAAATAATATAAAAAAATTTGTTTCATTATCTGGTTTTAATTTTTCTGTTCTTTTTCTTATCATGCAAGTTGTAAATCCTTTTTTTTTTATGTTTTGGTACTTATGAGCTTTTTTATACCTTGAATGCCATTTCGATAAAGTTGATTTAGTGACACTTAAAAATGTATCTGATTGTATTGAGTGCAAAGTCACTTGTGATAAGAAGATTTAACATTAACAGGTTTTTATACAAAACCAAAATCCGTTAATGCCTGAGCACTAATATAGTGGTGAATAACTGGAATGTGGGGGGGTACCAACAAAGCAGGTATTACACGATACATTTACCTAAATTCATAACAATTTTTATGAATGAGTTGTTGTGACGTATAAAGTGCTGTTAATTCTTCGTTAAGCAGATACCGTATAAACAAATCCAAAGCGAGAGGGCTGACATTGAAAGAGTTTAAAGAAAAAAAAACCAAAATTTGTTAAATTAAATTTGTTTCCGTTTGCAAAAATATGTATGAAAGGCCTTTTAAATTGTTTGACATTCAATCTTACCTAATTTAATTGAATTATTAAGGCTTCATGGCCAACGTACAACTATTTCTATTTGCTTTTTCAAATGAAATTTTATAATGTTAATTTATCATAGTTGTTTGGAAATTGTTTTAGTTGCACGTTAGTACTTAGTAATAGAGATTAGTACCTTTGGATTCTTGCAAAATAAATATTACTTGAAAACTGAAATTATTATGTTTTACAGTTAAAAATGTAAATTGTATCATGCAACATTGATTAGGACTTTAAGACTTTAAGATTGTCCTAGTTAAAATAAAGACAGTATTTTGTTAAGAAAATGAAAGCAAGTTATGAGTTTTATTTAATTTCCATTAGTTGCCCACGGTGATATAAGGTAAAGATATCAAAAATTAAATCTTGTGATAAATGTTAAAAATAAAACTATTGTGTGTAAAGCTTTAGAGTTAAGAAGTATGAGCACTATATGTGACAGTGCCGAATTTTATTTTCCCTTCACATTAGCCTTTTTGTATACCCAGTCATCTGATCTAGCCAAGTTATATTCGAACCGTAAATATTAAAATAAATTATTTTGTGCCAGGCTTAGCAATCCTTGATTTTGAAATAAAACGCTTGACAAAATGTTTAAGTTAGCAGGGCAATGATACTCCCAGTCTCCTATTCAACAAAAAATTTTTTTTTAAATAAAAAAATCGTAATAGAGATAGAAATCTAAATTTTAAAGAAATTGACTCAAGGATCGTATTATGTAAAATATGATAATATGAGAACGGTTTGATGTCGACAGATATAACAGTTTGCGACATATTTCGTATTAAAACTTTTATAAACAATTTTTCATTTTTATGGAGCTGCCCACTATCTCTGCATTTATCCAACTATTTTTACTTCAAAATGTAAAACAACTTTGTATATTAAGTGCACAAAAAATTCACAAATTCTGAAGGGAAGACCATTTCTTTATTCCTATCCAAAAAAAAGTGTTCCGAGTACTTTCCACTTTAAATGGCGACCGGGGCCGCAAGTTTTTGCAGTTGTAGTTCTTTTTAAAAATTTTCATATCGTTTAATTGCATCCGACTTTTATGATTCTTAGCCTCGCTGATATTTAAAACCATTAGGCATAAATTTCGGTCCCATTCTTTTATTTTCAGGAATTTTTGCTTTTTAAACTATCAGTATCTTTCAATACTAAACGAACACATAGAAAAATGTTTCAGAGTTTCTTAAAAAAATATTAAATTATTTGCGAAACCAAAAAAATCAGTTTTATTTACACAGAGGGAAAAACTTTTGAAAACCACCGAAATCGACATTACCCGCTGTAAAGAGTGAGCTAAAAACGTTTTTTCTATATTTGAACCCAAAAAATGTCAATTACAAAAAACGCCGAGTTCCTTGTTTGACAACAAATGTTCTATTTGGATGAAGTTTTGTTATTATTTCGACAGCAGCGGTTTTTATTTTGAAAACGCTTCCTGGTAATTTTATTTTTTAGTTATTGCATTCATTTGAACGAGTGTTCTTGAAAAACTGAGAGCCCCGTGTACAATTTGACATCAAGCGTTCTTTTTTAACTCTGTGTGTGAAATTGTTTTATGTGTCAATTTTATACCCTTCACATTGGGGATAAGGGAATGTAAAAGTGTGTCATTTCATTTGTAATTTTTTAACATCCATTTTCGATCCAATTAAGTATATACTTTCTTGATCCTTATAGATAGGAAAGTTGATTTAGTGATGTCCGTCTATCCGTCTCTTCGTTAATCTATTGAAATCATGTTTCTAATGCCCCTTGATATTTTCTGGACCTATTAGTAATATCAAAACATCAAGTATACTTGTGAACATTTTGGTATTAAAATGTAGCAAAATCGCCCAATAGCTTCTGCTTATTTCAATTAAATGTTTACATAAAAACCTCTACAACTGCCCCGGGGTGTCCCTACACGGAAGCAATATAAGAACGACTCCCAATAATTTTTTATACAAATACTTTTGTGGGACATACTTGCACTCTATCTCCGCCCTCTAACAAGGTTGCCGTACAAGGTTATTTTTTTCAAATTTTTTTAAATTGCTCCAGTCGCTTCCAAGGAGTTCCCAAAAAGGTCAAATTATAGACCCACCCCAACTAGTTTTCCATTTTAAACGTTTTGGTGAAACATACTTACATCCTACCTCGGCCCTTTTACAGGGTTGCCATAGTAAATTTGAAAAAATAGTGTAAAAACCAATATAACTTCCCCGGAGTCGCCGTTAAAGAAATGAAATGTATCACTTACCTCCATTAGCTTTTCTTGATTAACATGTTCTTAAAACATACTTACCCCCATCTCCATCCCCTAAGGAAGTTGCCTTACGCCCATAAATACCCCAGAAATTAGCCTTAGGGAAATAAAGTGTACGGCGACCCCCATTAGTTTTACCTCCAAAACATATTCCTAGAACATACTTATCCTTTATCCCCATCGCCTGAGGGGGCATCCATATAAAGCTTGGGATATTGTAATAAATCCCACCTTCAGCTTTCAGGTTGCCCGTGGGTAGGTCAAATGTAGGACTGACCCCAACTAATTTTTCCCTGCAAACATTTTCCTGGAACATACTTACCCTGTATCTCCATCTAAGGGGGTTACCAAACAAAATTTAAAAAAATTTTGATAAATACACCAAGAACTTCCTCGTGTAATCCTAAAATTTTAAAGATAAACGAACCAATATTTAAACTTCAAAAATACATCCCTTATTGCATAACTACACGTTGCGAATGGTATATAAGGTTCAGCACAGACGAATGTAGCGCTCTTATTTGTTTCTGAGACGTTTGAAAATATACTTTCACTCTCATAAATATAATATATCAGAGTGGAGCATATTATCAAACAAAAAAGTTGTTGGTTTATTAATACAGTGACTGAATGCTCTGCCATATCTGAATCTAGTTGCGGAAGTCCTTTTTGTGACCTTAAGGTAGGCCAGGGGTAAATTTTTTTTAGCTGGATATTAAGAATGCATAACCTTCTTCTCGATTAACATATTCTCGTTTGTGAAAATTGGGAGCCCAAAATTCAGCTAGAACAAAAGGTAGGTTAGCAAGCTTAGAAGGAAAAGCATAATAGTTTCTTATCCCCAGATTTTTTAGAAATCTCATCTTGATTTGCTTGTGCAAAAAGTTGTTTGACTAAAAGCCTACATGCAGTGGAGCGCAAAGTGTTTTAGCTTGTTTTATACTTTTATGTACCAAGTTAAATGGGCTTTAAATAAGGTTTGTAAAAAAAAATTATGGCAAAGTACAAAATCTAACAACTTTTCTGAAAATGTAAAACTATAAATTTGGCTTCAACTTTTTCCAAACAAAAACAACTTTTTTATCGAGCAAGGCGTTGTTAATATTTTTGATCAAAAGAAATAAACTTAATTTTTGAGCCAACTATCCCACCAAAAACTTTACTTGCAAAATAAGTAGAAAAGTAAGTAGAATTCTCGTTAAGCACTACTAACAATTCGATGGTAAAAAGCAATTATTTTTGTTCGCGATGTCCCAAAACGAATCCGGTATTATTTTGTTACTCATATTCCAAAAAATAAGTACTTTTATTTTTTATGATTTTTTTTATAAAAAAAAAGTAGTCGCAACCAGTTTCAAAATAAGAAAAAGACTTATTTAATTTTATTTATATTTCATATTTTTAATATTTTTAATTTTAAATTTTAAAATTTAATTTTTGTACTTACCGTAGATAAGATTCGAACCAGGGACTTTCCGCACTCAAGCACCAGCGCGCTGCCTCTAGGCCACCGAAACACTTTGTTTTTAAATGTAAAATAATATACTAAAACAACAGGTTTTGTTCTGCTTGATTTGTTGAAGTACTCCGAATAGATTTGATTTATAATAATAATTATAATGAGTTTAAACGATTTTGCAAATCATAACGTGCTTTTAATAAGTCATTACAAAATTAATAACAAATAGAAGAAAAGTAGCAGTTAAGGCTACAAAATAATGAATTAAGGATATCATTACAAAAAAGTTTGTAAGTGAAGTTTTTGCTGGAATCCTACCTTTTCTGAGGATGACTACCTTCTATTATCAATACAAATAGAGATGTAAAAAACAAACTAAACTTACAAGCAGTTTCTTGTGCGTAAAGGTAAAGATATTCAAGCTTGTTATTATAACTTTTTAGAATTTTTGGTAAAAACTTTCTTTTATTTGCATATTTTTAAATGTCAACATGTATAACCAATTATTCCTTACCAATAGGTTTCGATGTTCAGTTTGGATCTCTACAGAGTTTTCAGTTATTTTAAACACATTTAGGTTGATTTTTGTTTTCTTTTCTTAAATTTAATTGCAATGATTCAAATATTTTCTAACATTAACTAAATACACAGTAAACAATAAAAACAATAATTATTTATTACAAAAAATAACAATAAAAAGACTTGAGATGCTTTTAAAGAAATTCGTTTAATGCTGGTAACGATGTTCATGTGACTCTTGTTGAGGGGCCTCATAACTAGTGTATGTAGAATGGGGGGCTTGTTCAGGATGAGCATGATGATTAATGGGAGTCAAAT